>JARHVA010002021.1:212500-295000 GCA_037957365.1 Torreya grandis
ACACTAATATTATTTTCTCTTTCATAACTATAGCAATCAATTTCACCTTAAAAATTATATCATAAAATAATAATATGAGAGTTGAGGTGAGGGAAAGACATGTCATTTATTCAAAAATATGACACAGCTCAACAATGAGCAAATTTCTATTTTTAATTTCAATCTCAAAAATTCAAGGAGAGGGAAAGAGAGAAATTTTATTAACTTTTTAATCATTAGCAACAAAAAAAAATAGTGAATAACCCTTCCTATAATATTTTTACTTCCAAACTCATCCAAGCTTCTAAAACTCCAACAAACTCCTCCCAAACTCCTCCTTACACCAATTTCTCTCCCAAAGAATCAACCCTCCACAATGACTTAAATATTTTTTTTCTTCACCAAAAAAATGAGCCCTAAATAAAAACCAAGAGTTTAAAAATAAAATAAGGAACTCAAATTAATTTTATCTAAGATATACATCAACCCATCAATGAGCAGAGTACCCTCTCTTACATGGTTTTTTTTATGTTATAAAGGACATTTAGTTTTCTTCCATACATGGAGTTTCTTGAAAGTAAGGTCTTACAATAAATTATCTTACATGACCATATGGGATCCTTACAACAAATAAATTTTAAAATACCTTTAAAAATACTCTAGCAAGTAGATCAATGCTTACTAAATACACAAGGACCTGAGAGAGTAGGTTTTGTATAAGACCAATGGGATAGGCTCACTGGATCTCTAGGAAGCCTATGACCTATTTAATTTTGATTCTGAATACTATCAATTTATTATATGTAAATATATATTTAGTTTGTTAAATTATAATTTAAATATTGTTTTATTCATTTAAGATCATTAATCTATTAGCAACAAAGAGGGAATTATAATTCAAATTATTCATAACCATGCCAATTAATTGCCTAGTGTATCTATTGATAAGGGGCAAACATCCCTCATGTGGGGTATTACATACTACCCCCTTCTAAAATCATTTACCTCAATGTGCCAAACCAACATAAGGAGTTGAAGAACCAAACATTATTAGAGCACATACTAGGTTGTAAATAGTGTAACTCAAACAAACCATAATACAACACATTTTATTTGTTTCAAAACAAAATTCCTTAATTTCAATAATGTTTTCATGCTAGTTAAATCATTATCAAAGATTTATCTTATTCACATTTAGACTTATCAACATATTTTAATATTATTTTGAAATTGTACTTATTTAAATTTAAAAGTTTTTATAGTTATTAGTTAATAAAAAATTCCTTAAGGTATATCTCAGAGTGTGAAACTGTCCTAATATTATACTTCCATACTACCATCTAAATCCATCCTAATCAATTGAAACCCTAGATGTTTTTCTAATGTATAATTCTAGTAAGTAACATACATGAAAATAATACTATTATATTATGATATTATATTGACTAAGCTATGCATTATCCCATGGAAATAGTTCACTAACTAAGATTAGAACCATTCCATGACCAAGCCATACTGATCAACATTGAGAAACATCAAGAAATACTAACCAATAATAATAACCATTATTTGTCACAAATTAGATAATATCATATAATTTTGTTGTCAAAACATCTGAAAGAGTTTATATACAAATATCCATCCCTTGTAAGATCATATATAACAAATTGCATGTCATCCTATGGTGAACATACAAGGTGAAGAACAAGTAAATTTTTTTTGGTAGAACCACATAAATAAATATTGACCTATGTTAAGAAATATCAATTAAAATTTTAATTAAGCAATATCCATGTTGAAATAACTAAATAATCATTTTGTTTTACAAATAACTTCCTTAGATCTACCAATAAAAAATGAACATAAACTATATCCAAATCATGAATAAGATTATGTAACATCCTTAGACCTCCCAATAAATAATGAACATAAACTATATCTAAATCATGTATAAGATCATATAACCTCCTTAGACCTCCCAAGAATGATTCTACTTAGACTTCCCAAGAGTAGGATATTAAGTGATTTAGCTAAATCATGTATAAAACCACCACATCTAGTGGGTAGGAGGATGGATCTAGAGTTGACCTTGAAAGATAGCTCATCACACCCTATAGATATATTCCAAGCTACTCCTTATTTCCCAGACACACAAAATGTGTAACATGATCACATCACAACATTTAGGAAACCAACATTTAAACATAGAAATAACAAAACCTCACAAACATAATCGAATAACTAAATCAAATGCCAAATAGACATAAAGACATATTTGAAAAAAATAATAAATATCAACAAATCATCTCAATTATGTAATAAGGTGAGATCCATATAGTCATAGTATATTTAAAAAATTAGAAACTCCAATGAAATTATTCCAAATCAAATGAAATTCTATGTAAAAAAAATTGGCATTCAAGAGAACAAAAGTGCTAGTTTTGAAAAACAACTTAAAATAGAAATAAAATAAAAAATAGGGAACAAGAATTACACATAAATTACAAAATATGGCACTATGTGGCTAAAAAATCCACCCAAGGGGAGAATGAATAATATAAGCCTCAATTACCTCCTGAAGGTAAGAGTAAAACATCAGTCCCTCCATATGTCTCCCAAAGGTTCACAAGTTTGTATCAAATATAAATCATGAAGGTTGTTATTTTGACAAACATTAAGGGGTGGGTGAAATAAAACTTCATTTATAAGGTGATGATTGTGCACAAAGAGGCCATTGTGCCTAAGGCACTCATTGTGCACACACCTACAATAATTAGGTGGTTACCTTGTGCAAAGATGAAAGTGAGTTTTTAGCTTACAAAAAACTCCGCTTTTTATCCTTTGATCTATATTAAACCATTATAAACATAGTTATACTCCACCCTCAAACCCCATATTTACCTTAGTACCCAAATATTAAAACAATGATATAGGGTTACACAACACAACTCATTACTACATAAAACACTTTTCACTTATGTATCATATGTTTGCATGCACAAAAGTTAATTTACACCACATTTTCATAATAGGAGTTTCACACAAGGTAATTCACAAACATATTCACATTCATAAGAGAATAATTAGGCTTCACACACAATATCATACTAGTACCATGGCATACTCATTCTATGATGGCATAAAAATGTTTTTTATATATAGAGGATCCATTTTTTATGGGATTTGTTACATATATAATGTTGTACAAGTTTACGCAATAGATTACAATTATACATTTACATAACAACTAAAAAAATAAATGGTACACATATTTAGCTTGAGATAACTATTTACATTGATTCATAATCATAACACAATTTTACAATTTATCAATATCACTTAGGGAATAAGGACATCTCATCATCTTCATCAACAATCCTAACATCTTCCATATCATATTTGTCATATAATCTAATTGTGTCAATTGTAAAAATAAACACCATCATTGTCATACATATATGTCACCTATCACAAACCATAACTATTACGGAACTAAATATGACAATACCCCATCACCCACATAAACATCACTAAAAATGAATAGTATCAAAGGAATTATGAATAATTGAGAATCATTTTATTTTCATTTAAAATTTTATACTTTGTTCTTGGTTCAAAATCTCTCTTTTTTTCAAAAAATCCAAGTGTCTATTTTTTTTGTTAAACAAGAGTCATACTTTAAGTTCTATTTATCATAAGATTTAAATGTTTTCAAAATGGAATATTATCTCAAAATTTAATTGTAAGTGATTATCTAATAATAAATATATAAATCAAGGTAGAAAATTATCATTCATAAAGTAGAGTTTATAATATAATAGTCAAAGATCCATCGAATATTCAAAAGTACAACATTGGTAATTGGTGTCCCATAAATAAAATATTATATCACTAAATATAGTAACATATAATTAAAAATAAATGATCCCAAAATCAGCCCCATATCAAGGTTTTGGTGGACCTACACTTGGTTCCCTAATGCCTTCATCATTATACTCCTTGAAGCTCAAATCAGTCTTGATCCAAACACATCATTCATCCTCAACTAGTCCATAGGTAAACCTTACCTTTAGTAAGTAATATTGAATTAAATGTCCCATACCACCACATAAGTAACAATCCTTTAAATAAGACCCCATTAACTATTAGGGTTCTCAAAGGTTTATTGGATCTTAATCTACCGGTCTAGCCTTTTCATGCTAACATACCCAAATTAGTTTCACTCTCTATCCCAAGGTAACACACTTTATAGAACAAGTTGAAGTCATCACATATGGCAAGTGAGAGTGCCTCTCCTATAACCATGTCTAACATCTAATGCAAACCCTAAAATAACATGGTACTCAAGTTCTGGGTTGATGTTATTTTATGGGGTGAATTATTTATGGTTGACATAGAGGGGTTCTCTAGTGTATACCCTAATATTAGAGTAATCTCTCTAAAATATTTGTCAAGTGTTGAAGGGTTTGGAGGATTTCCTAATTTATCTACACTAGTTTTTCATGTGATGGTTCATGATGATTTCCATTGCATGAACTACCCATGTTACCCATTGTCTTTATACTATAATAAACAAGATAAAATAAAAAATTATAAAAGCAAAAAACTAAAATCATACATCCCAAAGCTCCTAGTGTTTAAACAATGCTCTGATACCAAAATCTAATGCCCAAAATTTTTGTCTCAAAACCCATGTAATTCTTTGTTTAATCTTATTTCAATGTTTTTTATTTATTCACTATGATTGATTAATGTTTAACTATTTTTATTAGATCAAGGTACAATTGGAGTGTGACATACATAATTATTAAAAACCTTTGATTTCAACCAAGAGGCCTATCTAATATTATAAAATAAGTGTAAGAGCTTAAATTAAAATCAATAATTAATATCCTAATTGAGAAAGTGAGACAAGTCACATTATTAACAAGTGTTGAATATAATTTATTGTCTTAAAGGATCACAAATTTATTCACACATAACTTGATCAACACCTAAGGGGAATGAAATAAGCTTGAACAATAATTAATAAACATATGATTATCACTTTTAGTCTCACCAAGGGAGATTCATCTAACACTATACAACTCTACTCTTAAGGTACTGAAGATATAGAAACCAACTAATTTAAAGTGAAATGGTTGACAACCACATGATAATCAAATTCAAACTTAAATTAAGATTAAACATATATATTCAACCAAATATATATGAACTCAACATGAAGGAATATGAAAAATAACCCTAAACTAACCTAAGAACCTAGAACCAATGACCACAGCAGACCTTGGGTAGCTTACATATCCACTCCATGGAATTAGGGTCAGATGTAGTTATCCTTACACTTGTGATCGCCTCCTTCGTGATATATCATCACCAAACAAGATTTGATGATCTAATCCAATAAGGTAACTAGTACATCACTTAGGTGATCATATAAAACTCTAGCCATATACTCTAAGAAATAACACATCTAAATGTCATCAATCATTATCTACAACATTACAGGGTTTACATGCTTCCCCAAGCACTTCCATGGAGCATCACAATAAGAATTAGGGG
Organism: Torreya grandis; assembly: GCA_037957365.1. Taxonomy (NCBI): domain Eukaryota; kingdom Viridiplantae; phylum Streptophyta; class Pinopsida; order Cupressales; family Taxaceae; genus Torreya; species Torreya grandis. Next base: position 218,042 of record JARHVA010002021.1, read on the forward strand.
TGACTAAGAACTTATAGTCTCTTATTCAAATGTGTTGAATGACTCAATCATATCTAAATTACACTTTTTTATAGAAACTTCATCTCCCAAATGAGTCTCAAAATGTGTCTATGGTTAATACAAGAGAGAACAAACTCAACTATCAATAATTAGTAGGGGTCTCTATCCATAATAGATGATTAATTAAGAAAAACATATTATTAAAACTAATGATAAACAAATGCATAAAGAATAATACCATACCATTCATGATTCATAAATCATACTAAGAATTATATACTTTAAGCACATGTTCTAATAACACACTAAAGTTAGTTGTTAATTACCCACACTATGAGGTCATCCTAAGGGTTAGTATCCTAAGCCTATGCCCACTTCCTGAGTTGACTACATATATATGGTGATAACATAACGTGTATAATCAGGGATACTTTAGTTCATCCATTATTAAATAAGTGTTAGTTTTAATTTGAATACAATCAAGCTTCAGCAATCAATTACATGACTACACATATCATCCTTACCCCTTGCGAGTAACCCTATAACCACTAGTTGACCCAAGCTCAACTAGGCACTAATAAGAATCACAAGTACCTCCCTATATATGGCAAGTATGTATTTACAAAAAACTAAGCTCAAAAGTGGGAATAAAGACTCGTTCTAGGGTTATAAACCAAAAAGACATCAAGTGGGTCCTATCTTAGACTCACCCACTAGAAACTAAGGTAAGACACAAACATTTGTAAATAAGATTTAAAATTTGAACTAAGAAAATAAGTATAAAAAAGACACAAAATAGTGTGGATTAGCCATGAATAAAAATATAAGTGTTAAAAGACACTAAAAAAACTACCAGAATCATAAGGACTTTCCAAATGAGATAAAATACACTAATTTTCACACTAGTAATTAGGTGTAAAAGTACATCTAGTTTAAACCAAATGTAAGAGGATAAATTTTTATTTTCATAAAATCCAATTATATAAACTCTAAATATTACATTTAAGGTAATAAAATACTTTTATAATGAGTAAAATCTTGATTTAATAAACTATTACAAAGTGACTTTAATTATCTATAAAACTTATCCCTTAAAATTCTAAATAAATAAGTTATGAAATAACAATAGGAAAAATAGTAAATATAATAATAAATTTTATTTTATTCTTTTGATGATAATATAAATCTATAATAATTTGATTACAACTTCCATATCTAAAAATATCAATCTTTGGTATTTTAAATACGTTCCAAATTGACTTTGAGATTATAAAAAAGAGTTAGTTTTAGTTTTGTAAAGAACCTATAGAAATGGTCCCAAGGGACCTCAATCAAAAGGGTTAAAAATTATTTAATGGTTGGTGGTGGATTTCACTACTTAATAAATTCATACACAAACCATAGTTTTGACAAACTTGTAGTTTAGGTATTTTACTTACTCAAGTTTCAAAAGGGTTTTAGTCATGTTTAATAGGGTCTAAAATGAAATTGAACTTAATTAATTATCAAATTAGAAGAAATTTGGTCTCACATCCAAGTTCCATCTAGCTTATTTACAAATCTTTCCTATTTACCATCTAAAATTTATTCTCAAATAATTAATCATTATTTTAAAATAATACCAAAGTGTAATGCATTTTAAGGTTATTAAAAAGAAAAGAAAATTAAAGTCTTCTCATAATTCAAATCTAAACAATATATTAGAGGTAAATTTAATATTTATATTAGTTAAGAAACAAAAATATTCCCACTTGATATGAGGGTTAAATCTCCACCCTTATATTGGGTGGATCACCACCACTTGATCTGGGGTTTCCTCAATGCTACCCTAAACTTTTCTTTTGAAGGATAAAAGTCTTCTTTCATTTTGTTCTCATTTCTCTTCAATTTTTATGTTTTGTAGGTTGGAGATGGAACGACAACAAAAAAACTCTAAAATTTCAAGCCCATTCCAAATTTATGTATGTAAATGTGTGTGTGTGTGTGTGTGTGTGTGTGTGTGTGTGTGTGTGTGTGTGTGTGTGTGTGTGTGTGTGTGTGTGTGTGTGTGTGTGTGTGTGTGTGTGCACGTGCGCGCGCGCACGCGCACGTGTGCATGTGTTGTGTGTGTGTGTGTGTGTGTGTGTGTGTGTGTGTGTGTGTGTGTGTGTGTGTGTGTGTGTGTGTGTGTGTGTGTGTGTGTGTGTGTGTGTGTGTGTGTGTGTGAGTGAGTGAGTGAGAGAGAGAGAGAGAGAGAGAGAGAGAGAGAGAGAGAGAGAGAGAGAGAGAGAGAGAGAGAGAGAGAGAGAGAGAGAGAGAGAGAGAGCATTAGGGTTTATAAAAATGTGTATATATTTAACAAAAATATTTTATTAATATATTTCAATATTGTATATATATATATAATTTATTTTTTTAATTTTAATTTAATTTAATTTATTATATATATTAAAAATACCATGTGGTGGCCTGTGCAGTCCCACCCCTCCCATAGAGTGGGTGTGGGTGGTTGGCTGCACAACTGTCACCCACCCCATATATAGGGTTAGTTTTGCATGCACATGCATTGTCCAAACCTTTAATAGGGTTTGAGGTGGTTGGATGTGTTGTTGTTTTGACCCCTTCTAAAAAGTTGGGGGGGGGGGGCGCAACTTGACTGACACCCCCACCATTGTAACATTTTTATTTTTTATTTTATTATTTATTTGTTTTCATTAATTTTTATTTTTATTATATATAATTTAAATTTCCATTTTAATAAATGTATATAAATATTTAAAAATATATTAATGTATTTATTTCAAAAACAATATTTTATTTATTTAAAATGTATATGTACATATATTTACATTTTCACTAATTAAAAATTTTCTATTTAACATGAATACTAAAATGAGGAATATGATAAGGAGGTTTTAAAATTATCTATAAGAAATTTCACAAACTCAAGAGAACAATTTTCATGTTTCACAATATAAGAGAGATATGGGTAATCATTCAAAAGGAGGAGATAGAGAGATAACTACACAACAAAATGCTAATCTTATTTTCTATTTAATAATTTAAAATAATAAAGTTTGCCTTCAAAGTTATATCATAAGATAAGAAGAGGGGAGTTAATGTGAAGGAGAGACATCATTTTTTCAAAAACATGATATAACTCAACAATGAACAAATCTATATTTTCAATTTCAATATCTATAATACAAGGAGAGGGTGTTAGTGCCCAAAATTGCACTAGAAAAATTGGGCCTTTGTTCATGAAAATGTCTAAGTCTTTTGTCTTGTCTTTGCTTGTTAAAGGTCTTTTCCCTTAGGTTTTTCAAGTTTTTTTCATGAATACAATGTCCAAGGGAGCTAGGTCCTCAAGATTTTTTTGTCTTAGATAAAAAGTCAGAAGGTTTATTTCTATCAAACATTTTTTCCACTAAAAAAGTTCCAAAGGAATTAAATGATTTATCTCTTTCAATCTAAGTGTTTTGAAAAGGATCTGAAGGGGTTTTTCAAATGTTTTAGGTCATTTTTTTCAAACATTTTGTCCATGGCAAAAAATATGAAGGTCACTTCCCCTTTGGGAATTTTGCTTGCAAACAAATCCCAAATGAATTATAAGGTCATTTTTTGGCCAAAGGTACTTCTAAAACATCCCAAAGGATCATTTACTTTGGGTATTTTTCCTTAAAAATTTCCCAAAGGGTATTTTCAAGGGGTAAAGGACACTTAAAAAAATCTTAAAGGACATTTTCCAAACTCCCAAAGGGTCATTTTCCTTTTGCAAAAGTTCTGAAGGACTATTTCCTTTAGGCATTTTTCCCTTGCAAAATCCCCAAATGATATCTAAAAAAAGTTCAAAGAATATTTTGGGATGGAAGAGGACATTTATAAAGTTCTTGAAGGGAAATATTTGTAGATGAGAGACATTTTCAAAAGTTATGAAGGGCATTTTTTTGATTCAAAAGACACATTTAAAACTCCCAAGGGACACTTTCAAAGGGTTATTTTACTTTTGCAATTTTTTTGAAGGATTATTTCCTTCGACAATTTTTCACATACAAAATTATATAAGGGTATCTACATAAAGTATAAAGGGTATGTTCAAAATTCCTTAAGGGATATTTTAGAAAAAATGTTGTGGAGTAGAGGTCTTATTTCCTTTAGACATTTTGCCCAAAAAAAAGTTTGAAGGAATTGCATTTCTTTGGAAGGATACCAAGTTCAATTTCTATGGGGAAATTATTTTAGACAAATTGTTTGAAACAATTATCCCAAAAAAGGTGAATATCCAAGTTCCAATTCCTTCAAAAAAATGTGAGAGACTATTTTTTTAGGGGAACTATTTCAAACAAAATATCCAAAATAGTTATTTCTATGAAGATAGATGCGTCAAAGAAAATGAGAGTGCTAAAAACAAAGACTCAGACAAAGTTACCATGAAACAAATTCCTTGAAATAATATATCCAAGTTTTAAATATGATACTCTTGTGGATGTTTATGATGGGCATGTAGACATCAACTTTAACTTGTAAAGACTAGTTATTTGTTATGGTCTTGGTAGATGGAATTCACTAACACCTCAAATTTTTGGTGTAGCAGTTCATTACATGAGGTATTAGAGCCTCCACCCAGGTTCAAGTCATAGAGCAAGTGGCTATGTCGGCATGGCAGTGTTTGCCTAGGGCTCATACATGTAGGGAATCCTGGTGGTATAGGCACAAATCCAACCTAGAGTCTGGGCTTCAGAAGCATGGTGGGATGTTATGGTCCTAGTGGGTAGACTTCACTAATGCCTCGAGGTTTTGGTGTAGTAGTTCGTTACACTATTAGTTTTTAAATGCTTTTGACAGGCATGCAAATGTTAACTTTAGGCTATAGTAAGTAGTTGTTGGGATTCAAATGTCCATGACAGCCATGTGAGAATCCATTTTAGACCCCATGAAGTGGCCATTTATTTTCAAATGAAGCTTTATCCAATGACATGCATTCAATCAAAGCAGGGTGATTTGATGGTGCATGATCAAGGCTGAATAGTCAAAGGGACTTAGGAAGCCTATAAGGATACTAAGTGGCACATCCTTGGGGCCAAGGAAGGATCAAGATCTAATAACACTCCATTCCTCATATTATGATCCAATGGAGTGTGTTTTCTTTCCCCATCCATATTTGATGGTGCGCAACCAAGTTTGAGAAGTCACGGATCTCATAGGAAAACATAGACATGACAGGTGGTATAGCTAAATCCCATAAGGTTACAACTCAAGCATCTCATTCCAATATCTATGTCTCACATGTGCTCAAGAGATGAAGATCCAATGGTGTGAACCAAAATATACTTTTTAGAGGGCTAGGATTACATGAGGTGGTGACAGGTGTTTAGACTAGAGCCATTAATCACTCTTGGAGTTATGCATATGCCTAGTTAGATTAGAGGTAGAATTCTAAGTGTTAATATGTGGTAAGTTTTATTTTCAAATCTAAAATTGACAAATTTTCCATGGATGTGGCAATGGGTAGAATAATATATGAATGTTAAGAAGCTACTATTTCAAAAGCAACTATTTCCAATCATGATTACAGATCATTTAAGTTTCATATCACAATTAGATAAACTCCTAAGCCATTATTATATGTAATGGGATTTCTTTTAGCATGCACAAAGAGGATATTTCCTATCCAGAAGTGTCCATAATTTTAAAATTGAGTAATAAGAATCTATTTTCAAATAAGTTTCACATATAGATTTAAAAAATTGGTTTTCAAACTATTTCTCCTCCAACTATGCAAAAGAGTGATTAAGGGGATCTTCAAGCTATTCGACATCAAGACAAAATCCATTTTGTTCCTCAAGCAAATGTTCTCCTTCCAATCTCAAGTGAAAAGAATTTTTTAGCCATGAGATCAAGTAATGTGATCTAGGTGTTTGCAAGTCCTCATCATTCTTTGAGGAGACAGTTGCTACAATGATTTTTATTAAAAAATTGATGAATAACTTCGGCCTAGAAAATTGAATTTTCTATCCAAGAGCATTTTGATAGGACTAAAAAATTTTGTTATGAAAATTTTTAAAATTGTATCCCATGGTCCTAGATTTGGGAAGGTTAAGAAAGTATAAATAGGGGATTTATCTTCTATTTCAAGGTTGTTGTTTGTTTTTGGTTGATATTTGCTTTCAGTTGATAGAGGTCATTTTAGGCATCCTTTTTTAGTAATTCCAAGTTCTATAGAAATGTTTTTGGGATCAATTTCTATGTGTAGACTTTGTATCCCTTGCTAAGGTGGTTGCATTTATACAACCATTAGTAAGCTTTGAGAGTATGTTCATGTTTCCCTTATCAAAAGAGTAGTCTCACCATGCATATCCCCATGGCAACATTCTAAAGTGTTAGTGTCTATAATATTTCTATTCAAATCAATGGAAAAAATTTGTGGTTCCTTACTATATTTTTCTAATGAAATACAATAACATCTTTTTCAAGTTATATTAATTAGATACTTATTTGATGGTTCATTATTGGTTGTCATTTTGAGAATGTACCTTAGTTATAAATCCCTTTCTATGGTTTTATTTTAAAATGCGTTATTGAATACCTTTTAAGGACTCCCTGGGTTCATGAATTTAGAAGGAGAGAGTATTTGATATTCTAGTTTTAGTGTATGTCCTAGTTTCTTAGAGATAATTTAGTGTTTTTCATTGTCATGTATATGAAGTGTTTTCTACATCTTTGTTGAGGAAAATTGTCATAAATTACTATTAGATACTTTATTGTTTATAAGTCACCAACACACCACCTTCCATTTTATAACTAACCATAAGTTTGTCCTACCGTATCTTTCCCTACAAATAACACACTCTATTGACTATTATAAGTGTTACATACCCTATAAATGCATAAGATCTTACATATTTGGAATATGTTTGTATTTTTTTATTTAAATCCTAGAATTGTAATCTTTGTTTAGTTAATTTTATTGTTGAATATCTTGTTAAATTAAGATTGCAGTCATAATTTCATCTATCTTTAGTAGTTTGTGTATGACATAGATTATTTTTGCATTTTGTGTTACAACCCTTCATGAGTGAAGCATGTAGATTTGGTTATGCTCTGGTCATATTTTTTCATTATGCTAAGAATGCCCATGGAGATTTAATTTTAAAGTACCCCCATATGAGAAAGCTTCCCCATAGGTTCTCTCACCTTGGTTTAAGTAGAGCTAAAAGTAACAGGGAGCTAACCATGCCCTTTGTAGGTACTTCCCAGCCATTTTCTTAGTCTGGTCCATTCTTAATGCTAAACCCTCCCCCAGTTACAACATGATTCTAGTTGGTTTCTCATCACTATTTTCCATTTTTACTTAAGTGTGCAAGGCCAACTTAGAGAGGTATACAACAAAGAACCAACACCAAATTGACACCATTACTAGGACAATTCTTATTGCCCATGTTTTTGGGGACTCTTGTAGAGAGCTAGAGCCATGATTATTTGACCTTGTGAGACTCTCTATTATTACTACATTGATTTGATTATCTTTGGTGAATCAATGTCACAACGCTCTATTGTGGGTGTGCTAGGAAGTTTTTATGGTGTGATAATTCAACTTATGCTAAGTCTATTATAAAGAACTATTAATATTTCATGTTACGAGGTGTTTTGTCCCTTTTGAACATTAATTTCAAAATTTTAATGTCCTTATTATATATCTCATTTACCTTCAACAAGTCTAATTTTAGTTTGATTAAAAAAATTTGTTAACTATTCTATTTTAGAAGTTTGATTCTAGTGGCTACTCTAACTCTATTTTCTAGTTTCAACAAATATTGGTGCCTATTATAATTTTTTTTTTACTTTTATTTTGAGTTTTTTCTTATTTAAAAGGTTTGAAGGATTGAGGTCATCTTTCAAAGGTGACCCATCTAAGATATTTGTTCCACCCTTAGGCATTCCTTAAATACAAAGGGGACAAGTCTAGAGGCCTATTGAAGGTTAAAGTTTAGATACTTGGGACCATCAAGGTCTTGATAATATTTAAATATTTGTTAAACCCAATCTTATTCAGGACCATCATATCTCTTTTACTAATTTTGAAACATATAGTCCTATTTATTTTCTAGCTCCTCAGCTAGTTGAATCCCCTCTTAAATCTAATCTACCAAGTCCACCTCATTTACCCCCTCATATCCCTTTTCCATTTGCTCTTAAACATCTTATTGGGCCAATAATGAGACATAGGGACTACGAAGAGAATGCACATCCTACATTGAGAATTCATAGGTTTAGACCTATCAAATTTGATGAGATAGAAGGCTATCTTAATGAGGTTTCACATGAAGTTAGGAAATGCCTCCAAATTTTCAAGGGAACAATGTAGTAAGTGATGATTAAAATTTGAGGGCCTATCAAAACATCATATAATATTATCAGATTAAGTATGAGGATGTGTGTATAAAATTATTTATGCACACACTGGAGGAAGATGATCATAAATGGTTTAATCCCCTTCTTATTAGATGCATTGATTCATAAGAAGAGATGCAAAATGTTTTTAGAATTTAGTATGGTGATAAGATTGATCCAAGGTTTTTATTGGATGAATTTTAAAATATAAATAAGAATCCTAATGCATATGTGCATGACTTCAACACCTAGTTCAACAAGAATATGAAGTGACTACCCAAAAATATTAGGCCCAATGACACAACATGATTGATTTTATTTTTTGATGCCTCTGATAAGAAGGATACTTATTTATTAAGGGATAAAGCTCCCACTAACTTATTATTATATTTCAATATGGCCATCCAAATTGAGAATAACATTAAGGTTATGGGAAAGCCCGTGAACAAGTAGGATAATGTGAAGATGGTTAATCTAGAAAGGACACATCCCATAAAGATAGCCAACTTGGAGGAAACTTTCAAAACTTTGGCCTTTGTTATTAAACAAATGTTGTAAAAGTTGGCTAGAGATGAAAAAGGGGTCCCTAAAGTATTTACTAGCTATGATAAATCTCTAAATCCAAATTAGGCTCAAAGGGGGCCTATTTTGGATAGTAGAGATAATGATAGAGGAAAGAGGCCTGTATGTGAAAATAGGGTGGAAAAACACCAGAATAGAGGGGATAGAAAGGAGGTGATTGATCCTTTGAATTCCAAGGTAAATGTTGTAAATTATAATATAAACATCAAATGGTGTGACAAGTGCTTCCTATCATACCTTTTATGTGATATTATTAAACAATTTGAATAAGAGTTAGATGAACCTAAGTATGTGTTGTCCAACTATGAGATTTGCATGTTTGATTGTCAAAGACCTCAAGATGGATTAATTGCCTTCATGAAATTATTGAATAATGCTACATTGGATCAATCTTAGAGCATCATTGAAATGAAGAGTGTCCCAAATTTTGACCTTACTTGGGATGTCAATGTTACACAAGCATATCAATTTCCCATCAATGATTTTGATTTTGTACATTCCATGATGATCAAGAAATATCCTAGGGGAAATACATCAATTGAGGATAGGTAGATATTGATTAATCCAGTAACTACTCAAAAGAATGAATACAAGTTGAGAAATAGGCAACCAAGTGTTGTTCCTCAAGACACTACCCCTACAAATTCAAAGTTAGGGAACATAATCAAACAAGAAAATAAAGTTACAATAGTCTAATAATCTCCCAATATATCACCTATAACCCAAGCTACTAAGCCTATATTTTCTCCTTCTAGGAGTAACAAAATGCCTATATTATCTAGAATGCCTAAGGGTGCAAATGAGATTAGAAAAAATATACCTTTGAAAGTTGTTTTCAAAGTTCCAAACCTACCCCAGCCTACTCCACTTCAAACCTTGAGTGATTATATCCCAACTGAAAGTGTCATTACCCTTCCACTAAATATGTCTCTTCCTTAGTATAGTGTATGTGACATGTCTCAAGTATTGAGTCAAATAAAAATCACTGTGCAAATTTTTGAGTTATTATGAATACCTAAGCAAGGAAGAGGGCCTTTAAATATTTATAATTTGGAAAAAGGTTAGTTATGAATGAAGTTAAGCTACCCCAATCACTCTCAAAAAATTATGAAGAATTAGAGGAGGTTTTCAAACCTATTCTAGACGTTTAATTGAGGACTGCACTAGTAGAGAGTCTATTGTGAGCCCATGATAGCTCTTATCATTACTTTATTAGTTTACTAGTTGATATGGATGCATATTCTTTGTAATTCATGTCGTGAGCATTTTGTTTTATCTCACATTCATGGGAAGTAATAGTAGTTTAGATTAGAATTCATATATAAGTGTTGAGGCCAATGAAGGAATCCATGAAACTATTGTATTGAGCTTGCTCAAAAGAGGTGGCTCCCTCAAAATGGCCTAGGAACAATTCAATATTTTCAAGTGTTCTATCATATTTAATTCATGCTACTAATTCTTATTATTTAATGAATTTTTATTGATTTTTATAGGAGGATCCTATCATCTAGTATTAGAGCACTTTCCAAGGCCAAATTTTTTTCCTTCAAAAAGTCTTCATTTTATTCTTTTGCATAATATTTTTTTTATAAATAACTCTATTTTGTTGCATAATTTATTTAATTAATTTCCTATAACATAATAATATATTTTAGATCAGGGTAAAAACTTGACCATACAACTATGGGAAGTGCTTGGGTGAAATCCCTAAAAATCATTGTGAATAGTACCATATGAATCCAAAATTAGCTGGCTCATTGAGAGGACTTGTTAGTGAAATGGGCAATGACCCCTTCTTGATTGAGTAGTTCCCATTGATGAGGAAAACTAAGTGTTATCACATAGAGATAAATTTGTGGCCAAAATTTTTATGGAGAGTGATACTCACTTAGATGGCATTGGTGGACACAGTGATATTTTTAAAATCCTTAATCATTTATTGAAACTTGGAGCCCATTTCTATCAATTTAAAAATATTTCTAGTAGAATCTAAATAATCAATCAATAGAGTATTCATAGACTATTAGAGGACTTGTAGGCAGATATTTGATAGAAACTAGAATCTACAAACCATCTAGAGTATCAGTGGACTCTTAGAGGACTTGCCACAAAATAAAACATAAACAATAAATATAAAAAAAATCTCCATTTTTAGGCCTGTTGATCCTCAAACTTTATCTAGACACCTAAAATTTCATTCCCTACATTTTCTTCCTTGAGGTCCCATATCCCAATTCCCCTCCTAATTCCCATAAATCTAAAATTTCCCTTTTTTTAGGTTTTGTTATACCTTTTATTTTTATCTATTTGCCTCAAAAAATTTCCAATGTGTTCATCATCTTGTTCTACTCCTTTGTCCCTCTTTTACCAATTTTCTACTTTTTTTCATTTTCATTCCTAAAATTGAGCTTGCCTTCATCAATCATACTCCCACTACAAAAAAAATATTAAAATCTCCTTTACCCCTTCATTTTTTCCCAAATTCAAAACTTTATTTACTAAATATGTCTTAACTCTAGTTTTTGTATCCATTCCAAATATATATATATATATATATATATATATATATATATATATATATATATATATATATATATTTGGGTCATGGTAATATCTTGAATAGGAGAAAAAAACATGTAAGATGAAATTACCACCCTCAAGACCCACATCAAGGATCTTGATGAAAAAATTCTCAACCTTAGTCTTCAACATACCACCATGAACAATAGATGACATCCAGAGTCTTCTTCAGACACTGCATTTTCTTCTTCTAGCAATTATCATGGGTTGAAGCTCAAGTTTTCATTATTCAATGGCACAAATCCAACTAGATGGATCTATTAGGTAGAATAATATTTTAGTCTACATAATAATTTTGATGCCAATAAGGTCTTTCTTGTATCCTTTTACTTATAAATTTAAGCCCTTCAATGGTATCATAAGTATATGAAGGCTCATGATGAACCCGTATGGACTAATTTTTACACCCTCTTTTTGCAATGATTTGGCTCTACTACTTCTAATGACTTCATTGAAGCACTCACTAAACTTTTCCAAATAGGAACTATTAGAGAATATCAAATAGAATTTGAAAAACTAGCCAATCACACAAAGAGGTTATTTTATGAATTCTTTAGGAGTTGATTTATTAGTGGATTAAAGGATGCAATTCAATATGTGGTCAAAATGTTCTAGCCCACCATAATGATGGAACCCTTAAGGTTGGCTATGTTGGTAGAGGACAAGATCATATCTCAATAGCAATTCAAATATAATTTTTCTCCTTTTAAAAATATAGCTCCATAATGATCTCAAATAATTTCAGCTCCTAGAACCATTCTTATCAATCATTTGACTAAAGCATAGATGCAAGCCCATAGAGAAAAAAGACTATGTTATAACTGTGATGATAAACTCACTCGAGGACATTGATGTGTCAAGAAAAATATCTACCTATTGGATGTGGACTCTCCACCTATAATTGAATATTAAGAAGATATTTAAGATACAATAGATGATCAAAAGAAAGCTCAACCAAGTATGGAACTTGCTTCTCAACAAAACCAACAATATATCTCTCTCCATGCTTTAGTAGGAGTCACTACCCAACAAACCATGTGGCATAGGTGTTACTTAAAAAATCTCCCTCTTATAATACTCATTTATTCAGGTAGCACTCATAACTTCATTAAACCTTAGATTGCCAAATAAGCTAATTATTTTATCCATCCTTACTCCAACTTTGAAGTAATGATTGCCAATGGGGGCACATTACCTTATAAAGGGAAGTGTCATAATGTGCATATCTTTATTTGAGATTATAAATTTTACTCCACCATGTTTGCCTTTCCCTTAGGTGGATGTGATGTTATTTTGGGAGCCTAATATTTATGCACATTTAGACCCATCTTATGTGATTTTACTAAAATTTGGATGTAGTTTTCAGACAATGGGCATAAACACACATTAAAAGGCTTCCAACTAGTATCTCTCAACATCATTAGTTCACATCACATGTAAAATATTCTCAAGAATAATTTACATGGCATCATTACCTAACTCCATTCCATTCAAATGTAACCATCAATGTCTCCACTAGTCCTTCTGATCTACAAACCATTTTGTAGAGGTATGTACATGTCTTTTCCAAACCATTGGAATTACCACCTTCACAGCTAGAGGACCACTATATTTAGCTCCTTGGAAGCATTCCTCATAACATCAGGCCTTATCACTACCCATTTAAATAAAATATTGAGATCATGATGCTCATTTAAGACTTACTGAAGCAAGATGTTATTCACCCTAGTACCAACCAATATTCTTCCCTAGATTTTGTTCAAAAAACTATGGGTCATGGTGCCTCTACATTGATTTCCATGTACTTAACCACCTCACACTCAAGGATAAGTTACTGATCCTTATTATTAATGAGCTTCGTAATGAGTTTCATGGTGCTCATTTTTTCTCCAAGTTAGATCTCTACTCTGGATATCACCATATTTGGCTTCATGAGGATGATATCCCTAAGATAGATTTTCACATGCATGATGTTCATTATGAGTTTCATTCCATGCCCTTTATCCTTGATAATTATCTTTAAAAAATTTAGGCATCAATGAATAAAATATTCTATCCCTAACTACAAAAATTCATTATGGTCTTCTTCGATGATATCTTCATATATAGTAAAACATGGTTTGAGCATATCCAACATTTGGAGCTCACACTATAAATTCTCTCTAACAATCATCTTTGTGCAAAACAATCCAATTTTAGTTTTAGATAGGATGAGTGGAGTATCTTGTTCATATTATGTCATCCTATGTGGTTTGGGTGGATCCTTAAAAGTAGCTGCCAAGATCCTCCATTGTTTTTTAGGGCTGACTAGATACTTTCACAAGTTTGTCAAGGATTATGAGAAGATTGTAGCTCTGATAATATCTATGTTGAAAAAAGATGCTTTTACTTGGACATAATTAGTTGAGTGTGCATTTGAAAAATTGATACAAGCTATGTGTACTACACCTATTCTAGCTATGACAAATTTTTCCAAGACCTTCATTATTTAGATTGATGTTTATGATAATGGACTTGGTTTTATTATCCTCTAAGAAGGATGCCCCATTACATTCACCATCAAAGCTCTTTTTGGAAAGAATTTAGTGCTCTCTACTTATGAGAAGGAAATGATGGCCATTTTGCATGTAGTAGAAAAGTGGTAACCATAACTATTGGGAAATTATTTTTACATCAAAACTAATCACTATATTCTAAAATATTTCCTAGAACAATGGGTCTCTGCCCCATCACAATAGAAATGGGTTAAAAAACTCATGGTTTATGACTATGAGATTAGTTACAATAAGGGTAAGGACAATATTATGGTTGATGCTCTATCTGAGACATTTGTATACCAAGCTTCCCTTTTAGCTATTTCCATGCCTATTCCAAATTGGTTGGACATTATATATTAAGGGTATGTCAATAACTCCTCATTGCCTCTAATCATTCAATAAGTGGCCACTAACACCTTATTTGTATCACATTATTCATGGGATGGTACTTCTATATGATACAAGGGTTGTTTGGTGCTTCCCCAAAGAAAAAATCTTTAGCAGTATGTGTTCTATGAACTCCATACTTCTCCATCCATAGGGCACTTAGGGTTTCTAAAAAATCATGAGCAGGCACAATGCAACTTATTTTGGAAGGGAATGAAAAAGGTAGTTTAATATATGGTGGTTGAATGTGATACCTACCAATGCAATAAGGGTGAAACAACACTCATCCCTAGGTTACTTGAACCCTTTCCCATCCTTACCAAGATTTAGATAGATATTTCTATGGATTTCATTAAGGGGATCCCAAAATTTGGAGAAAAAATGGTAATCTTGGTTGTGGTTGATTACCTCTCCAAATATAGTCATTTATGTTCCCTTAGCCATCCCTATACCACCTCCATAGTCACACAAATTTTCTTAAAATAGATTTTCCATCTTCATGGAATTCTTCATCCATTGTCTTAGATCATGATGCAACCTTCACCAACCATTTTTTGATAGAACTATTTCAATGCATCGGTACCCAATTGAAGATGATTTCTAAGTATCATCCAAAAATAGATGGCTAGATGAAATTATCAACAAATGCTTGGAAACTTTCATTCATTACTTCACCTTAGAACAATAACATAATTAGGCAAAGTGGTTTCATCATATCGAATGGTAGTATAATACCTCCTACCACACTTTAATGAAAATGACTCCATATGAACTAGTCTACGGTCAAGCATCACCAGTGTTTCTTCTATACACCCCTAATAGTTCATCAGTTCAAGAAGTTAACATTATTCTCTAAACTTGAGATTAGATCCTTATTACCCTATGGGAAAATCTTCATATGGGACAAAATCAAATGAAATAATAGGCATATCAGCACTATTCTAAGCATAGTTTTCAAGTAGGTGATATGGTTTTTCTTCACCTAGAGCTCTACAAGCAATATTACCTAAAACAAAAAGGGCATCATAAGCTAGCTTCCAAGCTCTATGGTCCCTATAATGTTATTTAGAAGATTAGGTTAGTTGCTTATAAGCTAGAGCTCCCACCTTCTTCTTGAGTTCACCTAGTATTTCATGTCTCTTGTTTGAAGAAATTTCTTATCACAACTATCATATCATAGAATATTTTACCAAAACTTGATAATGAATGATATACTCTTATTGAGTTAAAAGTAATCCTAGACAGGTGAACATGCCAACTTTGCTCCCGATCCATTACCAAGATTTTAATTTAGTGACATGAAATACAACTAGGATATGAAATATGGGAACCACTATTTCCTATTCAACACCAATTCTCACATATAAAGCTTTGATGAGAAAGCCTTTTGTAAGAGGGAGGGGATGTTATGAACCCATGATATCTCTTCTTTTTACTTTGTTAGTTTAATAACTACT
Organism: Torreya grandis; assembly: GCA_037957365.1. Classification (NCBI taxonomy): domain Eukaryota; kingdom Viridiplantae; phylum Streptophyta; class Pinopsida; order Cupressales; family Taxaceae; genus Torreya; species Torreya grandis. Next base: position 233,955 of record JARHVA010002021.1, read on the forward strand.
ATGGACACATATACTTTGTAAGTCATCTCATGAGCATTATTTTTATCCCACATTCATGGGAAGTAGTAGTTTCTTAGATTAGAATTCATATATAAGTGTTGAGTCCAATGAAGGAATCCACAAAATTATTGTATTGAGCTTACTCAAAAGAAGTTTCCCCCTCAAAATGGCCTATAAATAATTAAATATTTTCAAGTGTTCTATCAAATTTAGTTTGTGATTCTAATTATTTTTATTTTATGAATTTTAATTAATTATTGTAGTAAGATCCTCTCAAAGTGAGCTAAACATGGATCCTTTTTATATAAATCTGATAATCAATGGTCTAGTTATTCACAACTACATGTTTAATTTTAGAGCTTCTTATTATGTGATGCCCTTGGGTGTCCTCAATGATCTTGGAGTTAATATCATGTTAGACTTTGGAAAATGTTATGCCATGGACTTGTGAGAGGTTCCAATTTTTGGATAAGGTAAAGGGCTATTGGTTTAGTTGGTAGTGCATCTTAGAAAGTAAATGAATATGGACATGTTAGTTGTGGACTGTCCACCTAAATAGGGGATTTTATTATAATGTAAATGGGCTACCAACATGGGTGGAAGTGTGTAGATGGACCTTTATCACACCACTGTTCCTTTAGAGGGGAGGATGGTCCAACTTTAAATAGAGCCTAAGATGCTACATGTGATTGAAGATCCAAATCATGCTCTCAATGAAGTGTTGTACACTGGCATTGAGCTTGATAACTTTGTTGGGATTGTTGACATTAACAAATAGCCTACCATTCTTGATGTTGATCCTAACAAAGAAGATGCAATTTGGAGGATGTGCTTTGATGCAACATGCTAAAATCTTGGAAAGAGCTTACTTAAATCTTGGAAATAGAGTTGGGGTTGTATTTTATGCCATTAATGGTAAATGTTTTATGTTTTCTTTCTAGCTTTCTTTCAAGTGCACTAATAATACTACTAAATATGAGGCACTCTTGATTCATCTAAGGTTTGCATGTAAATATGTAATTAAATGCTTGATTATTAATGGAAATTTAAAATTAGTGTTAAATAAAGTCCATATTGATTTTGACATGAAAAATAAAAGGTTGAAACAATATAATAATGTTGTTTGGGACTTTTTGGAGTTCTTTGATGCATTCAATTTATGTTTTCAAGATAGAATTTTCAACCAAGAAGCTAATAGACTTGCAGGACTAGGTGCTCAATTTGATATTAAAAATATGAGCCCTCACTATCAATATCAAGTAGAGGTGCTTGTCAGGCCTTCAATCCTAGACAATCTTCAACATTGGTAGGTTTTTTATAATGATGAAGAAATTAAGAGGTTTATAAACTAAGAGGTTGAGTTCCATGATCAATTCATAGACTTGGAACCCATGGTTTAGGTAAATGATAGGAAAGAGACATTTTTTGGGGAAGGCATCATTCAACTGAAGATAAACACTATCCTAAGAGGTTTGATTAGTTAAGAAGTGTAGTTTGGAGCAAACAGAATCAAGTGGAGAGACTTGTTCATCTCAAAGGATGTGACTGAATGTAACTTGGGTTCTCATGAGAATCTAAGGAAGCCTTAGCTAGGTACTCACCTAAATGAAAAAAAAAAAAAATCTTACATATAGAAACTAATAAAGTACCAAGATTACCTAGTGTGGTCTTATTATGAGCCAAAAGCATATAAGGAGGACTTGTTCTAGCACATTATCCCATGATAGCTTGATATAAAATATTTTAGGCACAAATAGAGACCAATTAACCCCATCTTGGACACCAAGATGATGGATGAATTAAATAAGCTAAGGGAAGGTGGTATCATTTATCCCATTAGTTATTCATCATGGGTTATAAATTTAGTCTTGATAAGAAACAAAAATAGAAACATTTCCTTGTGTGTGGATTTTAGGAATTTAAAAAAAACCTTATTTCAAAGACAATTATCCCTTGCCCAATATGGAGAACCTAATTCAAAGAACTATTGGTTCATAAATGAGTCCACATTAGATGCCTTCTTAGGATACAACCAAATTATGGTCAAAGAATATGAGAGTTCCAAGACTGCATTCACCACACCATGGGACACTTATATACATGAAGATGCATTTTGGATTGATGAATGTTGGTGTAATGTTATAGTAAGCTATGGATGTTGCCTTTGTAGGGGAAATTAACTAGTTCATTGTTGTGTATTAGTATGGTATCACTGTGTACTCTAAAATAAGAGAAGAGCATTTGGAGCATCTTGAAAAGGTGTTGATCAAATGCAGGGAGTTTGAAATTTTGTTTAATCCCAAGAAGTGACGCTTTGGAATACATAGGTCCAAGTTGTTATGACTTACAGTTTCCAAGGATATTGATCTTAAAAGGTCTGAAGCAATTAGCAAGGTGCCTATCTTGTAGTCAAAGAAAATAATTTAGTCTTTCTTTGGATAGATTACCTTTTTAAGAAGGGTTGTGTCTAATTTTAAAAAGATAACTCTACCCATTAATTATATGTTGAAGAGTAACCAAACCATCAAATGGGAGGAGAGGGCCATGTAATCATTTAGTGACATTAAGGGAGCTTTGAAGTTTTTCCCTATTTTGAACACTCGTAATTACACAAAGCCATTTCAATTATTCTCTTTTGCATCATCCAGTACTTTGGATTGTCTTATTGGAAAGGAAGTAGGGAGGTCATGAGCATCCCATATATTTCTTTAGAAAATATATTAAATGTCCAAAACTAAACTATACTATCATGGAAATATAGGCTTTGACTCTTTTAAATGCTATTAAAACATTTAGGCCATATATTTTGAGTTCAAAGATTAATGCATATGTCCCTCACACCATGGTGAAGGATATTTTAACTCATATTGATGTATCCAACAAGAGGTGTAGGTGGGTAAATAAGCTTTAATAGTATGATACAAATATCCAAATCACCAAGCTAGTAAGGAGGATGGATTTATCCAAGCTTATGGCTAAGACCAATTTTCAAGATATTGAGGTAAATAATGTTTTTTATAATGTTGATGATTATTTGGATTATTTTAACATGTTTAAGTGGTATAGATACATTATTTACTACTTGTAAAATTTGAATTATCCACTGACTTGGACACAAATCAATAAAAAATTCTTAAGCTTGTGTCCCAAAAATATTTTTTGACTAAGGATGGACTGGCATGGAAGAATCTAGATGGGGTTCTCCTAAGATGTGTGATGGAGGAGTAGACTACTATTATGATTTAAGATTTCCATAATGGAGTTTATGGTGGCCATTTTGCATCTAAATTAATAGCTCATAAAATTTTGAGAGCTAATTATTGGTGGCCATTACTGTTCAAGGATGTTGCTTAGGTAGTTAAGTGATGTGAAAAATGTCATCTTTTTGCTAGGAGGATGAAAGCTTTAGGTTCTCTTTCCTTGTAGCTAGTGATGATTGATGGCCCATTCAAGTAATGGGGAATGGATTTCATTAGAGAAATAATTAACTCATCAAACATTGGACATAGATGGATCCTATTTTAAACTAATTACTTCACCAAATGGGTCAAAGCAACCCTTACAAAGAAAACAACACAACAGGTAGTCATAGATTTTATATTAAATCAAATTATTTATAGATTTGGTGTACCTGTTATGACAGTTGTTGATAATTTTGTGAACTTCAAACCCAAACCTTTGGTGGCACTGTGCAAAGCTTATGGGATTGACCTAACCTATGCTTCCAACTATAACCCCCAAGGGAATGGGAAAGTTGAATTAAGTAATAAGAAATTGAGAAAGATCATGATGAGAAAATTAGAAGCAAACAAGAAGAAGTGGGGTGAGAAGATGAAGTTTTCATTTTGAGTTGATAGGATTGCTCCAAAGAGAGCTAGAGGTAGAACCCCTTTTAATCTTGTTTATGGAGCTCAAAAGGTTTTGCCTATGAATTTATAACTACCCACCTATCAACTTATGTAAAAAATAGATAATGATGAGCAAGTCCACCATTATGAATGTACGGTGAATGATATTATTGAGATTGATTAAACTCAAATACAAGATCATGAAAAACACCTTAATTTCAAGGAGAATCTAAATAAAATATTTGATATAAATATCACTCCAAGTAGTTTTTAAAAATGTGATTTGGTTCTAATTTGGGATAGTAATCATGAAGAGAAAGGAAAACATGGAAAGTTTCATGATTTTTTGATAGGTGTCTATTATATAGAATACATGATTGTCGATCATAATTTCTTCTTGAGAGATTTGGATGGTGAGATACTAGAGTTACCAGTTAATGGTAGGCATCTAAAATAATTCCTTGATAAAGTCCATTTGAAACATGTGAACAATACTATATAGTGTTTGTTGCTTTGTCATTCTATTATTTTATTTCCCCTTGCTTTGGGCCTTTTTTGTATAGTTATTAATTTTTCCTTTTATTGTGTGTTTATTTATATATCCTCTTAATCTATTTTTTAAGTCTTCCATGTTTTGTAGAACCTTCATGGATGTTTGCTAAAAAATTATTAAGTTTCAACTCTATATCCCAATGGATTCACGTATGGTCTTATATTATGTGGTTCTTTGAACACTTGTAGGGTGTATGCATCCCCGAGAGAGAGCCAATGTTAGTGCCCAAAATTACAGTAGAATAATTGGGTCATTGTTCATTAAAATATCTAATATTTTTGTCTTGTCTTTACTTATTGAAGATGTTTTTCCCTTAGGTTTTTTGGGATTTAATCATGAATACAATTTCCAATAGAGATAGGTCGTTGGGTTTTTTTTTGTCTTGAATAAAAATCTTGAAGGTTTATTTCCATTAGACATTTTGTCCACTAAAAAAGTTCCAAATGAATTCAATGACTTATATATTTTGGTCTAACTGTTTTGAAAAAGCTTTGAAGGGCTACTTCAAATGTTTCAAGTCATTTGTTTTGGACATTTTGTCCATGGAAAAAATTCTGCAGGGCACTTTCCCTGAACCATTTTTCCTACACAAAAATCTTAAAGGAATTATAAAGTCATTTTCTTTGGCCAAAGGTACTTCCAAAAAGTCCCAAAGGGTCATTTTGCTTACAAAAGTTTTGGAGGATCATTTCCTTCAGGCATTTTCCCCTTAAAAATTTGCCAAAGGGAAATTTCAAGGGGAAAAGGAAACTTAAATAAATCTTGAAGGACATTTTCCAAACTCTTAAAGGTTCATTTTGCTCTTGTAAAAGTTCTAAAGGATTATTTCCTTTGGGCATTTTGCCCTTGAAAATTTCCCAAAGAGTATCTATAAAAAATCTGAAGGATATTTTGAGATGGTAGAGGGCATTTCCAAAGTTCCCAAAGGGTATTTTTGAAGATGAGGGACATTTTAAAAATTTCTGAAAGGCACTTTTTAGATCTAGAGGACACTTTTAAAACTCTTGAGGGACACTTTTGAAGGGTTATTTTTCTTTTGCAAAATTTTCAAAGGATTATTTCCTTCGAGCATTTTTCCCCTGAAAAATTCCTAAAGGGTATCTACAAAAACTCCAAAGGGTATGTTCATTATGCCAAAAGGTTTTTTTTGGCAAAAATTTACTAAAGCAAAGGTCTTATTTCCTTCAGACATTTTTCTCGAGCAAAAAGTCTGAAGGAATTACATTTATTTGAGAGGAGACCAAGTTCAATTTTTATGAGGAAATTATTTTGGACAAATTATTGAAAATAATTGTCTTGACAAAGGAAAAGATCCAAATCTCAATTCCTTAGGCAAAAATGAGAGAGACTATTTTCCTTGGGGGACTTTATTTGGACAAAATATTTGAAACAATTGTTTTGACGAAGATAGAAGTTTTGAAGAAAACATGAGTGAAAAAGACAACGAATTAGGAAAATTTACCATGGAACAAAGTCCATAAAAAATATTTTTAAGTTATAGGTATGATGGTCTCATGAACATTTTTGATGGGTGTACAAACATCAAATTTAAGTTGTAGAGACTAGTCATTGGATTTCAAATGCTTTTTATAGGTGCACAAACATAAACGTTAGGCTAAGATAATCAATCATTGGGATTCAAATGTCCATGATGGACATGTGAGCATCAATTTTAGATGCCATGAAGTAGTTATTTGTTTTCAAATAAAGAAATATATAATGGCATGTATTTGCTTAGATTAGGGTGATCAACAGTGCACAATCAAGGTTGACTAGTAAAAGGGACTCAAGAAGCCCATGAGTTATCAAGTGGCACATACTTAAGGCCAAAAAAGGATCAAGATGTAATAATGATCTATTCCCCAGATCATAATACAATGTAATGCAGTTTCTTGCCCCAACCAAATCAGACAATACATATCCAAGTTTGAAAAGTCAAGGATCCCATGGGAAAATCTAGACATGCCAAGTGGCACAACTACATTTCATAAGGTTACATCTAGAACATCTCATTCCAATATCTATGGCTTATGTGTTCTTTAGAGATGAACATCTAATGGTGTGAGTTATAATAGACTTTTTAGAAAGCTAGGATTGCACAAGGAGGTGATAGGTGTCTAGACTAGATCCATTAGTCATTCTTGGAGATATGAGGATGGCTAGTTGGATCTAAGGTGGAATGATAAGTATCAATATGTGATAATATTTATTTTAAAATATAAAAATATTTATGGATTTTACATGGACATGTTAATGGGTAGAATCATATAAGAACATTTAGAAGCTATTATTTTAAAAAGCAACTATCTCCAATCATGATTGTCGATCATTTCAATTTCATGTCACAATCATATCAATCACAATCCATAATTTTAGGCAATGGTATTTCCCTTAGCATGAAAAAATAAGAGATTTATTTTCTATAAGTGTCCATAATTTGAAAATTGAGTAACAAGAAATCATTTTCAAATAAGTTAAACATACAAAAAAATCTATTTGGTTTTAAAATGATTTTTTCTCCATCTATGTAGGAGAGTGATCAAGGGGATCTTTAGGATTTTCCACATAGAGACAAAATCCATTTGGATGCTTTGGTAAATGTTCTCCTTCTAGGCTCATTGAAAAGGCATTTTTCATCCATGAGATCAAGTAGCATGCTTTGGGTGGTTACAAGTTCTCATTATTCTTTGAAGAGGTAGTTGTAATAATGATTTGTCTTTAAAAAATAGACAAATATATTAGAATAATAAAAGACATTTTTTTATCAGGAGTATTTTTATCAAACTGGAAAAGTTCATTATGAAATTTTTGAAAATTATAGCCCATGGTCCTAGATTTGGGAAGGATTGAGAAAGTATTAATAGGGGCCTTGTCTACTATTTCAATGATATTAGTTTTTTTGGTTGAGATTGGCTTTAATTTGATATAGGTCATTTTAGGCATCCTCTTTCTCTAAGTCCAAGTTATATATGATTTTCTTTGGCATCAATTATTATGTGTAGACTTTGTCTCCCTTGCTAAGATGGTTGCATCTATATAGCCACTAACAAGATCTGAGAGCATGTTCATGACTCCCTTGTCAAAAGAGTAGTCTCACCATGCCTATCCCCATGGTAGTAGTCTAAAGTATTGGTGTCTATAATATTTCTATTAAAATCAATCAAAAACATTTGTGGTTCCTTAATATATTTTGATAAAGGAATACAATAATATGTTTTACAAGTTATGCTAATTAGATACTTAGGTTTATGGTTCATTACTTATTGTCATTCTAAACATATACCTTAGTTACAAATCCATTTCTATAGTTATATTTAAGAACACATTGTTGAATACCTTTTAAGGACTCTATGGGTTCATGAATTAATTGGAGAGAGTATTTGATATTCTAGTTTCAGTGTATGTCCTAGTGTTTGTTATTGTCTTGTGTATGAAGTGTTTTATGCATCTTTACTAAGGAACACTATCATGAAGTACTATTAGATATTTTATTATTTGAAATCCACCAGTATTCAACCTTCCATTTTATAATTAACTAAAAGTTTTCCCTACCCTATCCTACCTTGAAAATAAAACACTTTGTTGCATATTATAAGTGTTACTTTCTCTATAAATGCATAATATCTTACCTATTTATAATGAGTTTGTAGTTTGTAATTTAAATCCTAGCATTGCAATCTTTGTTTAGTTCTTTTTTGAATATCTTGTTAAATGAAGGTTTCAATCATAATTACATCTATTTTTTGTAGCTTATGTATGACAGAGAGAATTTGTCTATTTCATGTGATAACCCTTCCTAAGTGAAGTGTGTAGACATGGTTATGCTCTGGTCATATTTTTTCCTTATGCTAATAATCGCCATGGATATTGAATTATAAAATCTCTCCATGTGAGCAAGTTACCCCATAGGCTCTCTCACCTTGGTTCAAGAAGAGCCAAAAGTAGTAGGGAGCTAACCATAACTTTTTTTGGTGCCTCCTAATCACTTGCTCAGTTTGGTCCATTTTTGATGTTAAACCCTCCCCTGGATACAACCATATTCTAGTGGATTTCTCATCACTATTTACCATTTTTCCTTAAGTGTGAAAGGACATATTAGAGAGGTGTATAATTGAGAACTAACACCAAATTTTCATTGTTATCATGGAAAATTATTATTGCCTATGTTGTCAAGGAATCTTATAGAGAGCCAAATCCATGAGCATTTCACCATGTGAGATTCTCTATTTTTACTATAATGATTCAATTATATTTGGTGCATCAACATCATAACACTCCACTGGGGCATGTTAAGAAGTTTTTAAGGTTTGATGATTCAACTTGTGTTGAGTCTATAATAAAAAACTATTAATATTTCATGTTGAGAGGTGTTTTATCCCTTTTGAAATTTATTTTTATAATTTTAGTGTCCTTTTTATATATCTCATTTAGCTTCAACAAGTCTAATTTCAGTTTGTATCACAATAGTTTTTTAACTATTCTATTCTAGAAGTTTGATTTCAGTAGCAACTCTGACTCTATTCTCTAGTTTCAACAAATATTAGTGCATATTTTGAATATTTGATAACTTTTATTTTTGATTTTATTCTTATTTTCAATGTTGGAAGGACTGAGATCATATTTCAAAGGTGACCCATCTAAGAGATTTGTCCCAACCTTAGGAATTCCTTAAAGAAAAAGGGGACAAGTTTAGAGGCTTTTTGAAGGGCAAAGTCCAGCTACTCAAGACCATCAAGGTCTTGATATTATTAAAATATTTTTTAAGCCCCCTCTTGTTGAGGAATATCACATCTCCTCTATTGATTTTGAAACACATAATCCTATTTATTTTCTAGCTCCTTCTCAACTAGTTGAATTCCCTCCTAGATTTGATCTACCACATCCACCTCATTCACCCCCTCATATCCCTTTTTAATTTTCTCTTAAACATCTTATTGAACCAATCATGAGGAATAGGGACTAGGTGGAGAATGCACATCTTTCATTTATAATTCCTAAGTTTAGACCCATTAATATTGATGAGATGTAAGGCTATCCTAATGAGGTTCCATAAGAAGTTAGGAAATACCTCAAAAAATTTCAAGGGAACAATGAAATAAGTGGTGATAAACATATGTGGGCCTATTATAATATCACAAAAGATTATCAAAATGAGTATGAGGGTGTTTATATAAAATTGTTTTTGCACATGCTAGAGGAAGATACTCATGAATGGTTTAATTTCCTTCTCTCTAGATGCATTGATTCATGGGAAGAGATGCAAAATGTTTTTAAAATTTAGTATGGTGCTAGGATTAATCAAAGGTTTCTCTTGGTTGAATTTTAAAAATATCAAGAAGAATCCTAATGGGTGTGTGTAGGACTTCAACACTCATTTCAACAAGATCATGATATGACATCTTAGAAATATCAAGCCCAACAACACAACATGCTTGATAAAGTATTTTGATGCCTTTAATAAGAAGGTTGCTAATTTATTAAGGGATAAGGATCCTACTAACTTACGGTGGGATTTTAATATGGCCATCTAAATTGAGAATAACATCAAGGCTATGGGAAATCCCTTGAACAAATGGGCTGATGTGAAGTTGGTCAATTTGAAAATGTCACAACCCATGAAGATAGTTAACTTGGAGGAAACTATCAAAAATTTGGCCTCTACTATCAAAGAAATGTAGTACAAGTTATCTAGAGCTAAAAAATGGTCCCTCAAGTATCTATCAGCTATGATAGAGTTCCAAATCAATATCAAGCTCAAAGGGAGCCTAATTTCCACAATAAAGATAATGATAAGAGAAAGAGACCTACACATAAAGATAGGGTTTAAATAAACTAAAATAGAGGGGTGAAAAAGGAGGTTCCTAATCCTTTGAATGCCTAGGTAAATATTACAAATTCTAATTTAGACATTAATTGGTATGAAAAGTGCTTCTTACTGCACCCTCCATGTGATATTGCTGAACAACTTAATAAAGAGCTAGATGAACATGAGTATGTATAATATAACTATAATATTTTTATGTCCAATTATCAAAGACATCGAGATGAATCAATTACCTCTACAAAATTATTGACTGATACTATGTTTCATCAGTCTTGGAGCACCACTGAAATGGAGAGTGTCTCAACTTTTGACTTTGATTATGATGTCAATGTTACACAAGCATGTGAATTATCCATCCATGATTTTGATATCCTATACTCCATGATGATATATAAATATCATATGGGAAATCTTTTAATTGGGGACATTTATCTATTGATTAATGTAGTAGCTACACAAAATAAGGAATATAACTTGATAAGTAGGTAGCCAAGTGTTACACCTCAAGACACTACCCCTGTAAATTCAAATGTAGGAAATGAAAGCAAGGAAGCAAATAAAGTTACAAGAGTCCAAAAATATCCCTAGATATCACCTATAACCCAAGATGATAAGCCTAGAGATGCTCTTACTAGGATTAATAAAACACCTATATTGTCTAGCATCCCCAAGGGTGTAAATGAGATTAGACAAAATATGCATTTGAAGGCTATTGTTAAAGTTCAAAACTTACCCCAACCTACTCCACTTTAGACCTTAAGTGATTGTATCCTAGCTAAAGGTGTCTTTACCCTTCTATAAAATATGCCTCTTCCTCAGTATACTGTGTGACATGGTTGAAGTGTTGATTCAAGTAAAGATCACTATGCCACTTATTGAGTTATTATGAATACCTAAGCATAGGAAGAGGGGATTTGAATAATTATAATTTGGAAAAATTTTAGCTATGAATTAAGTTGACATACCTTAAGCAATACCCAAAGAAGATGAATAATCAAAGTAGGTTGTTAAAACTTCTATAGAGGTTTACTTTGGGATTATGCTAGTAGAGAGTCAGTTGAATGTGGATCCTTTTTATAGAACTCTACTAATCAATGGTGTAGTTATTCATAACTATATTTTTTATTTTGAAATTCTTATTATTTGATTCCCTTGGGTGTACTTAATGATCTTAGAGTGAATATTGCATCATACTTTGGAGAATGTCATGCCATGGAATTGTGACCAATTATAATTATTGGACAAGTTAAAGGGTTGGTGGTTCAATTGGTAGTGCATCCTATAAAGTACGTAAACATGGACATGGTAGTTTTGAATTGCTTAACTAAATGGGTGATGCTACTATCACATAAATGGGATACCAGCATAGGTGGAAGTGTATAGATGTAACTTTCTTATGCCACTACTCTTTTAGAGGGGAGGATGGTCTAACTTTATAGAGATCCTAAGATGCTCCATGTGATTGAAGATCTAAATCATGATATTAATGAAGTAATGTACATTGATGTTGTACTTGGTAACTTTTTTAGGATTATTGATATTAGTGAACAACCTAATAATATAAATGTTGAGCTTGATAAAAAATATTTAGTCTGGAGGATGTGTTTTGATGGATCTTGCTTAGATCTTGTAAGTGGATTTGGGGTTGTCTTATATTCCCTTAATGGTAAATTCTTTATTTTTTCTTTCCATATTTATCTTGAGTGCACTAATAATACTACTGTGTATGATTGCTTGTGAATATGGAATCAAATTCTTGATTATTAAGGGTGATTTTGATTTGGTGGAAAAGTAAGTCCATAGTTCTTTTTCCATGAAAAATATAAGGTTGAAACAATATAGGAATGTTTTTAAGGACTTGTTGGAGTTCGTTGATGCTTTAAATTTATGTTATCATGGTATAAGTTTCAAACAAGAAGATGATAAAATTGTAGGGATAGGTTTTCAATTTGAAATTGGAAATAGGAGCCCTCACTATTAATATCAAGTGAAGGTGGTTTTTAGACCTTAAATCCTAAAAAATGTTCATCATTGGTAGGTCTTTGATAATGATGAATAGATTAAAAGGTTTTTGAACTATCAGGCTAAGTTACATGATCAACTCATAGACTTAGAACCCATGGTTTAGATCAATGACGAGAAATAGACCTACCTCCAATTCTATTACTGTCAAACTCCTCTAAGCTTCTAATAATCCAACAATCTCCTCCCAAACTCCTCCTTTCACCAATTTCTCTCCCAAAAAATTAGCCCTGCACAATGACTCAAAGTTATTTTTTCTTCACCAAAAAATGAACCTCAAATAAAAGGCAAGAGTTTGAAAATAAATAAGTCAAATTATTTTTCCCTAAGCTAGCTATCAATCCATTAATGAGTAGAGTACCCTTTATTATATCAGTCCTTTTTATGTTATAAAGGACCTATACTTTCCTTACACACATAGAGTTTCTTACGAGTAAGGTGTTACAATAAATTCTCTTACATGCCCATATGGGCTCCTTACAAAAAAAAAATATTAAATTACCTTGTAAAATACTCCACAAAGTAGTTCAATGCCTACTAGATAGGTTAAGACCTAAGAGAGTAGATTTTGTAGAAGACCAATGAGATAGGTTCATAGGCTCTCTAAGAATCCTATGACCTATTTAATTAGATTTTGAATATTATCAATATATGATATGTGAATATATATTTAAGGCGTGGAATTATAATTTAAATAATTTTTCTTTATTCATTGAGAAGAATTAATCCATTAGTGATAGAGGTAATTATAATTCAAATTCTTCATAATCACATAATTAAATTTCCTAATGTCTTAATTGGTAAGGTATGAATGCCTCTCATAAGAGATATTGAAAAGTATGCTAAGGTTTGATAAAAATACATATTCTCATGTTTTTAATACCAAATATGATTGTATATAGACATAAATATGACTATGATGTTGATGATATCAATGGTTAGATAGAACATAATCTATTATACATGACTATTTGATGTTTAATTTATTTTTCATCCCATGTGTTCTTCTATTTTCACATACATATATTCTTACATTGATAATTATTATATTAATTCACTTTGGTCTAGATGTAATGTTTTTATTAGACCTTGAATTTTGATTGTTTATCCTCATTTAAACATTAATAACATTTCTCCTATGATTATGCATGCTTTATATTAGTTTGATCCTAACACACATTTCTTATGACATATTACTCTATCACACGTAGATATTGACTATCGATACTTGATATTTTAATGGATTCTATTGATATTACATGATCATATACATTTATTTGTTCCCATTTGGGCAATGCACCCTCATATCACAATATACTCTTTTTAGATATAATTTTAAGATTCATATACATTGTGATGTCATGTTGTTTTCCTTAACTTCCTTAATATTTACTTGATACGAATCATGGTGCACATTATTTCTTTCTTGATTATATAGACGTATATAAAAAATTCAAATATATATGTATGTATTTTTCAGTTGTTCCTCTATCATCCCCCAACACCTCTATATACATAATCCTCTCTAATGATGCTCTCCCTCTATCATGATCTGAGGGATGAATCTCTCTTGCATCAAACTCCTGATACGAAGGTAGTTAACCTATAACATCATGATATATCATAAAATACTACTATAAGAATAAATCAACATGATCATAATGTAAAGAATATAAAGAATAGTTAACGCATAGCAATGCAATCATGTAATCAAAGCAACATCCAACTCTCCTATAATAACATATCCCTTATAACTTAATTAAATTTATCAAATCAGATTACCAACCGTAATAATCCATAAAAAATTAGGTAAATTAGATTAGTGAGAAATTAGGATGTGACATCCTTCCTCTTAAAGATGATCATCATCCTAATGAATCTTATTCAAACTTTAGTTCTAAATTAAAACGTTATTTAGTAGAAAAATAACATAGTATGATGCAATAAATCAAGTAAATAAATGTTGAAATCATCTATAAAACTCATCACAGTCCTCCTAAGTATCATTATCCTTAGATTATTGGTCCCACAAGACCTTTCGCTATGACATGTTTCTATTATACAAATGAATTTTATGAGTTTTAATTAATCTATTTAGTTCTACAATGATCACCTTGGGATCCATAACCTATAAAGCAATCTGATCTAATACATGTGAAGGATCAACTTTATACTTTTTAAGATAAGATACATGGAAGACATTATGTAAAATAGCTAGGACTGGTGGGAAAGAAATATTATACACTAAAATATTTACCACTTTCAAAACCTCAAAGGGTCACACATATCTCAATGAAATATTTGCTGATTTCCTCAATTTAATCAAGCTCTTCTATGGCTTAACCCAAAAGAACACTTTATCACCTACTAAAAATTGCTTATATGTTATTTTTGGATCAACATAACTCTTCTATATATCATTGGCATCAGCCAACCTTTGCTTAATTATTCTGACCTGATCTTCCATTTTTTAAATCATCTAAGGTCCAAAGACTATCTTGTCTTCCAACCTTTCCCAACTGATTGGTGTCTTACACCTTCTTCTATACAGTGCTTCTAATGATGCCATATTCAAAGCCAATTGGTATGAGTTCTTGTAATTAAAATAAATAAATAGAAGGTATTCATCCCACCTATATTTATTATCTATTTAATACATATGAAGGAGATCCTCTAATACCTAATTAACTCACTCAATCTGACCATCAGTCTATGGATGATAGATAATGTTGAAGTTTTATTTTATACCCAAAACTAAATTCTATATTAATTAAAACCTAAAAGTTATCCTTGGATCCTAATACAAAATGATCTTCTCTATAAATCCATGTAATTGATATACTTCTTTTATGAATCTCTTGACAAAATTAGGTGTATCATCTGTCAAATTTCCTAGTATAAAATGAGCTACCTTGGTTATTTTGTCAACTCATACCAAGATCATATCATGTTTATTTCATGATAATGGTAAACATTGGACAAAGTCTGTACTAATCACCTACAACTTCTAATATGGTATAAAATGAGCTACCTTGGATAGTTTGTCAACTAATACCAAGATCATATCATGTTTATTTCATGATAATGGTAAACATTGGACAAAGTCCATACTAATCACCTACGAATTCTAATATGGTATGTCATGTGGAAACAATAATCCATCTAGATGCACATGTTTGGCTTCCACACATTGGCATTTTAGATAATCAGACATAAGGTTTTTTGCATCTTTCTTGATTTCCTTTTATAAATAAAGTGGTATAAGCTCTATCATGAGCTTGGTTACTCCTAAATGTCCTAAGTATGGGGCATTATGTATATCCTTTAGCATTGTGACCCTCAAATTCTCCCTATCTAGTACATCCATCCTTCCATTCTATCATAAAAGACCATCATTATCTAATTTGTACCCTTTATACTTAGGATTCTAAATATTTTTAGACATTGCTTTCCTGACCTGATTGTAGAATTCATCTCCTCCTAAAAATTTTATCACTTGATCCCTATAAATATTCCTAATGGTATCCATGGTTTCTATGTACCTCCTACAACTTAGGACATGAGCTATTCTATTTTACTTGAATTTGATATATATGATATTTAAATCATAATTAGATAATAAATTTAACCAATGCTCCTAATGAACATTCAAATTTGGTTAGGTGAAAATCTACTTGAGACCCAAGTTGTCAGTCTTGATCTCAAATAGTTTTCCCAACAAATAATGTATCTAAACTTGTAAAGAATGCATAATTATTTCATTTTTGAGGTCATGAGGGGCATAATTCAGCTCATAATGATTTAGCTTTATTGATTCATAGGCTACCATTACACCATCTTGCATAAATATTCATCCTATTCTATCTCTGAACACATATGCAATCATTCAAAAATTGACCATTGGGGTCAAGAACTCTTAGCACTAGTGTTGAAGTATGCCTTATTTTTAATTCCTAAAAAGCTACTTCACACTTATCTAGCTAGATAAAACTTTGGTTATTACACTATAGAGAGGTAATCAGATTAGCTATCTTAGAAAAATTCAAAATGAAGTTACTATAATAGATTGTTAATCTAATGAAACTCCTTACCTAATGCACATTATTTGGTGCCATCCATTCCATAATAGCTCTTATTTTTGATATATATACTGAAATATCATCCATAGAGATAATATGTCTTAGATATTTCACTCTTTTTTACAAAAATACACACTTGGATAACTTTTCATATAAATTGTACTTTTAAAACCATTAAAAAACTAGTTCTAGATGTTGAAGATGTTCTTCATCCTTAAAATATATAATAATGTCATCAAGAAAGACCAGAACTAAGTGATTTAGATAGTGTTTGAACACACTATCCATGAGATTCATGAATGCTACAAGAGCATTTGTTATCCTAAATGGTAACACTATGAACTCATAGTGCCCATATCAAGTTTTAAATGTTGTTTTTAGAATATCATCATCCCTTATCCTCAATTGATGGTATCACACTCTATGTTAAATCTTAGAAAGTACCATTGCCCCTCACATATAGTCAAAAAGATCATATATACAGGGTAGTAAATATATGTTTTTATAGTCACATTATTCAATAGTATATAATATATGAAAAGGTGAAGAGTACCATCCTTATTATTGATGAAGACAATTAGTTCACCCCATGGTGACACACTTGGTCTAGTCAACCCTTTTGATAAGAACTCCTAGAGTTGATCCTTCAATTCAACCAATTTAGTGGTTGTAATTCTATATGGTGCCTTAGACTAAGGTTTTGATCTAGGTATAATATCAATAGATAAATCAAATTCATGTCTGGGAGGCAATCCTATCAATTCCTTCAAAAACATATCATGAGAATTCTTAAATAAAAGATAATATTAAAGATATGGTTCTTTAGATTACTCTATTTCATTTATCTTGATTATAAATGCTTGGCACTCTTTTCTTTGAGCCTTATTGATTGGCATTACATAAATTTGCCTAATCCTTAACTCTCTTTTCTCACCCTAAATTTGTGTCTAATTTCCAAAATTATCTAGACACTCAACCTTATTTCGATAGTAGTCAACATTAGCTTTATGCTTCACAATCCAATCGAATCCTAGGATCACATCATATAACCCTAAAATTTCTACATAAAGATCCACTATTGTTATGAATTTAGGCAACATAATCGCATCTTTAACCAACACTTGTCAAATATGACCTTGGACTTAATCCCATATTGTATTGACCATGCATTTGGCATTACTCTAGCATTTATAGATGAATTATTTAGAATTATATGATATATAAAACATATTTTAACCCCTATATCTATTAAAATATAAATTGGATGTTCAAACAAATACCTGATAGTTTTATGGGTTGAAGCTTGGAATTCAACTTGTTGATTATGCACTACCACATGGATACATTTCTAAAAAGTTTCTTACTGAGGAGTAGAACCTATGTTATTAATCTTATCCTAATTACACTTGTGATCATAATGGTCACCTCCAAAAATGAATCAACCTTCAATTGGTCCTTTCTTATCAGAATATCAGTTTCCCTTGAAACCATTGCCTAGTTTCTTATTACCTAAACCATTATTGAATCTCGAATTTTGATTTTTGAGCTGACTCTTGGAGTCTCCACCCCTTTTCTTCTAGTTCTTATTTTTGAAAGTTGGTTTAGAACTTCAAACAAAATTATTAAACTTGTCCCTAACTTGAGCAAGTGATTTCAACTTCTATTCCTGTTTGAATGCCTTCTTAAATACCTAGTCCACCATATATCATCCATGAACTTCCACCTCTCCACTAATCTAGGATTTTAATCCCATGATAAACTTCTTAATTTTGAACCTCTCATCTAACTGATACTAAGGTACATACTTTAGATGTTTGTTGAACTATTCCTAGTACTCATTTACCAAGTGGTTTCTTTGCTTTAGGTTCTATAAATTTGTAAGCTTTTTATCAAATCATAACTATGGAATCCACTGATATCTAAATAATATTAAAAAATGATCCCTATGATGGTGTTCGAGTTGGGATTAATTTTTATTTTTTTGTTGGCCCACCACGTAGCTACTTCAACAACCAACTGATAAGCTCCCCAAACTACTTTATGAAATTTGAAGTATTTTTTAATCTTTAAATACTTATCCATCTCAGTTAGTTATACTTCAACTCCATCACCCAAAATAGATCCATTGAATTTAAGTGGTTTTATTTTTTTTATATCTCTATCCAATTATGTAGTTACCTATGCTCTCACATCTTAAGGGATATCTTGATTAGTAGGATGCTATTCATGTACATCCTAGTGTACTTCCTCTTCATAGACATGAACTTCCTATTATAGGGCCGAAATTTGGTCCCTAGTTTCATTCATGGTTACGATAATCTAATCTAACTTTGTTTCTCACTTAATGATAAATTAATTAGGATCAAATGAAGGTTTATTATAATTGACATTAGAATGACTCTATCTAGATACTCTAGCTCACACCATTATCATTTTTGATAAATATAAGGATACAAAAAATTTAGTGGACTTATTTAGTCTTAGAGTTGGAGCTGTAACTTTGATACCACATGTAACATCCCTGGTGGGATTTACTAGAAAAAATATATTAAAAAAAAACAATTGCACAAAAATAACTTAAGATTTCATCATGAAAATATAATAAAATATTCTATCATAATCAAGTATAAAATGTTAACTAACATATTTATCATGTGACAAACCTATTTAACTACTAATAACTAAGATAGTATAAATATAACATGACTAAATATATCTAAACAAGTAAATACTCACCAATTATTGATCCATTTCAAAAGATAATGTTGTTTAATTATAGATACATATATAACTACATTTCCATTATAAATAATGTCTCAATAATAATGAATTCAATACAAGATATAAGGCTCCATAGAACATGAGTTTCCCAAACTATAGTATCTATGGTAATATCAAGTGTAGTGTCTAAATAAGTACTACTATGGATAGGGAGAGTATTATCCAAGTACTTTTACACACCAACCATAGACCATCGATCCCTTGCATAATATTCCTAACTAGGGAATTACCCTCCCTTCATGGATGGGTAGATATTGATGGTGTAGGAATCCAGAGAGATAAGCTAGTACCCATGTGCTATAAGATTCTAAAACATGTCATATAACATAAATAAAATATGTTCTAACATGATATTTCACCAACATGTGAATCATACATATGAAATAATAATGCATAACTAAACATGTATTTGGCCAAAGTTTTCAAATAGTTTATGATCTCTAGGATTAGTCAAATTCATACACACCACTTGATTGGATTACCTTAATATTTCATTGATGATTCTAAATAAACTAGTGAAATCCTTCTCAACACTTTTTTAATATCATCAGTATGAGATTTGATTATTTTCATAAATATAATCAATAGATTCAATTGTTTTACTTCATATAGCAGGCATAAACATGATAAGTACAGAAATAACATAATACATACATTCAATCCATCAAATGTATGAAATTAATCTTAGTCATATTGTTTATTACATAAGAATTTATAATACATAAACAAGTATTATTCATACCACCTAGTATATTATATGTTATGTCTATCTATTACTAAAATCACAAAAGTAACTCTTACGTAAAACAAGAACATCAATCATTACAACTAATTTTTCTACACTTTTATTCTTCATAAATAACATTAACCAAGACGTACCACTAATTTAAATGATTTGTCTTTAATATCTCAAAATCGTACATCTATTGTTTTGACTAAACATTACCATATATTCATACCTAATTTTTTAGTAGTGAAATATTCATAAATTATGGGTTGAATACCTTTATCTACGAAGGTTAAACTCACATATATATTTCATATTCAACCTAAATGTATAGAAATGCTTAGTTAAGTATTATCTATAATACTAATTAATTACATATAGAATTTTATCTTCTTACCAGATAATTTCTTTAATTTTCCCTCTACAAAATATTATTTACTTTCTTTATTTTCTAAGTAACTCTCGATAATGCATGCATTATACAACTATGAATTATAATTTTACTAATTTATTTAAAAGAGGATATCTTCCTATATCTATAGTCCTGAAATACATAATAGACAAACATGGAGTGTATATAACTATTAAATAAGATATATATATATATATATATATATATATATATATATATATATTTGGATATCTTATAATAACTTAGCTAATTTTAACTATCACTTAGTGTGTTATTCCTTTGGTGTTATGCATACCCTTATCTCTTTATTTCAATTTTAAGAAATATTTATAATTTACTATTTATATAAATTTATGAGTATCAATCTATTGATAGATGTGAATTTCAACTCAACATATATTAATCTCCTTTGCCAAGGCATCTTATTCTATAGTTGTACTACCACTAATCTTGATTGAATGCTCATGGTAATTAATAGAAAATAAATCTCAGCCAAATCTCTCCTTTTGCTTAGTTGTTAATTTATAGGCTTTATTTAATATCATTTATGTGAATCCTATCAACTTTTGTCTTGAACTTTGTAGCACTATTAAGGTGATTCAAGAGACATCCAAATGAAGACATCTCTGAATAAATGATCTATTATTATAGTTTTGGTTTTTAAAGTATGGGATGTATGTATGAGAACACCAAAGCTCTATTAAGATGTTAGATGACTATAATTTATTTTATAAGAATTGAAGCTTTGTAATAATCTTAATAGAATTTTTAATATTCTAAGTTTATTTATAATAATAGTCCTTGCCTTTACCACATAGTTAGCCTTGATTTTATCTTGTGTTTTACTCATCCTATGTATGAATTTGTCTCCCAATTCTATGCTTAAATAGTACGATTGGTTTGCAACATAAAAGGGATAAAAATAATGATTTTTGGAATTCTAAATCACTACAATTTTTTTATTTTGTATTCAAACATCACCCAAGAGGTTTATCTATCCATGTCACTTACACATACACACTACATAATTAATCCACTCAAGTTTATATAAGTCCTTATGTATATATTTTTTTAATGTCAACTTGTTATGGTTTTACCAAAAAATTACTTATGTCATGGTTTTACATAACAAATCACCTTGAAGAGATTCCTTCCTATTAACTAAATCATTGTACACATACTTCTATATATTATCTAAATCATTTACACAAGTTATATCTCAAAGATAAATATTGTAGGGTATATGTATATCTCTTTAAGTTTATTTCTAATTACATAATTTTCATGAAAAGGTATTGATTCATTCATTCGCTATGCATTTTTCACTTATATCTATCCAATTAATTGAAAAACATTAATAGTTTTATTACCAGGTCCTTCTACATATATTATTATGGAATTTAAAGCAAGACTTACATGTTGAAAAATCAAAAGATGAGACCTTCCAATCATCATATGTCATGCTCCCTATGCCAACCTTCTACCCACATTCTGTTCTCTTCTCCTTCTCTCCACTTCCTCCTCATATTCCCCTCCTACACCAACAATCTTATTTTTCCCTCATTTCATGTATTACCTTTTTTTTTAAATCTCACTCTTTTCTTTAAATCTCACCATTTTTCTCTAAAGCTCATTATTTTTATCTAAAATTCATCATTTTTATCTAAATTCCTTAATCATTATTTAATTGTTTCTTTATTTCATGGTCTATTTATGTCACATGGAAAAAATACATTACAATACAATTTCTAATTATAACTAGCACTTTGAACATCACCATAGTCTAGGCACTAGAATATTATTTACACACACACACACACACACACACACACACACACACACACACACACACAAAGGTGTTAAGCCTTATAATGATATTCCCAATTATCATAAAGATAACTATCTAATGTTTTTAAACATTAAAAAGACATTATGGTTAGTCTATATACAATAGTAACTAGATATTATTCATGCAGATTTCTTTTCTTAAAAACGATTAACAATCATGAAGATAATAACATGGCATAATCATTCTAAAATACTATGCACTAAATCTATGTATAATATCAAAAATACAATCACACAAGATTAACTCCACATAAACATTAAACTAAGCTAAAACATAATAAATTATACAAATGTAGACAACATCAAAATGTACTAAAACTAAAAAATCAAACAATGCATATTATGAGTGCCATCTAACATGGTATGTGTATGGGTTCTAGTTGTTCCTCTTTCAACCCCCAACACCTCTATCTACATCATCCTCACTAATGATGCTCTTCCTTTGTCATGCTCTAAGTGATGAATCTCTCCTGTATCAAACTCATGACAAGAAGGTAGTTAGTCTGTAACATCATGATATATATCATAAAATATTGTTATAACAACAAATCACCATGATCATAATGTAAATAATATACAATAGAATTAACTCATATAAATGCAATCATGTAATCAAAGCAACATCTAACTGTCCCATAACAACATATGAATTACAACCTAGTTAAATAGTAATCAAATCAAATTACCAACCATAATAATCCATAAAAACTTAGGTAAATTAGCTTATTGAGAAATCAAGATGTGACATATTTGGTGATTACTTGATTTTTAGTTCATACAACTTACAAATTTCATAATGTATCATATCACATCATTCCATTGCCCTATTATGCCATATAATTATTTTTTTAAAAATTAACACCACATCAATTATTTCCTTAGTTCTTAGTATCATATTACGTATGTTTTCCTTAAAACTTCTTACACAACTTATAAAATGCTAGCCTACAATCTAATGTATAATCTTCTCTTTGATAGAGTCTCCTCTTATGGTGACTTTTAAATAATAACATTGGAATGATAAAAAATAGGTGACTTTACTCACATATCTTCATCTTCAATGATGATACCTTGCATTTTACTAGTTGAATGGGACCAATATTAGGGGGTAGACACCTTAAAAATAAAAAAATAAACACTCTTATGAAAATAAAAATATTATGCAAATACAAAAATACAAATTCCACATCCATTTCCCTTTGCTAACCTTCAGTGATGAGAACTCACATTTTAATAGTTGTGTGGGCTAATCATTGGGGATGTATTCTCTTAATTTCCTAAATTTAGCCTTTGGTGATGAGCCCGTGTGTCTTCCTAGTCATATGAGATTAGGTGTAGGGTGTCACAAATAGAACATAAAATCCATATATAAAAATATCAAATTTAAAATTGTCTAAATTTAAATTTAGTAAAAAGGCTTTCTTATATGCCTATGTTTTAAAGGGAAACCTTTTCACATTCACTAATTCTATCAAGATTAGTTATCTCTAGATAAAACCAATAAATTTAATATTTTTTAAATCTATCAAGAAGTACATTTTCCCCTTTACTCATAAGGATTAATTCATCTTCCTTTTTCTTTTTCTTTTTAATTTATGGGTTCATCTTCTCATTTTTACCCTATTCTCCTTTTCATCCCTTACTAAAAATTAAAATTCATATGTTATGTAAACAAAACAAATAGGTCATCACCTATAAAATAAATGTTAGTGAATTAATAATTTCATACATGTTATAAATAATTATATCATTTTCATATTTTTTTTCCAATATACATAATCAATTTCCATAGAATTATATTGATATAAAATAGATACATGATACATCATCACATCTCTATTCATGTAGAATGCATAAATTGAAAATAAAAACATGGAAGTTAAAGTCACAACACATGAATGATAAGTCACTAAGGTAAGACAAAACATATATACATATATAATAATATCCATGAAGATTGAACGAAAATGATGTCTAATAAAAAAACCTATATGGAGGGATAATGTGCCATAAAACATATAAAAAATAATCAACCTATACAATTGTATAGCAAAAGCATCTATAATAAGGCCTAGGGGCTTTTCTTCCTTATGTGAGAGGGTTCCTATGTAGAATAGTGTTGAGGGTTATTTCTCTATTAGAATTTTTTCGTAGTTCCTCCATCAAAGGTTATTTCACCCTCTTTATTTTCAAGGCATTTATGGTTTCCCTTATTAAAACCTTCTTCTATATCTATTCCCCCTATCATATAGTTAGAGGCTCTACTTCCTCCTCCACCCACCACTATGTATACAAGGGACTCCACCCTCCTCACTCTGGCTAAAAAGGTACTATTATCCATCCTAATTACTAACACCATCACAAATTCATGGTACATTGGGGAAAAGACATTCATATGCTTATTAATCCTTAAAAGGAGTCTAGTGTTGGTTAGGAGTTCATCTCTAGTCATGTTAGTGCTATATCATAAAAGGTTGATGAATGTGTTCCTAATCATGTTCCTCTACCCACTCATGATATTTTCAATTATATAATGTAAAAAGTGTTAGATCTGATCGATATAAAAACCCAAAAACATGTAAATTCATTTAAATAATTAAACTAAAAAATTACGTACAAACTATGCATATAAATTTATAAATCAACATTTTACCGAGGTCCTCATCATACCATTGGGGTCAAAATCATCATTTACAACCTTCTCCTCATCAATGTCTATTTCTTCCTCTAGATTTATGTACTATAGAGCCTCACTGTATCCACCTCCTGAATGGTACTATAGTGTAGGGTCCTCCTAAGTTAAGCATTATTGTGGTAGTGGTGGGCCTATATACTAATTCCATGTTTCACTCTAGCCTCATCATCCTCAATTGGATATGGGGAAATGTCCATATGCCACTCTTAGATGAATTGTTCAGTTGATGGGCACCACTCTCATAAGTGGGTGCCATGCCAATAATCCCAATCAAGTTGATTTCACCTCTTGTATTCTTTTATAGATGACCCTAGGAATGGGAAGGTTTCCTTCACAGGGCATGATAAACTAATGTGGTACCCTATGTATAGGGTATACCTAAACCTATAAAATCCTATCTCAAAGTAAATTTTCCCTAGTTAATAATTCAATATAGGATCCCTCATTGACCCATTTCCTAACCATGTTTTAGTAAGGTAGACAATCAGGTCAAGCGATGTTAAAGTCACCACTGCTTGTGGAAAAGAACATAATGGTGTTCTATCCATAAACTATCCCTAATCTCCCTAAGCATTCTAATCAAAACTTCCATTTGATAAGGGACCTTTTGCTCATATATTAAACCCATGAAAATTGTTAGGTAGTTGATTGAGAGGGCCCCCAGATGAGCCATATGGTAAAGGCCCCTATAGGTTTTATCTAGTATGTCATAGATCTATGAGTAACATGCTCACTTTTCCTTAATATGCCACACAATCAGCAACCAAATGAATAATATCCTATCATTACCCTTGTATCCCATTAGTAAAGTGGTAAGGATACTAATAATGGCCTTCTATAGGTTGGGTATCAATGATCCCTTAACCCAATAAATCTTGATGACAAATTTTACACCCACATCATGTGCTTTGGAATTTTTGAAGTACTTTATCCAACTTTTAACATCATGACTACTATAGATAGATTAAATGGATACTAATTGACCAGTCATGGAAAGGTCTACGATCTAGTAAACATCAATAATAGTGACCCTACATTATTTTGGGGCCTATGGGAACACAAAAATGTCCTAATCAAGGTCATAATATGTCAAAATGTCATAAAGTAATTGGCTAGAGATCATAATGATCCTCACTTGCACAAATTGAATGATCCCAATGCAATCAAAGATGGGTAACTCATAAATTTTAAGAAGTGATAAGACTTAGAGGAGGAATTCTACTCTTAAGATTTGATCCAATATATGGAATGTATTTGTAAAAGAGACACTAACCTATGTCAGCTCAAAGACCAACTTTGTTTATTTAAATAATAAAAATTGAATGTTTTGGATTATAGTTCCATCAAATGCAACCACCCCTATTTTTAGGTAGTGGTTATGTAACTACTATAGTAGTCATTATGCCACCACCATAGATGGTTTAATAACCACCCTAAGTGATTGCATAATCACCCTTAGTTGTGGTTACACAATTGTTCCCCTATATATAGTAGTGGTTATGGAACCACTATGGTAGTTACATAACTACTACCCTATAAATTCCAATAATTGTTTTCCTCCAATGGTGTTTTCATCTACCTAATGTGTGTCCTCAAAAACCCCCAAACTATATCCCAAAAATATATATTGATTAATAAAATCTCTACATGCTCCTAATTTACCCTTCACCAAGAGCATTTTAAAACTAAGTTTTTTTTTTTGATTGGATTTCTAGTAACATTTGATTAAAAATTACAAAATGGGGAAAAGGGAAAAGGGGCCTAAAGCATAGTTGATCCTACCATGAAACTCCTCATACTGGTATATTTTCTATCCTCTCATAATCCTCTTCTCATTGACTACTTTCTCACTTTAAATAGTCACATGAAATCTATATCTCAACAAATCTCACAGTGATTGGCATAAATAAATTAATTTTTGGCAAGTTTTTGAAAACATTGGGCCCTAAACTAGTTGTTTTAGTTTACAAAATTTCCAATTTTAGCATATTTTCATATTTTAAAATTGTATTCCTTTTAAATTATATAACTCATGTTTTAAAATTGATATTCTAATATGTTTCTATCTTTTGTAGCAATTTTTATGGTTTTACAGGTTCTTAACTATTTGACACTAAATGCAATCCCATGATGGGATGATTTAGGTAGTATGATATTTCTGACACATATTATACATATTATTATCCATAATTCTATTACATAGTTTTTTTTTCACTTCTTATAGTGTTTCAATTTATTTTCATCTTCTATTTTCATGTTTCATGGAGTCTCAACTAGCTTTGTTATGCCACCAAGGCAAGTAAGGTAAGTATCTCTAACTTATTATTTCCCTTCAAATCATCACTTCTTGGGACTACACCCTCATCAATTCATGACAAAGTTTACTCCCAAGGTATAAATATGTATGCACCTAATTTCTATATGGTGCAACATTTGTCACATGATAGGTATAATGATGATAGAGTGACCTCCTAATAATTCTCAAATTGGATCTCTCTAACACTCTCTCCTCTTTTTCTTCTCTCTAATATATTAACTTTAAAAAATCCCTTTTGTTAGAACTTGTAAATTACCTCATATTATTCTTAAAAACTTCTTATTATTGATAGAACCACCCTATCAGGTAATAAAACTATTTTATAAGGTTACGCAACCATCCCATCAGTGATGGGTTCAACATGGTTATCATGTAAACTACCATAGTGGTTCCATCCTAAGAGGTCAGTTATATTTTAAAATAGCGGTAGTTTTTTATTTTTATGGGTGGTTTTGTCCCTAGTAGTGGTAGTTATGTAATTACCCCTATAAATAGTGGAAATTCAATCACTATTATTCTACCTTCTAAATTTAGCTTCTGTGTTTCATTTGTTGACATGTTTTACATAGTTATTATGACATGTGTTGATTTTTAAATCCCAATTGTACCTCCAATTATGCATATATCACTCCTATTTATAATCATTGTGATTCCATTATAATTTTAAATCTCAGTTCAACTTAGTCTAACTCCTTTAATCAAGATCCATTGCTCTTTACTATGTAATCCAATATTAGCTTAATTTTGGTTACAAAAATTTATGTTATAGCTTAAGAGTTTTTAAGTATTTACATCCACAAACTAATATAATTTATTTGGATCTTTGATTTTATTTCTTTCATGTTCAACTACATAGTTATATACAAGGAGAGCCATTTTTATTGCAACTAGGTCTTTGAAAATGATGTCTTCAACTAGCCATAGTTAATTTTTCCTTACTTTTAGTTGTGTCGATTTTATTGTTCTCCCATTTGTGATAGTAATTTATTCACCCTCATTGTTTTAGAGTTCTTGCATCTTCATTTGAGTAACATGATACACAATACTAGGGACCATATCACAACAAATATCTTGCCCTCAATTGGTCTATATTAGGATTAGGTTGGAAGTTATTATTTTAGATTTATTTATTTAGTAGATTATATTAAATTAACATCCATTATTTTACTATCTTAAATATTTATTTTGTAAAATGTAGGTTTTGATAGGAAAGATATTTCTTTTCTCTCATGTCCTTGTAAAAAAATTAGTAATTATTTTCCTTGTAAAAGAATTTTTATGATCTCTGGATCAACAAATGGTCATGATGGAATGATCATGTGAGTCAAGCAAACACACATCAAATAGATGAAAACAATTCAAACCATCAAGTGAGAATAAAAAAATAAATTTAGTCTCCATGAGATTAATGAAAATGCTCTAAAATAAAATAGCATTATGAGAATACAAATGCAAGATGATATCAAATACAAACTAGGTAGCATTTTTAAAAAGAAAAGAAAGAAGGAGGAGGTAGAAACACCAACCAATAGGAAGGTGATACCTCATAACCTACTCACCTAATTAAACATGTTTTATTAACCTAATCAAGATTAATAAAAGGTGTAGTAAAAACCTAATGGAGAAAGGCCTACACCAACACCCTCCTTAATCATAGCTTAGGTAGGTGATGATACAAAAAATGTGTCCTAACAACAAGCCCTGATGAGGTACCCATGTACATAGAATCTACCTTTCCAAAATAGAAATAACCCCCCCAAACAAAAGAGAGTACACCCCCAAAAATAGAGAGAAAAAAAAATAGCTAAGAAGCCCCCTCAAAAGATGAGATCCTCTTGTAATGATAGTATATGTTTGACACTGAATGTTGAAGATGATCTAATTGTGTCAAACAACATTCCTCCCCTTAGGAAGAAATAAAACCATAGAAGAATGAAAATAATCTCCCCATTCCAAAAAGGAATATGAGGGAAGAAATATCATCAAATGTTCCTCTAAAAACTTCTCAAATGTCTACATGTCCATAGGTGAAGATGCCATAATCCAAATAGGTACATTCCTAATCAAATAAGTAGGTGATAAACTAGGACCATGTATAAATGGGCTATATATGTGGGAAATTGAAAAATACACACTTTTGCAAAAGATGATGCTCAATTTTGAGCTACCATTTATAAGATATTAACAAAATAAACTCATAAATAACTCATTTTTAATAAAAATTACACTAAATGATTAAAATATGTCTAATGCTAAGGGTCTACCTAGCCTTCCAACTAGTCATTAGAACTGGCACAAAACCATAATCTTCCTCAAGCCAACTAAAGTTTAAAAAAATATTAACCCATAGAGCCTTATGTGATTTTTGCATGAAAAGGCTTATTGGAGGTGTTTAAAAAAGATACATAAAGCTATTTTAAATAAAATTAAAAATAGAATTTAATTTTAATCTTATTTTAGGGTAGAATTATCAAAAAGTGATTAGGTAGCACCATATTTTTATACTTTGGATTTAAAAAGGAGGAGAGATGGGCAAAAGTCCATACGACACCACCATTGTTGGAGTTTGTAGGCTTGGAGACTGTCATTAGAAGGAGATTACAAGCCTAAAAGAAATAGCATTTCCAATAGAGGGAAGAGTAGATCTGTAAGTAGATATGAAACTAGGTACCTCTAAGGCAATGACTACCCTTGTTATGTTGGCTACATGGCCAAATCAATATTTAAATAGGATAGAGGTTATGGCAGGTATATTCATACTCCAATGATGTTGCCATGTTTTTTCACAACCTACAACTCAATGAATCACTTGATACTATCACCATTAACAGGTCTAGAATTCCAAGGTTGGATCTAAATTTGTCTCAAAATCTACCACCCTACTATAGATCTAACACCAAGCATCTATAGATCTAATGATAAGCCTACTAGATGAAAATATGCCAAGGTATAATACTTAAAATCTAACACTATATTCAATAAAATTGCCATGCTCCACTATGCTTTTTTGAAGATTCAGAAAGAGACACCTCTAGGAGAAAGGAAAAAATTCAATGCCTCTTTCATTACACTAGATCTTTGTCTGAATCCAATGCCTTTAATTTGTATATAACAAAGAAAATTCCAATAGATGGATCTGAGACATAAAAATACAAAGATAAAAACAACAATGCAAAATTAAAGTAGAAAGAATGTCATGTCTTTGCTAGATTTAATACCTTTAGCTTTCAAATTCTAAGTTCTTTAAATTCTAACGCCTCTCTACCAATGTAATGACTATTATAAAGGATGCCAAGGTGTGATAAGTAGATCTAACATAAATTAAGACTCCTTCCATGCCATCAATGCTGATTGGCAATGCCTTGACATAATAAGCTAATGCCTAAGTAGAGAAAATAGATCAACCTTGACAAATTCTAAGTATATTTTTAGCCAAACTCATGTTACCAATGCAAAAAGCTAACATACTAGTAATACCCTATATTTTTTTACAAAAATGACCCCTACAATTTTTTTTCTTGAGGTTTTTGAGTTTTTTTTTAAAAACAGCCCTGAAATTTCATAAACCATCTAAAAATTTGCCTCATAAATATGTAAATAAGCTATAGATTTCAAAACAAAGCTTATAGTATAAAAAATCAGATAATCATGAACATGGATTAGCACTCTGATACCATGAAAGAATTTATAAGATATCCAAATCAATGAATGGTCATGGTGGAGTGATCATACGAGTCAAGAAAGCACACATCACATGACTAAAAGCACTTGAAACCATCAAGTGAGAATAACAACATAGATTTAGTCTCTACAAGAGTAATGCAAATGCTCTAAAAAGAGATAACATTGTGAGGATGCAAAGGCAAGATGATATTAAATACAAGCTAGGTATCATGTTTAAATAGAAAAAAGAGAGGGAGGAGGTAAAAAAATAAACCAATATAAAGGTGACACCTCATAACCTACTCACCTAATTAAACATTCTTTATTAACCTAAGTAAGATTAATAAAAGCTGAAGGAAAAACCCAATGGGAAAAAGGCCTACACCAACACCTTATTTGATTGTATTCATTTTAGTATATAATTTTCACAACATACTCCTAAATTTAGACCTTAGGTGAATGTTATAAATTATATAATGCATTTTTAGTGACT
Source organism: Torreya grandis (assembly GCA_037957365.1). Lineage (NCBI taxonomy): Eukaryota > Viridiplantae > Streptophyta > Pinopsida > Cupressales > Taxaceae > Torreya > Torreya grandis. The sequence continues at coordinate 265,217 of JARHVA010002021.1, forward strand.
ATAATAACCAATTTTAATCTTTGGAACAATTTTTTTAATTCTCAAAATAAGTAATTTTGATTAGAAAAACTCTAGACAAACCTAGGTAAATAAGTGGTACCATTGTGATTCTTATTTTCATTACTTGGATTAATTGAACATGCTATTATAATTCAGTATGTTTAAAAAAATTAGAACCTATATCATTCATATCCATTTTCAAATACATTGTTCATAATTGGCATCCAACACCTAGAATTCTTAAAACATGTTCCTGACTCACTTGGGTGAGAGAAATTTCTTATAACCTCATAGTATTTGATATTTAGAGTTTATATCTTTTATTAAATAATTTTAATGTTAAGATAACATATTTTTTATAGTATATCCAACAACATATCAATAAAAAAGTACAAAATCAAATCCAATATAGCTTACATCTAGAAAGGTTTAAAATCAACATTTTTCATATATAGAATAGATCTCTCTCGCTCTCTCTCTCTCTCTCTCTCTCTCTCTCTCTCTCTCTCTCATCTCTCTCTCTCTCTCTCTCTCTCTCTCCTCTCTCTCTCTCTCATCTCTCTCTCTCTCTCTCTCTCTCTCTCATCTCTCTCTCTCTCTCTCATCTCTCTCTCATCTCTCTCTCTCTCTCTCTCTCTCTCTCTCTCTCTCTCTCTCCCTCTATGTGTGTGTGTGTGTCTATGTGTGCGCGCGCGCATGCACTAAAAGTCAATTGGAAATTTTTTTTAAAAAAAATTATTTGGTTTCATTTTTTATTAATTTAGATTTTTTAATTATTTCATTTCAAGAAGAAATTAGTTTTTATTTTAATTAAACATTCACGCTAAAAATAAAACCAAAAAATATATTACTAAAAGCCTTGTCCAAATTTCCAAGGCAAACAAGACCTTACTTATCAAAACATAGAAATTCCCTTACATAATCTATATAGACAATATTATACACTTATTCATTAACTAATATCTCTTAGATGATACTTACCAAAATACATGTTCTTGTTAGATAAGGTTTTTTCCCTATGGTTAGAGCACCTAGTCCCATAATTGGTATCCAATCTAATACTAATATCAAGCTTAGGAGACATGTATTGTGTTATACCTAAATTCCACACCTCATTATTTACTCTCTCAATGCCTTAGAGGATCATTAATGAATTATAAATCTACTATATTTTCTCCTTTAGAATAGTGGCCACCATCATGACATTATCCAAGTATATTTTCTCACTCCCACCTCCTTCTCCTCAAGACTAGCCTCATCATATTTCACTCACACCTATGGATGACATTAACTTGCATAGCCAACTTGAAAAATTATATTTATTGTCATCAGTCATTCAAACTAATCTCCCTCATTTCCCTAGTCCTATCTTTGACCAGGGGCTTCACCTCCTCATGATCTTAGAGGTTAAAAGACATTGGATCTTTATTTTTACATATATTGACACTCTCAACGAACACTGTGACATTGTTAACATATTTTAGTTACATCACAATAACCTTTTTCCACTACCCATTCCAAAAACCATTCCACCTAATAACTATAGACACATAAAACGAGCCACAAACTGGCTTTTGATTGGACTTCAGATTGATTCCTACCAACCATTGCAAATTAAGCTCAGGAATCACTAAACATCCCAAATTTGATTTTACATCATTTATCAAAGATTATAATCATGTTAATGCATTCCTAATTAGTGTATCTTACCATATACAATAGTAATCTCTCACAGATTCATCTCTAATCATTTTGTGACATCACAACAATCAATTTGGCCTATGTACCTATTAAGTTGGGCACTTGCATACTTAAATCAAATATTGAAAATGCTAAAACCCTAATCAGATTTAATTAACAAGTTAAACCAAATTAAATTCCTAGTTAAATTATCCATGTGCAATTAATGAATAAAGTAAAAAGGAAATTCAAAAATATGAAATATCTTAGCCTTTCAAGATTATCTTTGTAAGTTGTCAAGCCTTTTGGAAAATATACTAAAATGAGACCCATGCCTATTCATTTTAAATCATTATTACTTGACATTATTAACTCTACTATGGTTATGCTGACTCACTTAGGTTAGGTTTTAACCCATTAAAATCCTTAACTCCATCTTGACTCACCTTGGGTTGGGATTAGGTCCATTTTCTATAAATACAATCCATTGCCCATTGAATTACAATATTGAAAATTGTAAATTTATATTTTAGGTTTTATTGCATGAGATTAATTTCAATAATGTTATAATTATAAAATATTTATCGAAGCCACACCAACCCAACACAGGACACAGTGGTACCAAGGAGAGAAGGAGCCTACACACCTCTATTTCCAAAGACTCTTTGAATCACAAACTGAGCAAGCCACTCAAAATAAAATTTGGAGCTCTTAAGGAAGGTAATATATTGTGTGTCTTTTGCATTTTAGTTGTGATTTTCATTTGGTTTTGTTCATTAATATCACCCCTAAGATCTAGGATTGTAAGTGTTAGTGTTAGTTTGTTTATTTGAGTTTTTTTGCTTAAACTAACACTTGGTAAAACCTCCCTTCTTGGATTTATATGATCACAAATGTCATGCCTACTGGGACCTAAATCATCTCACATATCAAGGAGACCAAAGTGAAACTCTTAGTTTTTTAAATGAATGCTTAATCATCTTTAAATTTTGATTCTTTACTTTGTTTTTATTTATTCTATTTTTAGTGATACCTAGATTTACATAGAGACCAATATCAGTTTTCCCTAATTAGCATCAGTCATGTACTAACCAAAATTAGTTCTATCTAACCATCATTGAATACTTATGTAGGGTATAACATGATAGGAAATTTGAATTTTTATGTTTCCTTAAAAGTTGTAAGTTGTTATTTTGGTTTTTATCTCTCTATCTAAACATTTTATTATAGGATCCAAACATTTTTATAAAGGTTTTATACTAACTTGGGGGTAAAAAGTGTTTGAAAAATTGTTTTTTCCTAAGGGTTCATATGTAACTGACATAGGTATTTATTGATCAGTGTTGGTTCTTTCCAATCAACATCGATCACTGTAGATTGACATCAGTCTCTATGTAAAAAAAAAAAGAGAAAACTTGAGAGTTTCCATTTCAAATCTTATTTTTTACCCTAAAAATGTACTTTAAATTAGAAGGAAACCCTCTAAAAACTGTACGTCACACATGAAAAAATGACAAATTTGAACATGCTTAAGTCTTGAAAATTTTTGTTTGGTGATTAAAATAAATTTATATGGTCTATACTTAGTCTTTTTTGTGAAAGTTTTATAAAGTTTGAAACTAAGGCCAAGTTCTAAGAAAGTATCACAAACATATCAATTTGGTGTATAAAATAAACATTCACTTAAATTGAAAAATTCTTTGAAGTGTTTTGTTTTACACTAGATCATTTTATACTTGTTTGTTTTTCACAAATGAAGGATACATGTATGGTCTCCCCCCATCCCCTTTAGGGAACTTGAGAGACTAAAAGTGCTTCTTCATTGAAATTTGTGCCTTTATCCAAGGCATAAAAATAATGTTGTTAAGTCTCTTCCCAAAACCTATATGGCTTGAGTGATCAAAACACAACCTCTAAAATCTTTTCACTTGGTCATTTATTTTATACAACTTGGATTGTGAGTAGGAGTTTATAGCCTCATTATGAGTTATTTATGAAAGATTTGACCTAGGGTTTCATCTCCCAACATTGTTTCAACCTTACTCCATGATGGGGTATATAAATCAGGGCATGTATACTATGATTTTCAAGGTGTTGAGTGGATAATCTCCAATCATAATGAAAAATGGAGTTAGTTTTAGTTAACTGAGGGATTACACTAAGTAGTACACAAATGGAATCACTATGCAAAGGAATAGACCCTTTCATAGTAAGTTAACCAATATTAAATTAATTGACATGAGTCATTTCTAGTGTTAATCAAACTTAGGACCATCTAGACAGTCAAAAATTTATGTTTTAAAACAACCTAACTTACCATAGACATATTGTTAATGTAGGGTGAGTATCCTGAAGTTTAATTTCACCATGTAATCTCTTGGGAGAATGGGGGTTTAAAAAACCTACTACTTCGTGTACTTTTAATTTTTATTAACACTTAAAATCCTCCCAATAGCATGTATATAGATAGAATTCAGTGATACAATGCAACATTGTTGGTTTTAGGGCTTTAGACATTATACTTGTATTTTTTCATTATTCCTTTGCTTGGTCTTTTGAGTCTAAAAAATTTGTTTGTTTTTGCCATGTCAAAATTAGTTTTATGTCCACATCACTCTATTGCTTAAAAATTTATTATGTTATCCATTTAACACCATACCTTTACCTTAGCCTTTCTGAAAAAAATTGTGTGTATGTCACTTGATTGAAATGGGTGATGTTACGTTTCCCAAATCATTTCAAGTTTTGTGCTTTGGAGTCTTAAAACAATCCATCGATCATACCTTTAGAGAGTGACAACTTTTTTATGTTACTCAAGTCATTACATAGGGTTTTCTTGTGTCCATCTTTCCAAATTTGAAACCAATCCATGTATGAGTCTTTATTTAGTATTGTTATATCATTCACCTTTGTCTAACTTATTGATCAAATAAGCCTAGTTTTCCTAAGTTGAGTTTTTAATTAACCTTGACAAGTTAAAATCCAAACATTGATAGATTTTTGTTTATGTGTTATCTAATTTGGTCCTAGATGTAGATATTTCTATTTTGGGTTGTGTAACTTAGGTTAACTCTTTACCTAAATTTGAAAACTATTATTTGTGCCTTAATTTAGGAGAAAATAGTTTATCTCCAAGTGCATTTTATTTATTACCTCATATCAAATTGACCAAGTTCATGTTTAAACTCAAATGGCTAGTATATGCCAAAGTGTTTTAGATTTTCTAGATTAAATATCACATTGTTTTTAAGTCTAGATTTTGTGCTTGTTTTTCCAAAATCCCTAGCACATGACTATATTTGAGCCTAGATTTTGATTTCATGTTTTCTCAAAATACCTAACAACCTTTATTTTTATAGATTAGCTCTATTTAGAACACTTTGAACTTAGAGTTTGGCATTTTGATTTTTCATTCATCCACTTGACCATTTTGTGTGAGACATTGAACATTAGATATTTGATGTTAGTTTATTTATACAACATTTTAGCATAAATTATTTTTAGAGATATAGATCCATATTTTGACCAATGTAGATCAATTTTGAACAATTTGTATTTCTTGACATTATTTTTCAGATTTTATATAACTCTAACCCTTTTTGTTATGAAACATTCACCATTGATTTGACCATGTCTCAATATGCACGTAGTGGCACCATGTACAATCTAGGGTATAGTAATGTGGTCACAAAAAAAGACTTTATTCAATTCCCTTATGGAGATGATGCCATTTTTGAAATGAATACTTATCCACCTTACAAAATCAAATGGGGGAACAAAGCCATGATATTTTAGCCCATTATTTGGTCAACACACCTCTATACTTAGATAAGGACCAATAAAAAATATCACAATACCTATCTAGCATAACTTTGGTTGTAGAACAAGTTAAACATCAACTGTATTACATTGTAATTCTGTCAAATTATGATACTTTTTTTAATTAACATTTACTTGAAGAAAAGGATGAAGTCTTAATTAGAGTAATAGAGGTAGGAATTAAGTTTCCAATAGACTTCCCCCATGAAAATTTGACAAGTTTAGTGATAATGTCATATCACAACCTTCATGTATTTGTCACAAGAAAAGGCCTCATGGAGGACCAATTCACGCACATGCATATAGCATAACAAACCTATCTAAACTTAGTGCACAATTTCAACATGTCCTTGTCAAAAGCTCCTCTTATTGAGTTAAATCCTTCAACAGGAGTTTTAATTAAATTGAGAAGGCAATAAAATTTTGGTATAGATCCATTAACATGAATCACTTTTGTTGGAGACATGTTCAATGCCCTATATATTGAATAAGTGTCCTATGATTCTATGTAGAATAGTGAGCCAAACATAATGGACAACATGCAAGTATCATCCAATCCTGACCAAAGTGGTGTAAATGCACATACAACTTATCCATAATAAAACCTATCTTTATTTAACATTTTAAGTGGTTTGAAAATGTAGGGTGTAGTAAATTATACCTCCTAACCTTAAACAACTACTTATTATATCACAAAACCACAAGGATTAAGTAGTCAAATAATGACCAATGTCATGCCTCAAAAAAATCAGATGAATATTACCCCACCACAATAGGTGATGACTAATATTACACAACCATAGTCATAATAAAACATCCCAACACAACAAAGACAAAACATTATGCCATCACAATAGGGAAAACCAATGTTCCACCTCATTAGGAAGTGACAAACATACCTCTTCAGTCACATACCAACATACCTCTTCAGTTGCAGACCAACATACCAATATAATCACAAATTATGTCTAATAAACATAGTACAAGTATTAGTGAATGATAAATGCTAAAGCTTCAACATGCATCTACTTCCTAATAAGGATTAAAAAAACCAAAAGGTTCTAAAGTTTGACAAGTATAGGTTAGGAAATAATTACCTTTTATCCTTAACATGCCACTAACTCAATGACAGGGGCTTGGTTCCCAAGTTCCCTTTAACTAGCAAGGTTTGAGTAGTTGATATCAAGTCTGTAATCAACCTCAATAGGCATGGTACTTCACCCCTAGCCATATCCTTTCATCTCAACCAAAATTTCCCCAAAACTAGACTCATATACCAGATCCTAACTAGAATATTGGACATGTGAAATTCCATAAATCACATCATAATTCATTCATGCATATTTTTAGTTAGTTCTCAAACCAAACCAACCTTCCATAGCAAACCATGCCTCCACTATATCTTGGTTAAAGTAACCCACTTTTGAATTCATAACCTCCACCTTAGACCAATGTTCCCTCTAGTTTTGTAGCCCAAGAATTACTATAAATGAAAGATGCAATTATTGCCATCAAACCTAGGAAATAGACCAAAATTTTTAAGTTTGAAGATGTGTATTCCTACCCTTTCAACATGGATTATTTGTAAATACCATTTCCTATAGGGTATGAACCACCAAAATTCAATAAATACAAGGGGAAAGGAGACCCCAAGGCCCACTTAATTGAATTCTTTGTTGTTTTTCAACTAGTTGCTTATAGTGACATATACCTCCTACTATTGTTTTAAGGAGTCTAATAGGAAAAGCTGTGGAGTTTTTTTATAAAACTACGTAAGAATTTAGTTTCTAATTTTGATTATCTTGCAGATAAGTTTGTTCAACACTTCTACAATATCAAGCATGAGTTTTTATTGGTAGATTTGATTCAATCCAAATATAAGGTTGGTGAAAGCTTTGTAAGTTATCTACAATAATAGAGAGTACTTGCTAGTAGATTCACCCATAGTCTTCTAGACAAATAATTAGTTGTTGTGTTTACAAAGAATTTACATAGTGAGATATCTTACCATATGGAATTGTAGTGTATACACACTTTCAAGGAAACCATTGACAAAGGTTTTTTTATTGAAATAAACCTTATTAATAAAGATATCATCAAGCTTACTTCCTCAAATCAAAACCATATTACAAACCAAGGAAATGGTCACATCTATAATCGTAACCAAGTCTAGGTTCAAGCATTACAATTAGCACAGGCTAACAATTATGAAAAGTCCAAGCTATTCAATCACAATAAGAATATTTTTGTAATTGTATTAACTGAGTCATGACATGTCTAAATTGTGAAAAAACCATCTATTCATCTTATATTGCATGTGTAAATCACTCCTCACTAATAACCTATTCAACAAATATAACAAGAATAGTAGCCTAGATCAACATAATAAATGCAACAACCATTGAATTTACAAACCCCTCATCTAACTATAACTATTCCTACTCATTGTGTCTTTAATCACATTTGAAAACGCATTGATTCTATGTTTTACAAGCTCACTTAAATCAATTTGATTAGTTGGCCTATTCTGAAACATTATCTTGAGGGCATTCCTTATCTAGATTGGTACCAACAAAATTAATTATATGAGTATCACCGAGTTAATGGACATAATTGACATCATTGTGTATAAATTAAAAATTTGATTGAGAATATGTTGGTAAATAGGGAGATAACATTGGATAATGGAGCTTACATGTCCAATAAAAATTTAGGAATTTATCAAAACCCCTTTATACAACATAAAAACCAATAATAGAATTAATAGTGTCCAACACAATAATAATAATAGTATCAATAGTCAAGATAGAACCAATAAAACCAATAGTAAAACCAAAAACATCATCCAAATAGATGGAACTAAGGCTAGAATGATGCCAACAATCAACAAACCTACTACAAAGCTATACATGACTACAACAAGTTTGTAGTACATATTGTATGAGGTCATGTTTCCACCATCTCTATCAATCTGAGACTAATACCAATCAAATAAGACTATTTCTAATTAATTACAATCATCCAACCCATGCTGGTGATCTTTCCTTAACATGGTACCTATATATAGGCACACTAGTAAATAAGGATTACCACTTTTGGACCACATAATGATAATTCACCTTTGTCATATGAACATACAAGTACATTGGTAATCAATACTTATATTATTTGTTCCCCCACCACCATCATTTGCTAGCATAAATGGTCATGTATATAATCTTTATTATGCAATCACAACTCTATGGTCAAATATTACCATACCATGCCCACATCCATCTACCAGTTCATCCATCCCATCCACCTTCTTATCTAGGACATGCCATTTGTTTATGTGTAATAATAGACATTCGATATTATGGAATAATTATAGAATATGCCCACATAAATATCCATTTTATATTTTTTACATACATCTACCATCCACAAGAATATCTTGATAAATTTATTTGACTAATCCCAAGTTCCTAATGACATATCTCTAGATGAATTTTAAGCTTTGGTTAGACATTTTCCCCAAGCCAACAATTAACCTTTAACTAAAGTGATATGTCTTGTATTTTCCCTCTACATAACAATCCAATATACATTTAAGTTATCATAACATGGAACAAAGTGAAACATGTCATCATAGACAATGGGTTAGGTCTAAATATTATGTCTCTAAAGCTCATCAAGATTCTTAGGTACATTATAGCCAATCTCCAACTAGAAATGATGACCATCAAATCCTATGACAGTGATGATCAAGAATCACAAGGCACCATCAACTTACCAATTATGTTTGGGCCCTTAAGTACACTACACTATGACATGTGTTAGTCCTTGATTTATCATATTATATGATTTTGGGTAGACCTTGGATACATGAAATTCATAAAATCCCTTCAACATTACACCAGTGTATCAATTTATCCCATTTAGTTATGGAAGTTACTATCCATGGATATTTGTATCTATGCAAACATTGCAATCTTTTAGAGGCTGAGTACCCAAGCTATAACTACTATTTTGGCTTTAATCTAGTTGTTAATAAGGATAAGGGGAATGAAATAATGATTGATTCACTAAGGGTAAATTGCATTGACCTAGATACCCTAGATTCACTTTTCCACATGCTACTCCTAAAATTTCTAATCATTATACCATCTCAGCTAATATCCCAAGAGAATATTTGACCCATGATACATTCCATATTGCTAAATTTCCATAAAACCCCAATTCCTTTATAAGACCAAAAGATAAACCACCCTACATGGAATGGAAAAGAAAGGGCAAAGGTAAACTATATAGTCCAACACCTATCATTTTCATACTGGCCACCTACCAAAAGTAGGACCCACTTGAAGAAGATAAATATTGGTTGTATAATGACAAATTGGCTACCTATTACCTAAATGTCAAGTACCCCATTTCAAATAAAATCATGGAAAAACATGCTTATGAAGGAGGAGGCCTTGGGTTAAATCAATAGGGTGTGCTTGAGCTAATTTTTACCACATGGTACAAAGGAACATATGGTGTTGGATATAAACTACGTAGGGGTGACCCCATGCACCTTATTCATGTTCTAATGCCAATTACTAGTGATGATGATTCCAACATCAAAGTAGAGTCTGATCATAGCCCTTTTGATGACCTATCCAATATTAATTTGTTTGATACAAATGTCATTTGTACCCTTAGACTAGTTATTTACCATAATCCACTTCCTTTATATTATCCTCAACTGATAGATTGGGACCAATAAGAATCAACCATGTTGGATAATGAGCTTTAAAATGATGAGACTTTCTATGATTTTTTAGGCCTAAGGGACATTGTTCCATTGGGAGATCATAAACAAGGGTTCGTACTCAAGTTATATCCTAAAGCCTTTTTTTGAGAATCGGTGAACACCCTTAGCCAAAAAAAATTAAATAGAACATTGAGGTTCCAAAGTGGAAACCTCTTTGAGGTGATTTTAGACTAGGGAAATAGTAAAGGGAAATTCCAATCTAGTGGGGAAAACTTATTTCATGTACCATTAGATAGGGTCATTTAACCTTGTTCAAACATAGCTCAGGATACCACCAATGATGAACTTGCCTATGGGTTTGAGTTCATTTTTGAAGAACAATAGGCTTTTAATCAAATCATCCAAGAATTCCCAATAGTATTTATCACATGGCCATCCTTACCATTAGGGTATTCTAATTCATCATACCTATGAGAGCTTGAAGAAATAGTCCTAATAGAGGAATCTATCATTATAGGTAACATTAAATATTTATCCACCTTTCTAGAATATGGTTCAACTCTTCTTATGAAGGATACTAAAAAAGTTGATATCAGGACTCTAGATGGCCTAAAATGGATCAAATTAGACATGTCCATCACTGAGGAGGAATGTGAAGTATTTACATCCCTTTTAAGGTAATCTATTGATATATTTGCATGGCCCTACTCTAACATTCTAGGTTTAGACCCTGCCTTGGTTGTGCACCACCTTGTGGTACATCTTGATTCCAAACCTACAAAACAAAAATTATGTAATATGCATCCTCTCATTAATATATTATTAAAGAAAGAGTTGTAAAAAATCTTGGATGTAGGATGTATTCAATCGATTGAATAATCTAGTTATATCTTTAATGTTTTACCAGTCAATAACAACCTAGAAGGAATTAGAATATGCACTGATTTTAGAGACATAAACAAGGCCTACCCAAACGATGTCTTTCCTCTACCAAATATTGACATGATAGTCAAATCCATAGCAGGTTATGAAATGCTTTCACTGATGAATAGATTTTCAAGGTACAACTAGATCTAGATCATGCCAGAAGAACAACACAAAATAGTATTCACTATACTATGGGGAATGTTATGTTATCAAGTTATACCATTTGGTCTCAAAAATGGTAGGGCCAATATCAAATATCCATGGCCATCATATTTCATGATATGATGAATGACATTATTGAAGATTATGCCAATGAAATCCTAGGTAAATCAAAGACTAGGAATGATCATCTTGTAGCACTACAAAGGATATTTAAATGATTGCATGAATAAAAAGTAAGGCTAAATCCTAATAAGTGTGTTTTTGAAGTTACTTCAATCAAATTTCTTGGGTTCATTGTGTCTCTTAGATGAATTAAAGTTGATCCAACCAATGTATAAACCATAACTCAGATGCCACCACCAGCCAATTTGAAGCAACTCCATAATTTACAAGGCAAGATTCAGTATATCAGATGCTTCATATCTCAATTGGTAGACAATTTCCATCATAAATATTCTTATTTTATTTCCATCAATGCCAAGAAAGTCATTCTTACTATATCTATTTACCATATACAAATGCATAGGATGACTTATAGCTCAACTTTATGATAATGAAAATTAGCATGCCATGTACTATCTAATGTGTACACTAGTTGTATATCAATACAATTATATCCCCATTGAAAAAACATGTTTATCTATGGTCTTCATAGCTCAAAAACTATGACATTATGTGTTGAAGAGCAAGACCATGGTCATTTTGAAAGTAGATTTTCTCAAGAATATACTATCCAAAATATCTCTAGAAGGCCACATGGCCAAATTTATAATGCTTATTAGTGAGTTTTAGATAGAATACATAAACTAAAATCCATAAAGGGAAAATTACTTGCAGATTAGCTTATTGAAGCTCCACTTGTAGATATTGAACCATTAACATTTAAATTCCTAGATGAGTCCATTATGACCATCATTAATCTCGAGGAGTAGCACTGGAAGATATATTTTGATGTATCATTCATATCACATGGATTGGGATTAGTCCTTTTATTTATTACACAATAAGGGGATCTAATCCCTATATCATTCAAGATCAGCTTTCTTTTTACCAATAACATGATTAAATATCAAGCACTCATTATAGGTTTTTGATAGGAAGTATAATTAAACATAAAATATCTAAAGGTTCATGGTGATTCTCTATTAATCATCAATCAGGTTACAAACCATTTTTAGATCAAATATGACATGTTTCTACCATATAAGGTCATGGTCAACACTCTCAAACATTAGATTGTTAATGTATAGTTTACATATACCAAGGGATAGTAATAGAATAATATATTCTGTGACCACTATTGGATCTATGATTTTTCATATAGATACTAAAAAATAATACAAGTTCCTTATTAAAAATCTACTAGCACTAGCTCATGAACCTTCAACCATCGCAATGATCTATGATATTATTAGTCCTAGATCTATATGGTATTTAAACCTTTATACCTATCTTCATGAAAAATAATTCCACCAGACCTATCTTTTAAATAATCCAAATCCTTTATCCACCATGTTGCATGTTATACCTTACTTAGACCAACCCTTTACTACCATAGTTTTTATGAAACTCTAATTCATTGTTTACATTCAATAGAATCTACATTAGCATTATGAGAAGTTCACAAAGGATTATGTGGGGCCCACACTAGTGGGGCCATCCTCTCCAAATGTCTCTTATGTATTAGGTACTATTGGCCAATGATGGATATAGATGTAGCTACATATATGAAAAAGTGCAACAAATGTCAAAAGCATGCAAATCTAATTCATGCCCTAACCAAGACTCTAAAACTAATGATTACACCAAGGTTGTTTGATAAATGGGGAATTGATCTCATTGGGAAGATAAACCCCACCTCATTTGATGGCCACAAACATATCCTTACTACCACTAAATACTTCACCAAGTGGGTTGAAGTTATACCCCTAACTTACGTGATTGGAAAGAAAATTTCCAAATTCATCCTTAACCATCTCATTTTACACTATGGTATCCCCTATAACATTATATATGTGTGTGTGTGTGTGTGTGTGTGTGTGTGTATATATATATATATGTATATGTATATATATATGTGTGTGTGTGTGTATATATATATATCTATATATATATATATATATATGTATCTATGTATCTATGTATATACACACATACACACACACACATATATATGTGTGTGTGTGTGTGTATATATATATATATATATACACATATACATACATACATGTGTGTGTGTGTGTGTGTGTGTGTGTGTGTGTGTGTGTGTGTGTGTGTGTATGTGTGTGTTCAAAAAAACAAATAAAAACTACCTATGCATGAAAGGTTTGATAGTTATATGACCCATTTATGATTTATCATATACATGGTAGATTACATATCCATTATTTTTCTATACACACATATTTCAAGGTACAAATGAGTGGGATATAGGACATAGATTTTATATGTGACGTAAACATTAAAATGAGGGAAAATCCTAAACCCAAAGGATACCCTTACAACTTTAGGGCCATGTGTTCACTAAGGTAACCTCGGTACATATTCACATGTTTTATTTTTTATGACAATTCCATTGATAATATTTAGCTAATTACAATGGTTTCACCTAATGTTATTTTAAGTATACTACTTAGAGTGGTATATTCTACAGATATTATACATTGATATGTGAAATTATGACATACATTGATTTTTTAAATTATCCTTGTTTTTTGTATCCATGTTTTACATTTTTTATGTGTTACGTGGTGTGATTTTTGATTTTATATTGCATTTTATGAATTTTACATTATGTGACATTAAAGGTTCATTATATGATTCTTTTTATGCATGAATTCTATTTCATGTGACACTGAATCTTTATACATTTAGGTTTTAGTATACCTGACATTTCATGTTCATTACATGACTCTTATGTGAAATTGAATCTCTCTTTATGCAACTCTTAATCCATGTCACATTGACCCTTTTATTATCTGACTCTTAATTTTCATTACATTTATAGTCATCATGCTTATTTATATGACTAATTGTATGTGTTATGATTATGACATTGGATATAAATATGTTTGGATATCTCTAATATTTTATATTGATCTTGTGATTTTGATATTCAGATAATACATTATTCTACTTTTGTGTGATGACATGATACATATCATGCATCTTCTATGTGGTTATTACTCAATTATTCTACAACAATTACTATAATGACTATTAATACATGACTTGTTCCATATCTACTTTAAATGACATAGTTATACCTTAGGATTCATGTTTCATATATGATTTAATGACCTAATCTCTCTATGATAATACAATCTAACCATGTTGGCACATGCTTTAAATGCTGACATCCTCTCTATATATAAATATGCATATAACTCATTTTTTATATTAGTGATTTGAAATTTTCATCCCTCCCCTCAAAGGGGTGGCATAAACAATGGCATTTTCGTGGATATTTAATCCTTCATAGATAGATAATTAATATTTTAGGTCAGATTACATGATTCAAATTATCACAAATTAATTCAAACTAATACATATTAAAACAAATTTAGATAGGATTAGTACAAATTGGGGGAATATTTAAGGTGTATGTGAGACATTATACATGATTGTAATTGACATTTTAAAGATAATATGACATTATTATATAGAACTCAAAATCCACAAGTTATCAGATTGACTGATATATAATCTCATTCTATAATAAAATTTACTTATATTTACTCAAATATAGTTATAAATACATAAAGTGAAACTAAAATCCATCAAAAATTGTTTATTCATACTTCTCATATTTATTAAAAATTATTTTTTGTCGCTTCTCATTAAATTATAATTAGTAGTGTGATTAAGGTTATGCATAGAATAACTTCAATGCACTTTTCCATCTTCAATAATATTTGGTGAAGTTATCTTCCCAACCCATGGTTTTAACATTACAATATCCTTGGAGCATAATTACCACATTATCCAATGACTTTAGATAAACTATTTATTTGCATACCTATAGGTTTATTTTTTCCCTTTATTTGTTAATTTCAAATATTTTAATGGTCTATATTACTTTATATTTTCTATCATAAGTGGAAACTAATTCTTTCATGTTTTATTGTAATTTTCTAATAGAGTAAGATAAATAATCATGACATACCTAAAGACACAAAATGCAGTTACACTCAAGTACCAAGTTTATTACTTTATTATTTTAATCTATGATTTTCATTATTATACTAAAAGGGGAAATTTTTTTGACACAAAAATTTAGTATTAGACACTCAAAAATGATATTTTAGACCAATGTCACATTACCTCATGGCCATTCATCTACCTATAATACTGAACTTCCTAATTTACATTATTCACACATAAGTTCTCCTTAATATGTACCTAAATATTGTATCATCCTAAAAAAATTATCAATTTTATTCATATCATTATCTTCTCCATCAAAAAAATTCCATAAAAATTAGATGATACTAGCTACCAGTAGCACTTGACTTCACTAGAGGTTTCCCAAGTTATCCAAATAACTATTTTTTGAATTTAAACCATTCTCTTAGGTTTCCCTACACATTTTCAATTTTACTTAAAAAGATAAATTACGCAAATATACTTTTATATATACACATAAAGACTAATACTATTCCTATCTATCACTTATATAGAAAGCATATAACACTTATCTATCAATCATTTATTTAGAAAACATTTGGTAGTTATATAACATTGCATTGACACACTAATCAATAAATTTACAAATCCTTTAAGAACTATTATAGAGCATCCAAATCTGAAAAACCCTAAAAAATAGTCACTAAAAAAATACTAAATATTATTTCAAGCATGTTTTCAAGTGTCATAAGCCACATTAATTTTCTTACATTCTATAAGATCACTATTGAACACACACATGGTTAATTGGGAGAACAATGTGAAGTTTGAGCCCTCTTCAAAGTATTGTAATTTATATATCACTTATAAACTTATTGAGGTTGGGGAGATGGGGTGAGGGGTTTGAAGCTAAAAAATCCAACATATTATATCTAACCCATTTTTATAGTTAAATAAAGTGTCAAATATGGATCTAGGGTTTCAAGGTGAAGGGAGACAAATAAATACTTATGAATTTGATCATGCCTCTAAAATTATAGAAAATATATTATAAGCAAGTGTAGATATTTATAAAGGAAAAAACAAAAAAAACATAGGATATTTTTTATATCAGAAAGTATATGTGGTTAGCATAGGCATCTAGGCATTACCAAATCTATTTAAAAATATTTTGATAGTTGGCTTCTTAATCTTGGTGGCCACATATTCATTTCATGGAATTTTTTTTCCTATATAATGTTAGAGACCAAAACAAAAAAAATTAGGATAAGTAAACCATATTATTCGTCATTTATATATAAAAAATTACAATTGATCAATCTTACTTTTCCTTTTACATTATGATCTACATATTTTATACAACCTAAGTATTTAAAAAATTTTATATTTTTTAGATAACTAAATGCAAAATAATATAAAACACATAGAAAATCAACATGACACTATGTTAAATGTAAGAAGGTATCAAATCTTCATTATAAAAATCTTATAAATTGTGAAAAAATAGAAATTTGATAATACCAAAAACTTTTTACACTGAAAATTATGCATTTTTAATGTTTGGGATTATTTTCCAAAACTTGTTATTTTCTACCTAGAATTCTAAAAGTAGTGTTATTTAAAATATATTTTAAAAAAATGAATGTTACTTATTTTTATCAAGGGTAAAGGGTGGGGTTTTTTGAACTAGGGATCCTAACCCTAGACATGAATCAGACGACCAAGACCTTAAAAGCCAAATTTTACAATAAGATCATCAACACTACAAACTCTATCACAAAAATGATTAAAAAACAACTAAATAACAACCAAAATATTGGGTTTTATGGAAAAAACCTCAAACTAGGTCATGAATTGAGCTCCCCAAAAAATAAAACAATAAATGCCAAGGGTTTAACAAATAGGATTAAACCATTTGCCTTGCCTCCACCTTCTACATGACCCTCCTAAAAATTTAAACATGCTATATTGGACCCCTTATTTACTAATTTTATTATTTCTCTACACTTTAATCCAACCTTTGTCATCATTTTTATAGGTGTAAAAGAGCATATATAAATCATCCCTTTCCATAATGTCTCTTTTTTCACTTGAAGATGTGATATATAAGACTATAGTTATTTCCTAGTCAAAAATGTCTAAATTTTTTCCATCATTTGGATGACTTTTTTCTAAATTAAAGGACTATGAATATACAATAGAAACCTCAAAATTTCACATAGCAATATCCATCATCTAAAAAATATCTATATTAAGTGCATCTCTTTTATCACTTAAGGATGGATTAACTAAAATTCTACCTTCCTAATCCAAAATTTCTATTTTTTTCCTCTTTTAGAATTTATATTAGTTTCAATAAAATTTTCCACCTTCTTATCTCCCTCTTCTGAATCAGAGAGATTGCAATCAATAAAATCCTAGCTAAAAATAGTCAATGCATTAAAGAGGAAATTTTCCACCACATTGGTTAAGTAGTTTATATTTTTTCTAGCTTGGTACATTCAGAGGATGAATTCCCTATACCAAAACACTGGTGACACCTAAAATTAATGCCTTCATAGTCCATAGATTGATTCCAAGTAAGTCCTTAGAAAAATATCAATGAAGGTTGGGAGATCCACTAAAAAAATAATGGAAACTAACAATCTAGTAAAAGTAGTATTAGAACAAATCTATGGCAGAATTTGTCTGAATAAATTTACCTATGGAATTGCCAATATATTTAAAGCAAGGAACTAACCAAAATATGGAGAGGGATGTGAGGGAGGTGAATCCAAATAGGTCTAGAAGAAAATGATTTTGTGAGAGGATTAAAACTAGGATGTTAGGGTTTAGACAATAGAATATGATGAATCTAACTCCAATGATTTGCTAAAACCAACTCTTTATATGAAGAAATATTAAGAATGATAGTAAAGAAACCTGTTACATAGGGATACAAATCTACCTTACCTTTTAAAAAGGATTTCCACTATTTATAAATTAATGTATTAATATCAATAAGGTTAGGCCATAAGTTTTCAAATTGATATATGACTCCTCTATTGAGATAAAAATCTTGATTTGGTATTACAGAATTGAGATATTCATTAACAAGTGTGATGGATAGGTTAAAGGGGTAGGATGTAGAGGTTTTCACTTTATCATAGTTGGTATCACTAAATCTATAAAATACTAAGGTGTTTTACCCTTAGGGACTAGGTCCCCTCTAGCCAAAACCTGAGAATCCCTAACCATGGTTTTAAGATCCATGTCCTCTTGGTCTGTAAGAACAATCTTAAACTTAGTAGATGATGATCTGAGGGAGTTATCACATGAAAAAAGAGGACTTATACACTATCACCAAGTGAACATTAATAGATATTTTAGGTTATTTTTCACCACTCTAACCAGACTTAGTAGGAGGATCTACAGAGAAGATGCAGGCCCCTTTAATGGAAGTGTACTAGGATTAATAGAAAAAAAATCAAAATGTCTAAGGTAAGGATATTGTGAGCATAATGAGATATATACATGGAGATTATTTTATTATACAAGGACCATAATGAATGTTTCATATTAAAGTGGGTTAGTATGTGTAATTAGAAGTCAATTTTACTTAAGACATAGGGATCACTCAAATAAATTTATTAGCATCTTATATAACCATTCATATAAAATATTAATACAATGTGATATGAAGCAATCTATTTTTTTAGGGTAAAGTATCATTTTTGATATTTAAATATATGAAATGAAGGTGAGAATGTTTTACCAAAATAAACTTTTCCAAATCCACACACAAGGTAATTATGTATATAATTTTAAAATTTTAAATAATTCATATTCTTGCAAATCATATTTAAGAAAAAAAATAAAATACATGGATTATCTTTACATAATAAAAAAAATTAACTTATGATAATGAAACTAATACCAATAATCACTCATATTTCCACATGGAAAAAAAAACACCTTTTCATTTTATAACACCTTATTTTTAGAAGCATATTTCAATGCCTCACTTTAATACCTTTATTTTAGAAGTCAATTTTCAAGCCTCACTTCATCACACCATTTTTGTCAAGATTTAAATTCACACTCATATTTAAATGCATTTTTTAGTTTAATGCATTCATTTTCCAAATTTACAAGTGTATTTTATTAATGTTGAAAATAATCATAGTTCAACATTTCTTTTAATGCATCATTTTGATTTATCACTATCACACCTCTAGCATAGGAAAACACTTGAATATTTTCCTCCATTTTCCATACTCAAGAATTCATCCTTATAAACTAGTAAATTTCATTATCAAAACATAATTTCTCTTATTATTCACTTGATTTTTAATAAACAATAGAATAAATCTAAAAAATAGAAAAAATAACTAATATAGGCACCTCTTTGTTAGGCTTAGACTGAGTCCTCATATTTTTTTCATGTTTTACTTTTTGAATTACATTTTTTTCTCATTAAATCATAATATTATTAAAAAATAACATTTGTAAAATTTTATTCTTCCTCATTTAAACATAAAAATTCCCTTCTTAATTGATACGTAATTCCACCAAAAATTTCATATATATATATATATATAGAGAGAGAGAGAGAGAGAGAGAGAGAGAGAGAGAGCAATATATCAACAACTTAAAATCATCCTTGGGTGCTTTAAACATGCTTCTAACCACTAATTCATATTTTTCACAAGCATTGAGAGTGGATATAGTGACATATATTAGAAAAAAAATTATGATATATAGATATAAAAATACATAGATTGAAATAATATACAACAATGAAATTTGAATTTAATTATTAGAGATTTAAACTAAAAATAGGAAAATGAAATATAAATATTGTAATATAAGTAACCACCACCAACTAATCACTAGATATAAATAATAAATTGGGTCAAAAATATATTAGGGGATTAATATTAATATATTCATATCACCATTTACACACTTGATGAACCCATGTTTTCTAATTTGTTTAAAAAGTGCTCAATTCAAGATAATTAAAACCTAGTTGGGAAGCATTGGCATTAATTAATTGTACTTCAAAAAAATGCACCTTACACAAATGCATGGATTTTAAATAATTTGGATACACTTTTATATATAAATATATGAATTGTATTAAATCCTCTTTTTAAATTTATTTCATGTTATAATCACTCAATTTACATCATGTTTATGTTGAGATTATATCCTAAAGCATTTATTGTAATAATGTGTAGGTCAGGCCTAATTCACTGAAACACTCTAATTCATTTTCACACATTACCTTAATATTATGAAACACATTGGTGCATACTTGATTGGATAAATTCACCATATCCAAATATCAGATTCATATAATTCAATATAATCTATGTTAAAAAAATTTAAGTGGAATTTTCAAGTAATTACTTGGGGTAATTATTCAACTCTCAATATTGCATAAAAGGCTAGTTAGGATTAATTAGATAAACAAATAAAATTAAATAGATAATGTCTCCCTAAATGAAAAATTCATGGAATTGGATAATATTTTAATTATGTAAACTCAAAATTTACCAATTATCTTAAATGGTGACATGATCGTTACATCATGGGTCAAATTGTCAAAGTTAGAAAATATCAACATTAATGCAACAAATATCAAAAATGTTGAGCCATGCCTCATAAATTTTAGCCCATCCATAATTATTACATATTAAACATTCATAATTAATAGGAAGTGAGGAAACTTTAATATCCCTCCATTTAGACATCAATATGGATTGTCTCCAATGTTTCACCATGTTTATAAATTTAAGGTCCTCTCTCCATTATAGATAATTTATTTTCAACTAAAATTATTCTATAGAAATACATAGAGATATTAACATTTATTCATTACTTGAATCATCATATCATTGAGTATAAAATGGAAGGTACTTCAAGAATGCATGTGTGATATTATTGAAAACTTCTAGCTCTACAATATAGGCACAAATAAATCTCAATCAAGATTAGAAGGAACATCCATGAGGAAGTTATAATCCTTTCATTTATATTTTATATTTGTTCTTTGCTTTGTTGTTTTTCCTAATCCAAGGGATTATCCATGAGGTGTCTTATTTATTTAGTTTTTTTTTTAATGGATTAAAAAATAAATTAACCACTCTTGTAATAGTAACATACATTTGAAATGCTTGGTGGAATTGACACACCCCATAACCTCTTTAGAACATAATTATTCCTCTAATTATGAAGTTAGATAATTTTTAAGGCTAATTTCCTTATTTTTATTCTCATTTTCCATATTTTTAATCTTCTACATATTGATAGAATCACCCTACATAATAGTATATTTGTTCTTATAATTGGTAATATTGACTTGTAAAACAATGATATCACATTTCACTATTATTTCTATGTCTATCAATTTTTCAAGAAATAGTGATAATGCTCTATGTATAAATGATAAATATTTGCATATTGGTGATAATGAGACAAATTGGTATCAACACATCTAAATCAATACCTATTTAAAATAATGAAGTCAAAAACTTCAGCTATGATAGTGACCTATGTATCGACAATGTCAACTATAGAATGGCATAATCATGAAGGGTAAGAATATGTATTTTATTAATATACCATTTATTTAAAATTATTTTATCACCATTTAAAAATGGTGTTGTCAACTTTATAGTCAATTGAATTTCCATGTTTCTTATTCTCTATTTTTCTCCTACAAATAATGGAATCATTCTACAAAATAATGAAATCATCATGAAAATTGATAAGATGGCCCTCTTAAATGATTTAATCACCCTATGTGTAAAAAACCTAAGGATTAAATAGGAAATTATCAATTTACCATACTTTCAAAAGACCCCATCCCCAAAAAGTTAACTTGTTTCTTTTAGGTTTTTCTTGCTACAGAAGGGTATTTATCACCAAATCAAGTCTATTTTCACACTTAGACTTCATTTTTGTGCTTAATCAAAGAATACACATTTCTATTTGGTACTCCAAAAAACTTATTTTCTTTCTTACTTTACTTAATTGTTTACTTTGGTTTCTTATATGTAGTCTAATGTGCCTATGCCCTCCCCTTACCCCCTTTATGGAGCCTGGGTGATCCAAAAACACATGAATCACT
The DNA here is from genome assembly GCA_037957365.1 of Torreya grandis. Classification (NCBI taxonomy): domain Eukaryota; kingdom Viridiplantae; phylum Streptophyta; class Pinopsida; order Cupressales; family Taxaceae; genus Torreya; species Torreya grandis. The sequence continues at coordinate 287,782 of JARHVA010002021.1, forward strand.
GTTATCCTATTTTTAATTAACTAAATGAGGGTGGGTTTCATATCCTTATTGTGAGTTCTGAGTGTTTTTGTATATGGTATTTTATCTCCCACTATACATACCAGCCTTGTACATCTAACAAGGGATATAAATTGAGGGAATTTATCATTAAAAGTTTAGGGAAATCCCCCATTAACGGTTTGATGAAAGTAAAGGGTTTAACCCTAATGTTAAGCTATAAAGCATCACACGTAGAGTTATAATTACCAATAACACTTCTTTTAACCCTTTATGATTGAATTTTTTGAAAGGGGTCTAAACCCTATTACAAATTACATGTTCTTTATTATTATTTGACAAGTTTTGAGCCTCGATTATTACAAGGTATATCAAAGACCATTTATAAAAGCCATGTAAAATTTTTAGATTAATAAATTCATCCTTAAAACAACATATAGTGCCATGGAAAACAATCACCCCCAATATTTCATAATGTGTTGCTTGATAGTGAGGATTATGTGTAATAAACATATCACCACCCTGAAGTGAGGTATTTACATAGAATGCAATTAGAATACCCACATGTTCTTCCTACTAAATATATGGCTTGTTATAAATATGATATTGATTTTTTATCATCTTATAATTGTGTTGAATGACACATGTTACATGTCAATTTAATTCAAAACTCCTAAGTCCAAAACTTTTTCATTTTAGACTCACACAATAAGGCATTAATCTACCCAAATTTTGGGTTATATTTTCTCTACCTTAATGTGTTACGATGTCCATTCCATAAAGTTCTATGACAAAATTGCATTATTACATTTATCATTTAAAAATAATTTTTGATCCTGTTCATTTGAATCCAAAATCATTTCTCATTGACATTTCAAATCAAACTCCTATTTCAAAATTATTCTAGTTTTCACCAATTTCCAATTGCAAGATAATTTAAAATTCCATTTCCAACTTTCTAAAACCAACTAAATTAAAATTCATAAAGTCAAATGAGGTCAAATTTTTAGAGTCAACTATGGACTTAAGTCAATTTTTAAGGTCAAAATCTAGTTCAAATTTAAATACTTTTAATATTTATGGTCCAAATCTAGTTAAGTGACATTTGAGAAATCATTATTAAACCTTTTTACTATTTCAATCTAAATTAGAAAAGAGTTTTAAAATTAAATAATTTCAAGTCACAACTTGGATTTAAATTATTTATCAAATTCACAAAGTGTTTCATATGCTCATACCTAGGCAATTCATTGCTCGATAAAAAGTCATTATATGATTCCTAGATACACTAGAAGTGGTGTTTCCTATAACACCAATTCTAAATTTAAATGGTTTTACGAGAAATTTGGATCCACTTCAAAGATGGTGAAATATAAGAGGAAGACATGTATCCACATATATATATTATAGATATCCACTTAGAACCAAAGAGGTATGAAGCCACATGCAAATAAAAGAAATACCTCTTAAATCAACTTATACGCATGGAAAGTCTCTAATGAAAAATTGTAGACAAATATATAATCATCAAACAAAGTAAAGGGAAAACATATAGATCCCATACTAATATCAATCTTGTCATCACACACTTACAATATAATAGTCAACTTATGGTCTCTTTGGCTATAAATTTAGATTTTACTTCTTTGAACAATCCACCACTTATGTAGAAAAACCCACCCATTGAGAAAAAACAAAGAGATCCTTAGGATAATATTCCTTCAACTATATATTACTATATAATTAATGATAAAAATACTCTTTTGGAGCCATTAATATAAGCTATCACTCCACCACAAGTATTCTCAAATCTACATCAATTTATTCTTAGCCTCTATAAGTCCTTGCTTCTAGTATGCAACACAAAATTATGGATAACTCCCAAATTTTGTCTAGTTCATAATAGGCTCCTTTGATATCACAACAAGTTCCTCCTAATTAAAATCCTATGTCTTCCAATTCAAAATCATTAATTTTAACAACCCTCTAGTATGACCAACTAGAACCAACTCATAATAATAAATTATAAATATGCCACATAGGTTATGGGCTATAATTAAACCTCAACGAGTTCCCATTTTTTTATTTGTTAATTTAAAATAAGTATATTTTATAAGGATATTTCAACCTAAGTTTAAATATTATTAAATTATAATAAAGCAAGCCCAAATGGTTGAAAAACACAGTAAAGTTGAGAAAAAATGACTAGCTAAAGACTATTGGAAAAGACAAAATGGAAAAAAAACAAAAGAGAGAAATTACTTAGGGAGGGTAGTTTCCTTTATGAGTGCCTTTTTTTCATCCTTGTCATTTTCCTTATCCATTGGCCTATTTCTAATTATATTTTTCTAAGTCATATTACTCAAGCCTTCTACAACATCCTTCGACATAATCATTATCAGCTTTTTATGAGGTTGATCCTTCACTAAGGTCTTCTTGAAGGGGTTCACATTAAGGGGTTTGGAGTAAGGTCTTAGAGAAATCTAAACCTCTACCTTCTCAACATCTTCTTTATAAGGAGGAACCTCTACCCTATTGTTCATTTTTGGCATCTTTTTCCTTTGCCTTATCCATTAATTCATGTCTAATTATCTTTGCCTGAGTCCTATTACTCTAGCCTTATACAACATCCTTTGGCATGATAATTCTTGACTTCTTATGAGGCTGATCTTTTCATAATGTCTTATTTAGGGGGTTCACATTGAGGGGTTTGGAGCAAGCTTGTGTAGTGATTTGAACCTCCACCTTCTCAACTATTGTCTCTAAGGAAGAACCTCTACCTTGTTGTATTATACAAAACCCTGTAACATTTTAGTGGCTTACATATTAATCAAGTTATAATCCTTGATTAGACTAGCCAATCTAAGTCCTACTTTATGAAGTTTACTATTAAAATTCTCCAATTGTATCTTATCCTTTTTTATTGAATAAAACAAGGGATCCTTCCTATTTTAAAAAGACTATGCAACATCCCCTTCATAAAAAATAGGTTTGGGTTTAATTACTATAAGCTAAAGAGGAAGTTCCCCTATGATGCTCTTAGAATTGGGGCTTGTAGGGGAAGGGATGGGAAGATGCTAGGGAGAATTCATGGTTAGGTCTTCTTTGATGGATTCATCTTCCATGAAAGATACTCCTAGTGGGAGTTATTTCTCACATAGAGTCTCACTATTCTTAACAAGAAAGAAAAAAATTCATGGTGCATGATGGCATTAACTTCAATAATTTTAAAAGTGAGGGTTGTGATTTATAGGGACTTAAGAAAGTAGTAGGCCATATTGGTTTTAAAACCTTGAAAATGTTTAATAAGTAAAAATTGGTGAGATAAGATAAGATTAAATTTACCTTCCAAAGTAACGTATTTCATTATTTTTAGGCACACATCTAGCTAGTACCTTGGTAGGTGTATTTGCATAAAACCCTTTATATCTATTTTAAAAGCCTCATTTATCCTAAAAAATATTTGTATTAGCTCCATCTTATTTGATTGGTCCTTAAGATATTTAAAACCCTCACATGTCATCTGAGTTACCTCACCAATTAGCTCCTTAGTGATGTTGATTTTAAGACCTCTTATCTCTATAGTTATTCTATTCCATACTACAATGAAATCCATAATAAGGTTTACATCATACCATATGATTTAATGAATGTATTTTATTAGACCTCCCTTGCACATCTTCTACTAGAACTTATTATTAGATATAACCTTTGAGCATGAAATTAACTCGATCCCATATCTATATCTCCCCATTATATGCTTGCTTGAAAAGAAGAGTGTTTGAATGGAGACAGGGGTCCACCTTTTCCTAGTTGAGTTTATAGTTCATAGAAGAAAAAGGAATTAATGAAAAATATTTCACCCAATGTTGGGCCCCTAATTCATTATCTAAAAGATTCACGATAACATTAAATCAACATAGGTGTAAAGGAATAATATTTTGTAGTGGTTAGCCCTTTGGAATTTTAGTGCTAGTTGGAGGGTATAATGCATATCTTGTGCTAGCTAATAGGTGACTATCTCTAGGATTTTTGGGGCATCCTTCAGGATTTGGTGAGAAGTAGTAAATGTAATGAAAACTTTATGAATTCATGGAGCTAACATGTATGATCACCAAAATTTTATCTTGGCACTCGATGTGCAAATTCCACCCTAGTGATGATGCTTCCAAAGGATATTTAATAAGATCAATCTAGATGAATCAAAGGGGACAAGGATTTGTAGTAGATCTCTGATCAAAATGAATCCCTAATAGATGTAGCTTTAGTAGACATTAAGATTAAGAATAACATGTAAGCTATAAAGGCTCCATTTTCATGTGCCCAATCTCACCTATGAGCCCTTCGATTGTTCAGTGTTATGATCTAATTATATACTTTGTTTTGAACTATAATTAATGATTAATACTATTGCATTAAATTATACTTTGTCTAGTTTATTTGTCCTTTTGAATGCACATGTAGGTAATGTTTTACTTTCAATACAATTATGTTAATTAGAAATCATAAAATTTATCTAATTTGTTTCATGTTACCTTTTGAGTCACCCTTATTCAATTTTTTATAAAATTTACTTAAAAAAGAGTTAACTTAGCATTTCCCCCTTATTGGTCATATCTTTGTTTATTAAGTCAGCTCTTTATTTTTTAAGTTCACTCACCTATCATATTTTGTGTGTGAAATTTCTAAAGAATTGAAACTTTGAACTTGAACCATTCTCAAAGTTCAAGAGTTCAATGGTTCAATGGTTTCAATGATTCAATATTTCTCAAAGCATGCTATTTTTCCCTTTGTGTATTTAAATTGTGTCTTTGAACCTTTTGGTTGAACTTGAACACTTTTTCGAGGTTCAAGAGTTCAATGGTTCAATGGTTCACTATTTCAATGTTAAAAGTTTCTTGAAAAGTCATGTGACTATTAGTCAATCTATGTAGTTCATCTCATATGTTTGAACCTTCAGGTTGAACCACATTCCAAAAGTTTAATGGTTCAATGGTTTAAGGGCTCAATGACTATACTCTCATCTCACCTTGAGGCTTTCTCTAAGTCAAAATTTGTAGGAGATTTAGAGGGGAATATATCCAAAACTCATTATGAATTATAAAGTTTGAACTTTTCACAAGGTTATGGATAATCATTAATCATCAAGGTCGCATGTGAAGAATGGTTGCCATCAATTCATATGTCATAGTTCATGTCTTATCAAGAATTTTTAGAATGTATTATTTTAGTTAATAATTATTTGACCTAATTAATGTTAGTATCAATAAAGAACAAGACAAATTTAGCAAACAAACATACTGGTTGATGCAAATGGGGAACAACGTGGAGGTATAATATTTTTATTTCCCAATTTAATAATTATTTTAGATACATTAAAGGTGAGTTCTACTCTTCATGTAAGTTGTTTCCATTTCTTAATTGAAAATAAATATCCTTCTGAGTTTACAAAATTATTTAAGAATTTCAAAGCATTCTTTTTCATTATATCCTCTAAACTGTGGCTATAAATTCATCTTGTCTTGGTTATGAGCATGGTTCTGGTCTCATCTACTCTCACCCTAAATTATGGGATACCTCTTTGGTTCAATATGACTTAGAATATTTTAGGGAGAGGGTTAAAAATTTTGTACCAAATCCTATGATGAAGAATATAACATAAAGTGGTTTGGTCAAAGCTACGGCCTTCCCCATGGTTGTATAGTGCCCTAAATTAGTTCTAGAGTAGATGAATAGATAAGAACCCCAAAGTAGGTGCATTAGAACTACATATGGTAATGTGTTACTTCATGTTGATAGAAAAAACTTAACTTATGTGATGAGAATTCCACCCAAAGAACCCTATTCTGATCTTAATATTACTTTTTCCTATGGGCATTTCTCATTAAAGAAAATAAACTGCAAGAGCATAATAATAAGAAATTGGTTATTGAAATTCCAAAAGGGGGTTTCAAGACTGCCTAGACCACTAACAAGAAACCACATGATTTAGGAGGTAAAGGATATTATGATATTACTTCACATGCTAAAGGGCAACTCCCATGCATATTATTTGGAAGACTAGATGTATTTATTCATCTAGGTGATCTTCCAAGGGGAAAAGTATTTGGATTGGGCCAAAATTATAGCCAAATGTTTACATCTCAGTCTCAACAATTATTTGGGAAGTAGATATTTTGGTATGTCTTCATATCTTTTCTATTACATAGCATCTAAAAGACAGTGGTTAGGGCTACCTCATGCACCTTTGGTTGAAGAAATAAAAATTTATGACTATCATTCGTAGTTATAGATGTGTAATTGTTATAAGAATTATAGGAGGGTTAATGATGTTTTTACTAGAATAATGGCTTTATGAACTAGTAGGAAATATAAGTAAGAGAATGTCTGATTAATTAATGAAGCTTATCAGTATCTATGGTAGCTTCTTTATTTAATTCCCAAAATTAACTTATATTAGAGTTGGGGGTTTTGATGGTGAACCCATGAAGTTTCTCGGGTATGTTTTTGATCATTTTGTATTGATAGAAGTATGCAAATAGATATCCCATGTGGATAAGAGTTTCTCAAAGAAGAAGGAAGATGGTATCTCTTTTCCCATTAAACTTGGACATTATTCTTGTCAGTCAATTTATGACACCTTGAACTTAAAAGTGGATCTTGAAAAATTCAATTTTCAGCATTATATTGCATGATCTCAGTTTGGTAGCAAAGGCTTTTCCAGAGATAATTTATATTTTAGTGTAGGATTTTCACATATTTCTCAAATAGAGGATTATTGGGAAGATTGTTCAGATGAATTTGAGGTCAAAAAGAGATTTTGGTGTAGATTCTCCTTGGGTAAAATAGTCACCCTTAATTTAAATATGAACATTTCTAGAATAGTTGACAATGAAGAACAACTGATTGATCCTCAATTTGAAAAGAAACAATTACCCATCCCATAAATTGATTGGGATAAGATGAAGAGGATCAAATTGAGGTCAGAAATCTCCTAGTTATAAAGAGAACTAAGAAATAATTGAGGGAATGTACACTGGAAGAAGTTCAAAATAAAGGTTCTTTACAATGTTTATCAATGTTTAAACCACCATCCCCAATAAGCTCTCCTAATCATATTATTATTATTTATTATGTAGGTACTTCTAAGTCTAAAACTAGAAGGGGTCATGTCATCAGAGAATCCAAGAAAGCCCTCATAACTATTCTACCCCCTCATGCT
>JARHVA010002021.1:300000-750000 GCA_037957365.1 Torreya grandis
CTATCCTAAAGTTTGATCATTTAGATGATCTATGGACCATGAAATTTGATGGTAGTTGTGCTACCACTAGTTCAAGAGCAGGGGTTGTGTTGATCTCACCTGAAGGTGAAAATTTTCCTTACTCTTTCAAACTATAATTTGAACATACTAATAACACTGTAGAATATGAGGCTTTATTACTTGGGTTAATTAAAGCTAAAGGAAAGGGTGTAAAGATGCTCAAAGCAAGAGGAGATGATAAATTAATTGTTAAATATGTGAGAGGCATTTTTTTAGTTAAAAATGAAAGATTGAGACATTAAAGAAATAGAGTTTGGGATGAGATAGAATATTTTGATGCCTTTTCTATTGAAGCAATTCCCAGAGACTGGAACACGTGAGTGGATTCTATAGTAGTATCAACTTCTCTTCTTCTCCCACACCTTAATTTCAAAAGGGATTCATATATAATAGAACTAGTCTATCATCCTAATGTCTTGGATAATGCTGAAAATTGGCAAGTTTTTAAGAATGATAAGCAAATCAAAAAATTCTTGGAGAATGTTGAGATATTCTGGAGGACTTATTTTGAAGGTTCTAAAGCAGAACGTAAAGAATTCAGTCCTGATCAAGGGATCAATTAAAAATATAATGTAATTCAGTTAAAGATAAATAAAATCCCTAAAGGTTTGGTATCTCTAGAACATTTGTTCACTCGACAAGATGAATATACAAAAGGCAAGCTTGTTAATGATTCTAGAAAATTGGGGGACTATGAGAAAATAAAAATTGGAAGTGAAACTGATCCGAAGTGGATTTATATTGGTAGATGGTATTTTCTAGAGGAGAGAAATAAATTTACTAATCTATTGATCAGGTATAAGGATGTCTTTGCTTGGTGTTATGATGACCTCAAGGATTTTAGGCATGGGCAATTTCAGCATCATATTCCTTTGAAAACAAATACAACCCCATTCAGGTAGAAGCTAAGAAATTATAGCCCAAAAGTTGGTGATGCCATCTTTAAGGATATTGGAAAGACGTTGAAATATAGGATTATTTATATAATTCATCACTCCACTTGGGTGGAAAGTATTGTTCCAATATGTAAAAAGAATGGAGAAATAAGAATCTGTGTTGACTTCAAGATTTTGAACCAAGCCAATTTAAAATATAATTATCCCTTACCTATGATGGATCACATCTTGTAAATAGTTGTTGGGTCAAAAATGATGTCCATCTAGATGGATTCTTAGGTTATAATCAGATAAGTGTAGCTATAGTTGATCAACACAAAACTACTTCTACTACACCCTGTGGAACTTTTGCTTATAACCATATGCCCTTTGGTTTAATTAATGATAGTGTAAATTTTTAATGGGTGATAGATTCATCCTTTAGAGATGTAAAAGATAGAATTATTATCATTTAGCTTGATGATCTTACTATTTTCTCAAAAAGAAAAGAAGATCATCTGAAGGATCTAGAGATCATTTGAAAAGGTGTTACAGTTATGGCATATCTCTTAACCCTAAGAAGTTGGTTGTCTATGTAACAAAGGGTAAGTTTTTCGGACACTTAGTTTCAAAGGATGGAATCGAGATTAATCTAAAAAGGGTTAGAGAAATACAATAGATAAATATTCCTTCAAATAAGACTAGAGTTAAGTCCTTCTTTAGCCAGATTAACTTCCTCAAGAGGTTCATTCCTAATTTTGATGAAATTACAAAACATATTGTGGGGATGATGAGTGAAAAATAGGATTTGTGATGGAACAAGACTTATAAGAAATCATTTTAAGATATTAAAAAATCAATTTGCATAAACACCTACTCTGGTAATATTTTATTATTTATTGTTATGCTTTAGAACATAACATGGCTGGTATCTTTTGATAGAAGAATGAATTAAATGTAGAAGCCGCAATAGCCTTTATGAGTGTTCCTATCAAAAAACATGAACATAGGTATTATTTAACTAAGATTCAAGCTTTCAATATGGTAAAGGCTATCAAAAAATTGAGATATTGCATTCTACACTCTCATTCAGTTGTGTTTGTGCCTAGTTTAGCTGTAAAAAACATTCTCACTCAACAAGATGTTAGGGTGAAAAATAGAGAAACATGGGTTGCTAAAATTCAAGAATATGACTTGGATAGTAGACCAACCAAATTTGTTAGAGGTCAAGGTCTATGTAAATTGATTGTTGAAATTAAGGAAGAAAAAAAAGAACTCCCCAGTGTCATATTGGTAAGTTTACAAGATCCATGGTTCCTAGATGTGGCACACTATCTTACTTATGGATACTATCCCAGTCACTTATCCCTAAAGGAGAAGAGGAATTTGAAGTAAAAATAAGCAAAATATGTCATTTGGGTTGATGGTTTATACAAGAAAGGACTGGATGGAACTTTTTTGAGATGTGTGGATAAGGAACAACATCATAAGATTTTGGAAGTTTTTTACAATGAAGCTTGCAATGGACACTTCTCCTCTTTAGTCATATATTTCAAAATCTTTAGAGATTTTTATTATTGGTTGGGTATGTTTAAGAATGTATATAGATGGGTAGCCAACTATGAAAAATGTAAAATGTTTTTAGGAAGGCCACAACTTGCAGTATTACCTCTGAGGCCTATTATTATAGAATAACCTTTCAAAAAATGGAGTTTGGAATTTATTGTGCCTCTTTCACATCTTTCAAGTTCCAAACATAATCACATTTTAATGGAAATAGACTATTTTATAAAATGGGTTGAAGCAGTCCATTTGAAGAGAACCACTTTAGAAGTGGTGTGTAATTTTCTCAAAGAAAATATACTAGTATGTTTTGGTATCCCTCAAAAACTTATAGCAGATAATGCCACTACCTTTTCCTTAATTGAGCTTACTTGTTTTTTCTATGAGTATTGTATATCTCTATCTCACTCATCAGATTACTACCCTCAAGGGAATAGACAAGTTGAGTCTAGTAAAAAAAAATTGATAAATATCATGAGGAAATTGGTGAGTAAAAATCCCAAATATTGGCATAAAAGATTATATGAAGCACTCTGGGCTAATAGGGTAACCCCAAAAAGAGCAATAGTAATGGTGCCTTTTAAGCTAGTTTATGGGATAGGACCACAGTTACCATTACCTCTAGAATTATCTATGGCTAAATTATAAAATGTAATAAAAGATCAATATTTTCAATATTCCTTTGAGAAAATAGTTATCTACATAACTAAGATTGAGGAGGAAAGGAATGACTTGATTGATCAAATTACTGCTCACCAAGCTAGGGTCAAGAAGTTTTTTGATCAAAAAACTAAACCTAGAAAGTTCATGGAGGGAGATTAATTATTTCTATGGGATATAAAGAGAGAACCTAAAGGAGCACATGGAAAATTTGATTCAATTTGAAAAGGGCCTTTCAAAATTCATCAGGTAATGGGTCCTAATTCTTTTAAATTGGAATATCTAGATGGAGCTATTTTACCCCTGTCCTATAATGGATATGATCTTAAGTTGTATCGATTGTGAAATAAGTGTCCCCTATTTTATACATATCCTTTTCTTTTTTGTCACATGTTGTGTTTTCCTTTCCTAATTTTGGTTTGTCTTGCTTCTTTTCTTCCATCTCTATGTTTCAGTCTAAGTAACTAGATGTTTTGAGTTCTCTACATTTTACCATAAAATGTAGTCCCCAGTTAGATCCAATGTTACTTTTGATTCACCCTTATCTATTTTTTCATGAAATTTCCTTAAACAAGAGTCAACTTATCATTTTCCCCTTATTGGTCATATCTTTGCTTATTAAGTTGGCTCTTTATTTTTAAAATTCACCCACCTCTCTTCTTTTGTGTGTGAAATTTCTAAAGAATTTACCCTTTGAACTTGAACCGTTCTCAAATTTCAAGAGTTCAATGGTTTAATGGGTTCAATGATTCAATGTTTCTCAAAGTGAATTGTTTGTCCCTTTGTGTATTTCAATTATGTCTTTGAACCTTTTGGTTAAACTTGAACCCTTTTTCGAGGTTCAAGAGTTTAATGGTTCAATGGTTCACTATTTCAAAGTTCAATGTTTCTTTAAAATTCATGTGACTATTGGTTGATCTATATAGTTCATCTCATATCTTTGAACTTTTAGGTAGAACCACATTCCAAAATTTCAATGGTTCAATGGTTCAAGGGCTCAATGACTATACTCTCATCTCACCCGGAGGCTTTCTCTAAGTTGAAATTAGCAAGAGATTTAGAGGAGAATATATCCAAAACTCATCATGAAGCATAAAGTTTTAAATTTTCACAAGGATATGGATAATCATTATTCATCAAGGTCACAGGTGAAGAATGCTTGCCATTAATGCATATGTCATAGGTCATGCCTTATCAAGCATTTTCAGCATGCATTGTTTCAATTAATAATTATTTGACCTGATTAATGTTTGTATAAAAAGATAACATGCAAAATTTAGCAAACAAACATTCTGGTTGATGCAAATGGGGAACATCATAGAGGTATAATATTTTTGTTGCCCAATTTCATAGTTATTTTAGATACATTAAAGGTGAGTTCTAATCTTCCTGTAAGTTATTTTAATTTATTTATTGAAAATGAAAATCCTTTTGATTTTTCAAAATTATTTAAGAAGTTTAAAGAATTATTTTTCATTATATCCTTCGATCTATAGCTATGAATTTAGCGTGTCTTGGTTATGACCATGGTTCTGGTATCATCTGCTCTCTCCCTAAATTAGGGGATACTTATTTGGCTCAATATGACTTAGAATATTTTAGGGAGAGGATTAAAAATCATTTACCAAATCCTATGATGAAGAAGATAGTATAAAGTGGTTTGGTCAAAGCTGTGGCCTTCCCCATGGATGTACAGTGCCCCAAATTAGTTCTAAAGTGCATGAATAGATATGAACCCCAAAGCAGGTGCATCATAACTACATATGGTAATGTGTTACTTCATTTTGATAGACAAACCTTAATGTTTGTGATGATAATTCCACCCAAAGAACCCTATTCTAATCTTAATGTTACTTATTCCTATGGGCATTTCTTATTAAATAAAATGAACTACAAGAGTGTAATATCAAGAAATTGGTTATTAAAATTCCAAAAGGGAGGTTTAAGTCTACCCAGACCATTGACAAAAAACCACATGATTTAGGAGGTAAATGATATTATGATATCACTTCACATGCTAAAGGGTAACTCCCAAGCATATTATTGGGAAGACTAGATGTATTTCTTCATCTAGGTGATCTTTCAAGTGGAACAATATTTGGACTAGGCCAAAATTATAGCTAAATGTTTGCATCTGAGTCTCAACAATTATTTGGGAAGTTAATATTTTTGTATGTATTCATATATTTTCTATTTCCTAGCATTTACGAGACAGTGGTTAGGCCTACCTCATACACCTTTGGTTGAAGAAATAAATATTTATGACTATCATTCATAGTTACAGATGCATAATTTTTATAATAATTATAGGAGGGTTAATGATGTTTTTTATTGGAAGAATGGTGTATGAATTGGTAGGAAATATAAGCAAGAGAATGTCTAATGAAGTGATGTAACTAATCAGTATCTATGGTAATTTATTTATTCAATTCCCCAAATTTACTTATATCAAAGTTGGGGGTTTTGATGGAAAATCCATGAAGTTTCCAAGGTATGTTTTTAGTTGTTTAATATTGATAAAAGTCTACAGATAGGTAGCCCATGTGGATAAGAGTTTATCAAAGAAGAAGGAAGATAGTATCTCTTTTCCCATTGAACTTGGATATTATTCTTGTCAATCAATTTTTGATGCCTTGAACTTAAAAGTGGATCTTAAAAAATTCAATTTTCAGCATTAAACTGCCTGATCTTAGTTTGACAACAAAGGCTTTACTAGAGATAATTTAGATTTTGGTGTAGGATTTTCACATATTCCTCAAATAGAGGATTATTGGAAAGATTGTTCAAATAAATTTGAGGTGAGAAAGAGACTTTGGTGTAAATTCTCCTTGGGGAAAATAGTCACCCTTAATTTAAATATGAACATTTTTGGAATAGTTGACAATGAAGAACAAATGATTGATCCTCAATTTGAAAAAATAAAATAATTACCTATCCCATAAATTGATTCAGATAAAGATGAAGAGGATCAAATTGAGGTCAGATCTCTCCTAGTAATAAAGAGAACTGAGAAATGGTTGAGGGAATATAAGCTAGAAGAAGATTAAAATAAAGGTTCCCTATAATGTGCATCAATAGTTGAACAACCATCCCTAATAATCACTCTTAATCAGCTTATTTCTATCTATGATGTAGGTACTTCCAAGCCTAAAACTAGAAGGGGTCCTATCATTAGAGTATCCCAAAAATCCCTCACAACTATTCTACCCCCTTGTGCCACTAGATAAAAGTCTAAAATTAAAAGGAAGAAGTAGATTTTTGAAAGAATAATTATAGACTTGAATTTTGAATAAGATTCAAGAGAAGCGATAGGTGATAGATAGTCTATTTCACCAATGGTAGAGGAGGTTAGTGAAAAGTAATAAACAGTGGTTACTTTAGAGTCTATTAACTTGATGATGATTTTAGATGTGCCTTTTGATCAGTTAAATCTTGGTAAAGAAGTCCCAGCCTCTACACCCAAATAGATGGAAAGTTTGATTAGTGACAAAAGAAAAATAGTCCCATTTTCATTACCATTAGAGGACATGGTTAGCAAGTGCCTAGGGAAGACTCCTAAATCTAAGAAGCTAAAAATAACATCTAGGGTAGATGTCAACCATAAAATAGGAAATTGGAGTGTATAAATAACTTGGCCAATAAATAATGAAGAAGTTTAAGATCCTACAGTTCAAGATTTTATAATTGAAAAGATAGATCTTGGGACTACATCACATGCCACAGATGTGCATCACCTTGAATCATCCACCAAAAAGATAGTCAGCTGAACCTCAAAATATGAGAAAGATAAAAGGGAGTTGAAATAGACCTTATGGTCAATGGTAGAGTACGTCAATGTCATTCATAACCCAAATCCACAAAATATTGCCCAACTGCCCCTATCTTTTGATCCAAAATCACTAGTCAATCAAAAGATGCTAGACCAATTACATAAAAACAAAATGGTTTCCAAGGTATTTGATGATTGGTTAGATGTAATCATCCAAAAAGGTATAAAATACATTCATGAAATGAAGAATTTATATGATAAAACCATAGCTACCATCAAAGACTTGAAAACATAGAATGCTTCATGGATAAAAGATGAAGGTAAATAGATCAATGTGATGAATCAAATTGATGAATTATAGAAGTATGGAATAACAAAAATTTTATCAAAAAATAATTTGATAAGTCTAAATGAGGATATGCTTTATGTAAGATAAACTTTTAATGGAGTAATTCTAGATCATGACAAAGGTGAATTGAACTCAAAAAAATGATCAAAGAAATAATTGAATTCACTTAATTATTACAACATGATCTATAGTGGATTGATGTAAAATACATAAAGGATGATGGAGAACCAATAAAAATACATTGATACTATGATTCAATCCTTCAGGGAAAAGATCAGCTTCGTTAAAGAAAGTGACAACTTATTAACTAAAAATTTCTCTCAAATTTCAAAGGTGGAGTCACTTATTTATCTCTGCATCAACACACTCTCAGATCATGCAGAGAATATGGGGAAATTTTCGAGGGAGAGAAATGTCTAGAGGACAAGAATAAAACACATTAGCATCCCTAATTTCTTAAAAATCTAGGATTTTTTTACAGCATCTCAGGAGTGGAAAGTGAAACTTATCTCCTTGGCTAAGCAAAATAAATCTAGAGATTCTAATCCATCTCCCCAGTCTTAATATTAATTTCATAATATTTTATTTATTTATTTAATTGTTATTATGTTTAAAACTTTGTTTTTAAATATTTTTATAAAAACTAAATCCCATATGGGTTAGAGTTACTTTAACTATGGGTTTGGTTTAAAATATCAGATAACTAGGGAAACTGTGTGTGTGTGTGTGTGTGTGTGTGTGTGTGTGTGTGTGTGTGTGTGTGGGTGTGTGTGTGTGTGTGTGTGTGTGTGTGTGTGTGTGTGTGTGTGTTTAGTGGATGAAAAGGGAGATATATATAAAAAATGAAAGGAAACAAGAAGTATTAGAGGTAAAGATTACCTATTTTACAATATATGTGATGTTTATTTGAAACATTTTTCATCTATGAATGAAAAGGAGGAACAATTACTGCATACTTAGATATGTGCATTTGAGTATTTGAAATTGGATTTTCTATGCAAGATATTCTTTCATATTTAATTGCTCTTTATTGGAAAACTCATTATATGTGTTTTATTTTTTATTGGTTCAATAATTTACATGTTTATATCTAATTATTATTTAAGATGAAGTCTATGTATTCTATTAGCAAATGATGTTATAAAATCTTGCATTCATAGCATGATGATGTATGTAAGTTAGTTTGACTTAAGCACTTTCTGGTTAAAAGTGTATCTAAATATTTAGAATAATTCAAATTCATTAAATATATTAAAGAGAATTGTACCTTAATTTAGAGGGGAACTATTCTTGATATTTCACCCATTTGTTGATTAACTTATTTTTTCTTGAAAGAAAAGGGTATAGAGTTAGAATAAATTATGACAAATTTGTTAGGCAACACTTTGTTAATAGAGTCCCTATAGTAAATGGTGATGTCATCATAACTCTATATAAATAATAAGTATAAATTATGTGTTTAGTGTTCTTATCCTTGTTAGGATCATGTGTCTAACATGAGTAGATTTATTGAAATCATCCTTTTGACCCTTTAAGTGCCTATATGATACTAGGATTAGTCCATGAAAGGCTTGTACCCACATGGCACTAGGCTTAGTCAACAAAATTCTTGTACATATGGATCTACCTAAAGCTTTCTTTGAATTTATCATTCCCCCTAATTGAATTTTTATGATATGGCATAACTATCCCAATGCCAGATCTAGTTCCTTCTCAGTTGTGCTTTAGGTGAATGCATAAGGCCTATCCCTTATGTAGATTGATGTCTGTGTAGCTGAGTGTTCAAATTTTTAGTGTAAAGGGATTATCCCATGTTTACACTTGGTTGTAATAAACCAATTATTAACTAATGACAACTTTATTCTCTTTTATACAACATTTTTTTCCATTTTTGGGACACATGCTTAATTTTTTTACTGATATGGTATGACATAATGATGTACTAAATTCATTTCAAAAAAATCAAGTACTAGATACAATAGGTGAAAGATAGATTTACACTTAAGCATCCAATATACCAAGGATAAAATCCAAGAAAATGGGTTTAGAACAACTTATATGATGCTTTGTATGAGGTCTTTTTATGTGAGTTACCTAAACATGTGTACATGTGGTTGGTTGCATATTTAACCCACATAAGAATAATATATGGACAATGATATGAGTGGACAAAGGAGAGACTAGAGAGGCTTGATACCTTGGATCCTACTTGGATGAGAGTAATGGATAAATGATGGCAAGGAGATCTAAATAATGACATACTTGAGTTTAAATTATCAACATATTCATGCCTTGAAGAAGCAAAGTACTAGTTTTTACACGACCTTAGAGGCACATTTTAAAATGAATTTGGCACAGAGCTCAAAAAGATAATGTTATATTATAGTTTTGAAACTTTGGGGACGGAAGGATAGAATCCTTTTACATATGATCTATGTAAAAGCAGAGAATGGGATGTGTAGGTAATGTTTAATATAAGGGGATGAGTAAATTGGCACTTAAAAGCTTAGAAAATAGCCTATAGTAAGTGACAATGCCAACTGATGGAATATATAAAACTTGGAAGTGCTAAGAGAACCCATAATGAGTGGGTAGGGCATGGGGAAGGATATATTGAATTAAAACAACATGAGAATGAGAGATATAATGAGTTAATGGACTGAGCTCAAAACTTCATAGGTGTGGAATTTGATATGTTCTTACAAAATTTGGTAACTATATATATGCTTGGCGTGCCTACCCCTTTTGAACCTATGGTGCATGTTCATACACTAGATCCTCCAAAAAAAGAAAGCACATAAGTAATAATTGACTTTGTTGATTACTTAAATATTAGATATTTTGTAGATTTGAATTGTAACTTTGTGATTTAATAGAATATTCCATACAAGGAGGTGATCACAGCTACCTCTAGACCATTGGCTGCTAGCTAACCATAATAGAAATTGAGCATAAGAATACCAATAAAGCTGATGTTAGAAATGTAAGGTGAGAAATAACCCAAAAGAAGTGGTTTGGCACCATAAGTAAGTAGCATAATGATAATGAAGTCAATTCCACTAGAAGTAATGATGGGACCAACACCTAACCCCATGGATGAAGGTAATGGAGGAACACCACCAAGACAATCACTAGGGGATAATCTCCTCAAATATCAACTTCCCTTGTACAATAAATCTACAATGAAATGGCCATGCAATTTCCATAATATCATGGTGTGGAGAATGCCACAAAACATGTTCTAAAGTGTGATCTACAATGGTGCATGTGGGGCATAACCCAATCAGAGCGTAAGTCTACCTAGTTTATAGCCACTTTACTTGATCATACCCATACTTGGTATAGGAAATTTAATCCTAACTAGGCCATGGTTAATTTTTATATCCTAAAAGATGCATTCCTAAAGGAATTTGACATTCCAAAGTTTGAACAATAGAGCATCACCACACTAAAAGAAATGACTTGAAGACTCTTATAGAGCATGTGCATGTATGATACAAGGTTCAAAACTCTTCTATCAAAGCTCCCATATAATATTCACCCTTCCCAACATGTGTAGTGGTTCATTAGTGGGTTTCTCATGCCATTTCAAAGAGTAATTTCCATGAATACTTTTACAAACCCTCAAGAAGTGCTTAAATCTATGCTTAGAGCTAAGGTAATCAAAAGTAAAAATATTGGGGTCAACCCATTTATAAAAGTATAGATTGTATCTATGGCCTCTTAGCTCTAAAATATTATCACCAACACATTACATGATGTTCTAAATGGACTATGGTGTACTAACTATGAATTAGAGGGACATAATAGGACTATTATAACATTAATTTTGACCCTTGGAGATGGTTCTTGAATATCTTTCTAATTGAGCTACAATATAAGAACAACCCTATGTTGTGGGTCACATATGGTGGGGTTAAACCTCTAGAGAAGGTTGGCTTCCTCTTAATGGATCACCTATACTAATGCTTTCACTAGGAAAATGGTTAGATAAGGGGTAAAGGGTCACTAATAATGATAAAAGGGTGATGAACCAAATTTAAATGAGAACTCATATAAGCATGAAGTAAACACTGAGGAAGCATAAGATAATACTAGATCACAGTCTCACAAAACATAGCTAGTTGCATAAATGTTTTATAAGCTAGGTTTAAGAAGTAATGAATGAAGGTAAAGATGATTTCTAAGACTCACTCAGAGCTTGCATCAATGATATAAAGAACACTAATTTAGAAATGCAACTAACTTGAAGACACCTATAAATGACCAAGAAAGAAGGAAAATGGGCATGGAATATTCTCTTTCATAATGCCATCATGCATAATATTTACTACGCATAATTTAGAGAGGAGAGATATGTAAAGAAAACAATTATTTATTTAGGAGGTATTTCATACAAATTTTGATAGGGTCTAGCCTTACCAAATAAGAGTGTCTGCTCTTCAGAATTGTGAGAGACTTATTATCAAAAGTGAGATAGATATTTCCTTCTAAAAATTGAGATAAAATTATAATGTGTTATAAAATGAAAGATATGGAGAAAGGGATAAGAAATGGGGAGCACACCATTTGAGGTCATTAATTGAGCTACCACCACCTTTTGATTAAATCAAGATTAATTTTCTATTTATAGGCAATATTTTTTTATCCTAATAGCCTCCAAATCATTTCATTTATTGAGAAACTCATTAGAGGAAAATAATGTGTCTAGGGAAATGATTAATGATCTTGATGTGAAGTGAAACCCTTAGAAATCTCCTCAAAATCCATTAAATGATCTATCTACTTCCTCCAACCACTATATCTCCATCTTGGGATTGTACACCATCTTCCACTTTCTCTCATTATGAGGACAAAGTCCTCCTAACCATGGACTTGATAGAGCCATGTCTAATTCTTTGTTTAGTATCTATAAGTACCTACTTGTTGAGGAAATGACTATGTCAAAGGATGAGACACCTCTCCATAATCACATACCTTACCCTATCCCAAACCTAAACATAGGTCTTACTATATATTTAAAACCAATCCAATTTATTATTTTCCCTATGGTAAATATATGGATGAAGCTTATAAACTACATAACATCACTCTTAAACCATATTAGGTCTAAACAAACCTATTATACCTATGAAACTTATGGAATCCAAGGAATTATTATACATAGTGTAAAAAACACAAGAAAATTGAGTCTACATGCCTTAGATCCTCAAAAAAGGGTCTTAACTAAGATTTAAGGACATCCTTTAAAACATCTACCTAGTTCAACTTGACTCTAATTCAATCTCTGTTAAAGTCCCTTAGCTTTCAAATTTTAATTCTAGTCATTGAACTCGAACTAGGATTCTCATTAGGTGCCATTTTTTAGCTCTTCATTTATTCCATAGGATCATACTAAATTTTTGACATATCACACATCATCAATCTCTATCTTTACAAATGAACATGAACCATAGATCTTATTCTAGTTCAATGTGGTTGAGACACTTGGTAACTTCTCCTTTCTCTTTGAGATTCATTGACTTGTCAGTTATTACACACTATTAGATATTTTTTTAGGAACATGAGATCTTGACACTTATCATCGATTCATTTATGCTAACCTTTTGAATTTATACTCACCATTGATCTTTGATGCATGATCAAATGAATGTTATTGGATCTTTAGGACCCACTGACATTTGTTAGACTCTGCTCACTATTAGATTTGATCTTATTTCCTAATATTTGGACACTTATCACTTGATAATTCACCCTAGAGACATTTAAATTCAAATGGATATTTCAAAAATCTTAAACTTGACATCTACACCCACATTTCACTTTACAATTATAACTTTGAAGCTTTATATCTTGAGATAGAAAAGACATCAAGATATGAAATTTGTAGAGCATGATTTAAGTATGAATAAACTCATGTCCATGTGATCCTTTGGGCTTGTGTGGATTCCTAAGTGAACTTATTAAATTCATAATCAAGATAATCCATTCATTTATATGTGGTATTTCATGATGGTATGGTTCTTCTAGGCTTGTGCAATAAATTATTCTCTATTTAGAAGGTTTTAATCAACTTTTAAGACTTTGTGCAACTTGATTCATTACCTTGTATTATTGAAACACCATGAGAACCTATTGGATATTTTTCCCTTATAACTCTAGATCTATTCAAATACATGCTTCTCAAAATATCAATAAAACACACTTTAATATTGATTAAAGTGTTTCAAAATATTTGTAAGTGAAATGTGATCCTCTTTTTCATTAATTGGTCATGCACTCAATTAGGAACTCTGTTCAACTTATCACTCCATCCTTAAACTTCCTACAATTGATCCATCTAGACAAATTTTTGTATGTAGGCCAAAATTGGCCAACATTTCTAGTGACATCTTGGTATTATATTCCTGCTATGCAAAGACTAGTGGCCTTGGTCTGATCCATTGGAAATACATATTCTTATTCTTTCTAGAAGATATTATTATAAAACTGACACAAGGTTTCCCTTACTGAAACCTCCTCTTAAAGAAAAAAGGAACAACAAAATAAATATGTATGCTGAAGGTACTTATAAAAAAATGAAACACACAAATAAAAGTAAATGTGCATAAGGCACTTAGAGGAAAGCATAAAAAACTTATCTAATATGTTACAATATCATACACTAGCTATAAATGTTATTAATAATAAGGATTTAAATGAATTCCATTAATTGGGATGGGTAATACCTCTCCATCTAGTTGGGTAAGCTTAAAAGCATTATGTTATTTGCATCCATAAATAAAATAAGACCACTCCATAAGTTTTTAAACTTATTATGGTTGCCTAGATTTGACATATTTGAGTCCCATTTGAGCACTAGGTCCCCTTCCTTGAAGTCCCTTATTGTATCTCTCTTGTCAAGGGCTTTTACGACTTTAGATTGATATGACTCTAATGTCTTCATTACAAGGTCCCTAGTTTCTTCAAGATTTATGAGCTATATCATCCTCACATTCATAGGCTCACTCTCCATCAACTAAAGCTAATGGGATAACTCCAATGTAGTTAGTTCAAGAGAAATGGGTAATTTGGCTTCCCTTCCATATATAAGGGCATATAGAGAATTGTCAATGGTAGATTTAGGATTCACTCTGTCAACCAATAAAGCTATCCTTATATTTTTATGCCACACATTTTGATTATCTTCCATGGTCCTCTTGATAATCATTATCAAGTTCTTATTTATGTACTCTACCAGTCTATTACCTTGGGGTTAGTAATTAGATGATGTGTTGAGGTAGATACCTAGCTTTAGTGCCCATTCACTTATGTTCATACTAATAAATTATAAGGTATTATATGAAATTATAGTTTTTGGGACACCAAACTTGGTTACTATGTTTTTATAGAAGTCTAATACTTTTGTTTCATTATCTTATTTAACAAAAATTCCTTCCACCCACCTGGTAAAGTAGTCAGTTTTAGTGATCTCCTATTTATTGCCTATAATTGAAGGTGGATTGATCATTCCTATGAAGTCCAAACCCCATTGCATGAATGGTTTCTCCACCTAGATTGGGTTGAGTGGAAGGGATGCTAACATTTATTTACCTATAAACAGAGCGCACCTCTAACATTTTCTAACCCATACATAGGCATGCTTGAAGAGGATAGGGAAATAATAACCATCTCTCATTACCTTTGTTATTTTTGTTCTTGGAGTAAAATGGCCTCCTATAATTCCATCATGAAATTTATCCAATATATTTATCACTTGATTGTCATCAATGCATGTAAGAATTACCCCATTGAGGTCCCTTCTAAAATGAACACCATCAACTATGCGTAATGTATAGACTAAAGTTTGAAATAACTTATTTTTGCTCTATCCAAACCTTGGGGGCATTCTCCTATCATAAATAAATGTCTCATGTGTTGGAACCAACTATTATGAAGTGGGGGTGCATATGTTTGTAAGTTGTCTTGCGTTACCAAAACAACTTCTTTGTCTTCTTGAAGATCATCCACCATATTATCACATAATCCTTTTCCTCTCATCAACTTGGTGACTTTGATCTCTGCATCATACTCCATGACCTTGGTAATCTAACCTAATCTTTTCTCATTCAAATCTTTATTGAGGAGAAAGTCCCTCAATCTAAGCTGAGACACCATAAGATTAACCTTGCTATTAGAGAGCATTGATCTAAAGTTTTTGAGGATCCTTAAATTTGAAAGAACTTAATTTTATATAGAAGTGTACCTGACCTCATATCCTTCTTGCCCTTGACTAAAAAGGTAGTTGGATTGTTAGATACTCAACCATTCTTCTACATCAGCATAGTTGATATATTATCAACATTGGTAAAGGTATATAATATGAAATCCTTTGAGAAATCAAGATTTCATGAGTGAAGGTACTTAGTCAATGACCTTCTTGATGGCCTCAAATTTTTCCTTACCTTCATTTGACCAACTAAACACTTGAATATTCTTCAACATGGTAGTGATGGTTTTGAACAGGTTTCTAAAACTTGGTATAAACCTTCTCACAATGTTTATCTTCCCAAGGAATCTATAGATTCCTTTCTTGTGATTGGGTATATATAGTGTTAAGATAACACTTATTCTATCAAGGTCAATAGATATTCCTTCCTTTAAAATAATATGACCCAAAAGTTTAAATTTATGAAAAATACACATTTATTAGGATTTAAGGATATCTTAATCTCTCTACATCTTTGGAAGATCAACCTTAGATAGTCTATGTGCTCACTATCCTTATTAGAGAAAAATATGATGTCATCTAAGTAAACTAGTACCATCTAATTCATCAGCCCTTAAAAATCCATGTCCATGGCTCTTTGGAAAGTGGCCTCAACATTTGACAATCCAAAAGGCATATTTTGGTAAGCATATGTACCCCACTTGGTGGTGAAGGTAGTCTTATACTAATCTTCCTCTCTTACCATCACTTTGTTTTAACTTGCATACCCATTAAAAATGGAGAAATATTTTGAACCAGTAACTATCTAAAGAATTTTCTCTATGGATGGTAAGGGATAGTGATGTTTCAAAGAGACCCTATTTACATCCTTTAAGTCAACACACAATTTTATTTCCCCCTCTTCTTCCTCACATGTACCAAATTGGATACCCATGAGGAGTTCTTAATGGGAAAAATGATCTTGGATTCAATCAGTTTAGTTAATTCTTTCCTCATAATCTCTTCAATTTTGGGGTTTATAGGCCTCTTCTTCTACCTAACATGCTTGGTATTAACATCTAATTATATGGTAGATTTGGCTATCTTGGGATCAAAGCCTCTCATGTCACTATATTCCCAAGTAAAGATATTTGCATATTCTTTACAAATATCTATGAAAGCATGCCTTTCAAATTTAGTGCTTACTTTTCTAATATTGAGGAACTTGTTCTTGAAGATAATGAATATTTTATAGTTCTCTTCACTTGTTGACATCACTACCTTGTCTTTTCTCATATGATATCCTTCATGAAAAGACCTTCAAGGGTGACCAACCCTTTAGGAATCTTGTTGGATTTTAACTAAACAATTTTCTCTTCATACTGATGTTGATTTTTTTTTAGTTTATAAAGGAGAACACTACTTCCTACTACAAAAAATAGGAAACTTATTTTTCATTTTCAAATACCTACCAATGAGTTTCATTTTCTGGCATTGATGGTCATGATACCAGTTTGACATGTGGTTGCACTTTGGTCCTTTTTAACTCATTTGGGATAGCAAATTGAGATCCCATAACTACTAATCTATTAGCATGTTGATTATGGTTCCTTGATACTAATTAGATGTTAAAGGCCTCAAAATATTCAATTAGGTCCCACACCCTATGTTTTTAAGACTTCATAAAGGTATTTTTGGTGATATTATGGAGTCTAACCTAGTGCACTATCAGCTCATTATCCCCATAAACTTGTAATTATTCGATTCCTCTCTTATTATCCTATTGAAGGGCATGGAGAAGGACCTCATACTCTAATGAATTATAATAAAAATTGAAAGGGAACTTTTAAGAAAATAAATACTTATCATTAAAGGGGGATATTAGCATTGCACCTATGCCCACTCCATGTTGGCTCCTTGAACCATAGAAAAATAATTTTCATAAGCCTTTAGGATCTTCTTAAGGTCCAATGAAGGATGGCATGGACATATTCTCTTCATGTAATTCGCATAAACCCATGTCCATCTCTTTAACAACTTTCAATGGGTCAATTGACCGATGTTCATTCCATAGCTCATCCAAGAACATGTCTGGTATCTCCTCAGGGTGAGTGTTTAATTATCAACCAACTATGAATTCATCCTCATAAAGGATGGTGTAATTGAGGTTTATTTTGTCACCCATAAGGTTTAATGTGGAACTATGTAATGGGTTCAACCTTGATAGATACCTTGGTTCCATATCTTGTTTTAAATGCCATGTATGACCAATTTGTTATAAGATGAACACCAATCTTTGTAGTGAATTATCTAGATAGGCATAGGGAAAAATGAGGATGTACATCTAGGATCAACACATATTAAACAACTAAGACACTAAGATAAACATGATGAGATAATTTGATATCTCTAATGATACCAGATGGCTTGGTGGAAGATCCATTGAGCTGTAACACTCCTTTAGATTAGGGCTCATGTTTTAGACCAAGCTAGTCTATTATAGACTTTATATTTAATAAGGTGTTATCCACACTACCTACCAAGAACAATTGTAAAATAAAGAGTCACCAATGATTAATAAAATTTATACTGAATGAGTTTTGACCACCTTACTTGATTTCCCTTCACTAGGTCCTTTGGCTACATTGTTGAGAACTACATTCTCCTTGATTGGTGGTTTCTCAAAAACATTGATTCTTGACAACCATTCTTAGAGGATGTCTACTTGACCAGGAATGGAGAGAATGTCCCACATGGTACAGTCACACTATACATTTTCATTTTTTCCATAATGTTGATGGGTGAACCACCAACACTTGGTTGTGCTTTGGGATCCATAACTGCACCTTGAGTTTATGAGTTTTGAGGGACAAACACATTCCTTTAATTTTGATTCTTTGGAGAAATTGGAAACTTTGGAGTAGTTCATAACCTTTGGAGGAGTAGTAGGTTCATTTGGCTTTGATATTAAAGGAATAATGGTAGGATGCTCTTTGAATAATTTCTTATTACTATCCATGTTCCTTCTTTTTAACCTTGTATTTTCTACCACTACAATGTATGCTTGGCTAGAACTAACCTATTAATTGAGTACATAACACTCTTGTTGCTCATAATTCACCATTTTAACACCAACTATCTTGGTCCTTGATTAGGGAATTGACCTTGTTGAGGCTCTTCTAGTTTTGTCATTACCCAGGGTACCTTTGTGTTCGAAGCCATAAGATATTAATTATACCCATAATTAGTAGTTTGTTTCCATTAATAATGGAAATCTTGAGTGAAATTAGTAGTTGGGATAATGGAGTTCCCAAAAGAATAATTCTAAGGCATATTACCCTTATCTTCTTTAGAAACATTATTCTAGATGGGGACCAAAGTGTTGGAAGTGTTTGCAACATTTAGATTATATTTATTTTGCCTAACATAATTAGGCTACCCTTGTCCTTAGCTTTGACCTTATCCTTTTCCTTGGAAGTTTACTTTGTAGGGTGGACTATTTACTTGATAATATTGTTGATGAGATTGATATGAGGCTAGGTAAGGCCTATTGAAAGTTTTATACCCCTTAACATTCAACAGTTAATTTCCCAAAGATTGGAATATGCCCTTAAGCCATTGAAAGTTTTTTTGTTCTTGGCAATCACTAGATTGACTAGTGGAAGCCTTTTATTACTTAGTTGACTATATAATATCAATTTTAGGCACAAGGAGAATTATATCAAGGGGAGGAATATAAATAGTATGTGGTTTGATCTTAAAGAATATAAGGCATTGGTGGTCTAGGTGTAAGCTTGCTAGCCTACACCAGACAATTTTCTTCTCTGATTGCCACCTCATATGCATTTGTTAATGTGTTTCCTACTATGGAATGTATCATTACTATAATTTCATTATTTAGGGCCTTCAAAAATTAAATAAAAATAAATTTATGGGTAGTCTAATAAATACTAGGATTCTATCCCAAGACTTTTGGAACCTTATGTTGAAGTCTTGCATAAATTCATGAGGGGAACTTTAAATTATAGTCAACTATTATTCAAGTGATAAATGGTCACTTTTGTCTTTAAATATCTTACACAATTCATCCCCTAATTGGTATCATGATGGAATAGAGTTAACAATAAGGCTTGTATACCAGTTTAAGGCTTTACCTTTGAAAGAGATGGCTAATAACCTAATTGCTACATTTTCCTCATTAATTTCATGAATGTTACATAAGTTAGCTATGCCCATGAGGTGCTCATAAGGGGTTGTATCTTGGTCTATAGTAAGATAAGGGACACTTTTAAGATCTGCTACTAGAATGGGATCATATTGAGAGAGGTCCAAATGACTTTGAACTTTAAAGGCCACAAAGGGGAAAACTATAAGGACTGCCATGACAATGAAAGGATTTAACAAAAATATTTTTGTAAGCGTAGGACTTAAAAATGATTTAAGAATAAAGTTACCTTTATAAGGGTATGTATTAGCAAACCTTAACATTTTAACTGAGTTTAAAGTCAACTTAGTGAATTTAAAGGGAATACCTTTATAAGTTGACATTGTAGTCACTTTTGGCATGAGATGTAGTCACTAATCTACTACTAGAATGTTGGATCTTCTTTTGGAGTCACCAGATGTTATTTCTTGGAATCTATAACTATTATAAATTTATCAAACCAGAATCAAACTTTGACCAATCTTATTTGAACTATAGTCCCACTAGGCATGCCATAAACTATTATAGCATCAATTTACACCCTTGGAAAGGGTTCTTTAAGCTCTCTCAAATTAAGCTACACTATGGGAACAACCCCAGGCCATGGGTCACTTATGGTGGGGTTGAACCTTTGAAAAATTCCAACTTCCTCTTGATGGACAACTTATACTAATGTTGACATTGGGAAAAGGGTTATAGAAGGTGTAAAGGATCACTAAGAAGGTGAAAATGGTAAGTCACCAAATTTAAATGAGAACTCACATAAGCATGAAGTAAACACTAAGGAAGCATAAGACAATATTAGCTCACACAATATCACAAAACATATCTAGTTGCATAACTGTTTCATAAACTAGTTTTAGGAAGAAATAAATGAAGGCAAAGAGGAGTTATAAGACTCAATGAGATATTTTATCAATGATAGAAATAACACTAACTTATACCTATAACTAATGTGAAGACACATAGAAATGAGCAAGAAATAAGGACAATGGTCATGAAAGATTCTCCTTCACAATGCCATCATGCACAAACTTTACTACACACAATTAATAGGGGAGATATATGTAAATAAAATATTTATTACTTCAATAGGTCTTTCATACAAATTTTTATAGGGTCTAGCCTTATCAAGTGAGAGCCTCCACTCTTCAAAATGGAGAGAGAGCATTACAATGTGTCATAAAATGAAAGATATAGAGAAAAGGTGAAGAAAAGGGGAGCATACCATTCAAGATAATTAATTTAGATACCACCACATTTTGATCAGATTAAGATTAGTTATCTATTACAAATAATCTTTCTTTTGTCTTAATAGCCTCAAATTTATTTCATTGATTGAGAAATGCAATAGATGATAAGAATGTGTCTATCGTGATGAGTCATGATCTTACTATGAATAAAAACCCTTAGAGTTCTTCAAAAAGTCCATTAAATTCCCCAACTACTTCTCTAACCACTAGATCTCCATATTGGACTATACACCATCTTTCACTTGCTTTCATTATGAGGACAAAGTCCTCATATCCATGGACTTGATATAACCATGCCTAAGTTTGATTTTAGCATATGTTAGTACCTTCTTATCAAGGAAATGAATATGTCAAAGGATGAGACACCTCTCCATAATCATATGCCTTCCCCTATACCAAACCTAAACATAGGTCTTACTATAGACTGAAAACCAATCCAATTTATTGATTTTCTTATAGTCAATATATTGATGAATCTTACAGACTACGTAACATCATTTTTGAACCATATTAGGTCTAAATAGACCTATTTTTCCTCTAAAAATTATGAAAGATAAGGAATTATTATACATGATGTTAAAAGCACAATAAAACTAAGTCTACATGATGTGAATCCTCTAATAGAGGTCTTAACTAAGCTTCAATGGCATCCTTTGAAATATCTACCTAGTTCTACTTGAGTCAAATTTGACCTCTATTGAAGTCCCTTAGATTTTGAATTTTAATAGTAGTTGTTGATCTTGATCTAGGCTTCTCATTGTGTGCCAATTGTTAGCTCTTCATTTACTCTTTAAGATCCTACTTAATTTTTGACCTCACATGTACCATTGATCTCTCTCTATATAAATGAACATGAGCCATAGATCTTATATCGGTCTAACATAGTTGAATCACTTAGAAGATTCTCATTTGTCTTCAAGATATGATAAATTATTAATCATCATGCACCATTAGATATTTTTTTAGGTACCTAAGATCTTGACACTTGTCATCGATGCATTTATGTTGACTTTTTGACTTGATGCTCATTGTTGATCTTTAATGCATGATAAAATGCATGTTGTTTGATCTTCAAGAACCATTAACATCTATCAGATCATCACTCACTATTAGACTTGATATTATCTCCTAATATTTGGACACTTTTACTTGTGTGTTCACCTTGGAGACATTTGAATTCAAATGAGTATTTTATGAATCTTAAACTTGACATCCCCACATATGTTTCACTCTACAAGTCTAAATTTAAAGATTTATGTATTGAGATAGAAAGGACATCAACATATGAAATTTTTAGAGCATGATATAGGCATGAATAAATTCATGTCCATGTGATCCTTTGGGCTTTATAATCTTCTTAAGTGAACTTATTAAATTCATAATCAAACTAACCTATTCATTTCTACATGATGTGTCACGATGGTCTGTTTCTTTTAGGCTTATGTAATAAATTATTATCTCTTTATAAGGATCTAATAAACTTTTAAGAATTTGTGTAACCTGATTCACACCCTTGGATGCTTAAAACACAATGAGAACTTGTTGGATCATTTTCCTTTATAAATATAGATCTGCTCCAAGACTTACTTCTGAAAGATCAATAAAACACACTTTAAGCTTTCTTAAAGTGTTTCAAAAGATTTTTAAGTGACATTTGATCCTCTTATTCATTACTTAGTCACACACTCAATCAGGAACTCTATTCAACTTGTTACTCCATCCTACAAATTCTAGAAATTGATCTATCTAGGAAAAATTTTGTATGTAGTCCAAAATTAGCTAATAAGGACCAACTTCCCATGAAAGAATGTGTTAAATTTACTTATAAGTTACAAAGTATATCAAGATTCATATGATATATGAAATTACCCTTTATTTTAATGTTCCAACTAAGCCAACACAACCAGTTATTCTTGATTGTGAGATGCCTAACCCTATTCTACTGTTGATTATTGGATGATTGATGAAATACATGAGAACATGGAAAGAGGCACATGATAGGCCACTATAATAGTTGAAGGGAAATAAAACCAAGGTAATGAGGGATATGGACAATAGAACATAGGCTTTAGAATGCAACAAGGTACCAAAGGATGAGATGGAGGACATGGTGATGGAAAGTTCCCAACACACTCATGTGATAAGTGTAGCTCAATAAATAACTATGAACATGATTTCCATACACATCTCATGTATGGGTATTGTATAAGGTCTCATAAAGTCAAATAATGCCCTATATTATACAAAAATTTGATCCAAGGCATGCCTTTTGTAGACAAGGGTAGAAGAATGATCAAGTGTAAGTAAAAAATGAAAAATGGACCCTAAAGGTACAACATACATATATAAAGATAGTTAATATATATTTAACTACATATAGTGGATTCACCACTCAATTGATAATTATTAGAGTGCCTGAATTGCACTTAGAATATGGGGATAAGGGTTGAAATGAGTGCATAATATCACCTGAACCCAATGTTGTCCTACACCTAGACCTAATTCACTATAAATATGTATTACATCAAGTTACGAGTGTAATCCAAAACTTGCAAGGGGAACTCTAATTAGTGTGAGACCAAGAAGCATAGGTTGTCACCTCCTATAAGAATTAGGATAGCTAAGAATTTG
Source organism: Torreya grandis (assembly GCA_037957365.1). Lineage (NCBI taxonomy): Eukaryota > Viridiplantae > Streptophyta > Pinopsida > Cupressales > Taxaceae > Torreya > Torreya grandis. Next base: position 323,553 of record JARHVA010002021.1, read on the forward strand.
AGGTATATGAAGTAACTAATATCTTATGCCTCATATAGATAGAAGGAATGATTTCCCTATTAAATAACTTAATCCTAGACCATATAGGTTAAAAAAAATTGAGGTCACCATACTATGCATGGAGAGGGCATAAGAAGTTTGGCATACACAAAATGTTGAATATGACCAAGAAATACTGGTGAATGCCATTGTTAATGGAGGGTGTGTTTGTCAGGTTCTTATTAACACAACCATTGAGGTTAACATCTTGACCAAGAATGCAAGGGAGAAAATTGATAGGCTAGCCTTGAGGCCTTCTCCTCATGTACTCTTCATGGCCAATAAGATATAATTACAACCTATCAATAACATAGTTATAGAATAATTGGTGCCAAACTCCATGCTTACTTTGAAGTGATTGAGTTAGTATAGTAGAATAACTACCCAGTGTTATTAGGAAGGCCATGATGTTATGAAAATAATACATATTTGCACTTTAACATGTGTTAGATGACATTTGAGAATGGAAAGGAAATGGTAGCTATTTCCCTCTTATATGACCAAGTTCCCCTTATGTTAAAAGTATTAACATCGAGGATGAGATCAACCATAACTAAAACATCATGATGTAAGGCACCAAGAATCTAGACATAAATAATCAAGGAATCCTCTCTTTGGAGGATGGACAATCAGCCTTAGACACCATTGACATTACCTGTGACTGATGGGTCAAAGAAGCATATGAGACCACTTGTTAAAGATGCCACTTGGTGTGCATAAAGGTGCCACACCTAGTAAATATAGGCTGGGTCTAGATTGATCACACTTCTAAAAATCAGTCCCTTGCACCAAAATGAATGGAAAAAGAGTGTCCTACCTTAATAAGGGAAAACTTGTAGTGCTCTTAGGATATGAAGAGAGTAATCTTGTGGAATATTATGTCTATGACCTAGATTCATGCATGCTAAAAGAAGTGGATAAAATGGATGTATTAATGTATAAATTGAAGAGCACTACCATTCATTGGTGAGAAGTCAAAAATCCTATCTTTCCAACTTGGAAAGATGTGAAGGTAGCCATTTTCACTAGGTTTGGAAATATTAATGAAGACCTAGACATCTCCACCTACTCTGGTGACTCTAACCCTATATTACATGTGCATCTTTGTAAAGAAACATGGACTATCTATGGTAAAAATACCCCATGGAGTCTATGGTTGCATGCCTTTTATAGGACTTGAATATTTGGGCATGGGCATGGTACATAGTCAATGAGATGCACCATGAGATAGCCAATTGGAATACCCTTAAGGAGTAGTATTTTCACACCTTATCCTTTTCTTTGTAAAACCTTGAGTTGATTGAGCCACTATAGGTAGTTCAAAGATCAGTGTTTGAGGACATTAAAATATTGTAGGAGTTAGTAAAATACACATTATGTAAAATAAGGTTAGCACTCCCAACCTTATTTGAAGATAAAAATCTCAATAATGACTTTAGTGATCTAGATGATGACACATAGAAGGTGCATAACTAGAATAATTTGATAGGCAAAAGTAAATTCATACATCAAATTAAGGATAACACCCCAGAAGATGAATACCCTACCCATATTTGGGTAGAAACAATCAAGGGTATTAGACACGTTGGGGATACACACCATGAGAAAAATAACCCTACTGAGTGTCATTAAAAAATACCAAGGTAGATATTAGTTCAAAGGGGGAACCTAATCTAGAGATCATTTTTAAAAAGTTCCCAAATTATATTGAGACCTGTACTATCACATAGGATGCATCAAGATATTTTCAATAGTATACAATATTCTAAAAATAGAGCTCATTTTATCCTTGTGTAACTAGTCCAAGTTTTGGTCAAAGTAGGTTAACACTAGTCAAACTAGAAATTTTTTTGATCTTAGAATGTTTATAAACCAATTAAATGGTGTAGATATTTTTGACAGATTTTATAGTTTGAAAAATAGAGTCTATATGTGCAAGTTATGACCAATCAAAGTTATGGTCAAAGTGATGACATGGCCATGAAGTGATGTGGAAATAGAGTTACATGGAAAATGAAAATCCATTTTAATATGGTTAAAATATAAGCACATGTATTAAGAAATAATTATAGCCCCATATTTTTAAATACATGTGATATTATCCAATCCCATCAAAAAGGGTAGAGAAGAATATTAATCCCATTATTATTAAAAAGGGGATAATGATTAATCCCACTATTTATACAACTCCAACAAGTATATAGAGGGGTGAGGGGTTATTTTGAAATAATGGCGTTAGAACTAGAATTAAGTGAATTCATTTTAAGGTTTCAAAGCTCTCATGGTAGATATAAAGAGCTAAAGAGCCTAGAGTTGAAGAGCCTAAAGGTAAAGAGCCAAGAGCCAAAGACTTGAGAGCTAAAGAGCTGAAGAGCCAAAGAGGCGAAGATATGAGAGCTAAAAAGGAAAGACTGGAAGAGCTAAGAGTAGGTTCTAACCATATTCTAAATTTCCTAATTTGAGTTTTTTGAGCTAATTTTTGAAGTCTTAATGTAAAAATTTTGGTGGAGAACTTCAGGAATGCAAGATTGATTTTCATGACAGGAAGATGGAAGGTCCATCCATGAGTTTTGGGACTTTTTAAAGGTTTGCTACTAAGTTTTATGTAGTATTAGAGGTGTGATTCAAGAAAGTGGAGAATCTGTCTGAGAGTTATGAGATTATTTGAAGGGATATACATACACATTTGGAAGTGTTCTAGGAAGGTGAAAAATCTATCTAAAAGTTATAATATTCGTCAAATGTCTATAACATGTGAGTTCATTATTATTTTATAAGGGTTTCCTTGTACTTTTATAAATTTAATAATGACTTAGTTTCACTAATTTGTGAACCTAGAGATATAGGCATTGTTGAACTCCATAATCAACTCTTATGAAGTGTGGTTGGTATTCTTGCATTACTTTTCTTTTAGTTGATTATTTTATAGATTAATTTTGGTATATTTAATAAACTATCTAGAAAGATCCAAGGTAAAATTTTTACATGAAAAATAGTGCCAATTTATGGGTTAGTTTGGTATTCGAGTAGGTCAATCATAGGCCTTTGGGACCAAATTTGTAATAAATATGTACCATAGTTGTTCCAATAGAAGAACACAGATATAGGAAAGGATTCCAAGTACCAATCAACATTCAAAATCCCTAGTTTGATAGAGGACACCATCTAGATCTCTAGACATTATCTTGTGATCTAAAAGAGCCTCTAGGTAGAGTGTTCTAGTTGTTTTGAGAGGGATGTGTCTTTGATGTGGACATCAAAATATGTTATGTGACCACTAATGTATTACATCAATCAAGATTTCCAACATTGCCACTACCATATGCCAAAATAGTTGGCATGTAGAATGGCATTATCCAAGGTATAATAAGAACTTAGTGCACCTTATGATTTGTAGTTGGAAGATATGTTTGAGACATGGTGACTCTCAATATCATTCCATTGGAAATGAATGAGATGGTTCTAATAAATTTGTATCTCTTTAGTCAGTAAGCATATTTTAAAGAGGATGGCATAGAACTTCACCTAAATCACACTTAGATCATGTAGTTTGAGATAGAGTATGTCTCTAGACCTAGTCACAATGATCCTATTTAGACATCAGACTCATATGTACCAGGTGACCATCAATAACGTGAAGGTGAGATGTATGATGATCCATAGGGTGACTAATGAAGGAGCTGAGTCCACACTAGGATTTAATAGTTGGTAAGAAAATAATAGGTGGTAGTTAAAAGATTTTGAACATTTTGGTTTATTTATTTGTATATGCTCATATAACCATCAAATAATGTGCTAGTTATGATATATGAATACTAACCATACGAGCATTATTTTGACATACACCTACACAATTTCTAAAGACCCAAGAGGCACTATTTGTATCTATATATACATGCATTATAAAAAATTCATTTTTTTTTATTATGGAGTCACCTATAGAAAAGAATTGAGTGACAATTTTATCATACTCAATCTATCTTCTCACATTTTTGTATATGTTTTCCATTAACAACGGTATATGTAGATAAGGGTATGCTTATTTGTGTCAAGTTTTATTCTATAGAGAATAGTTTATTAGACATAAGAAGAACTTGGTCCACATGTAGTTCTATGTAAAGGCCCTTAGATAGAAATGTAATAGAAGAGGATGTTAATGGACATGTTATTATCAATGTGTAGTTTTATGTAGAGGCCTTTAGATGGCCATGAAATAGAGGAGAACATGGATGTATGTGAAAAATCTCATATATATGTAGAAGAGGCTCATTGAGGCCATGTAACAAAAGAAATTTAGGATCTCTAATTTGTGTAGAGGCTCATTGCTACCATACAATAGAGGAGATAGCTAGACTTCTATGTAGAGTCTCATTACATCCATGCACTAGAGGAGATCACTAAACTTCTATGTAGAGGCTCATTGAAGCCATGTAGTAGAGGAAATCACTAGATTTTTATGTAGAGGCTCATTATAGATGTGTAATGGAAAAGATAACTAGGCTTATCTATGTAAAGGCTCTTGTGAATCCATGTAGTAGAGGAAGTCATATCATTCCAAACCCTAGTTATATATAGAGGCTATTGATGGCCATGTAACAATAAAGGAATTGTAGAAGGTGTGATTAGTTAGTTGTTCCAAGCACTGTAGGCACAAATTTAAAAATTGAGTAGATCAATAAGAACCATTAGAGTTATGTAGAACTGATTAGCATTTGAATGGATACAAAATTTTGATGGAATAAAATCATTTTTAGTGGGGAGGTATGATCTAGATATCATTTTGGGAAATTTACCAAATTAGACTAAGACTTATACTATCACATAGGACTCATCAAGATCTTTCCAATGGTATGTATAATTCTAGAAATAGAGCTTGTTTGCTCCTTGTGTAGCTAGTCCAAGTTCCAATCAAAGCAAGTCATTAGGTGTTTAAAATAGTTCAAATTGGAAAATTTGATGATAGTAGAATGTGTATGAACTAGTTCCATGGTGTAGAGATTATTGAGAGATTATCATCACATTTTATAGTTTTAAAAATGAAGTTCATATGTGGAAATTATGACCAATCAAAGTTATGGTCAAAATGATGAGATGGCCATAAAGTGAAATGGAAATAGAGTTATGTGGAAAATTAAAATAAATTTTAATATGGTTAAAATATAAATCATCATATATTGGGGAATAAATATCACCCCATATTTTTTAATACATGTGGTATTATCCAATCCCACCAAAAACATGGAGATAAATATTAATCCCATTATTATTAAAAAGGTGATAATGATTAATCCCACTATTTTTGCACCTCCAAAAAGTATATAAATGGGTGTGGGGTTATTTGGAAATGATGTAATTGGAATTGGAATTCCATGAATTGATTCTAAGGTTTCAAATCTCTCATGATAGAGCCAAAGAGTTGAAGAGCCAAGATATAAAGAGTTGAAAGCCAAAGAGCTGAGAACTGAAGAGCCAAGAGCTGAAGGGCCAAAGAGATAAGAGCTAAAGATCTGAGAGTAGGTTCCAACCATATGTTAAGTTTCTTGATTTAAGTTTATTTAAGCCACTTTTTAAAGTCTTAAAGTAAAAAATTTGGTAGAGAACTTTAGGAATGCATGATTATTTTTCTTGACATGAAGGTGAAAGGTCTATCTATGAGTTTTAGGACTTTTTAAAGGTCTATTTTTGAGTTTTATGTAGTATTAGAGGTGTGATTTAGGAAAGTGGAAATCTATCTGAGAGTTCTAAGATTATTTTAAAGGCCAAACATACACATTTGGAAGTGTTCCAGGAAGATGAATAATCTATCTAAGAGTTTTGAGATTCTTCAAAGGTCTATAATATGTGAATTCATTATTGTTTTGTAAGGGTTGCCTTATACCTATAGACATTTAATAATGAATTAGTTTAGCTAATTTGTGAACCTAGAGATGTAGGCATTACTAAACTCTATAATCAACTCTTGTGTAGTGTGGTTGGTATTCTTGAATTGATTTTCTTTAAATTGATTATTTTATGGATTAATTTTAGTATATTTAATAAATTTCCTACAAGGATCCCAGGTAAAATTTTTGCATGAAAATTTGTGCTAGTTTACAAATCAGAACCAAAATTTCCATTCTAGATGCCCATTGGTATGATAAGAAATTGGTACATGTTGTGGATCTCCTAAAGGAATTCCAAGACTTGTTACCTCAAAACTATAGAGATATTAAAGGCACACACCCATCCCTCATGAAGATGAGCATAAAAATAGTCTATGGTGAAAGATCCATGAAGAAGCGACCTTACAAGATGAACCAAAATTATTGTGCCAAGGTTAAGATGGGAATTAATGGAATGATATCCATTAGTGTCATCTAACCTATGCAATAAAATAAGTGGGTTATGTTAATATTCATCAACATCAAAAAGGATGGGTGCATCCAATTTTTTTTGATTATAGGATATTGAATTCCACCTATGTGACTGACCACTTTCCAACTTTGATCATTGACAAAGTATTATATGGTTTCATATGTTGAGAAATAAACATATTTATTGATGGGTTCTCAAGATACCATCAAGTCTAGATTGAGGAGGAAGACAAGGTCAAAATAACCTTTATGATTGAATGGGGTTGTTTTGCATAAAACGTGATGCCCTTTAGACTAAATAATGCAAAAACCATGTTCTCCTAAGTGGTGATCACCACTTTCAAAGACTTCATTCATAAGTTCCTCCAAGTATACTTATATGATTGGAAAATGTATATATTAATTAAGGATCACAATGATAACTTGAACCTTATGTTTGAAATGTGAATGAATTTGAAATTTTCATTAAACAACAAGAAGTGTGTTTTTTCAATGCCATTTGAAACTTTTCTCGAGTACATCATCTGCAAAGATGGTATGCATGTTGACCCAATGAAAATTGAAATCATCCTTTAGCTCCATAAACCATCAATGTAGAAATACATTTACTCCTTTTCTAAACATTATAGGTACTATATTAATTTCATAAGAAACTATGCAAAGATTACGGTTCTAATAGAATAAATATTATAGATGGATGGCCCATTCTATTGGGTCATAGTGTAAGAAGATGCATATGAGACCCTGAGCTCAAACTAGCAAGTCCACCAATATTGCAATTTCTCAACTAACTCCATTCATATCCATGTCAATACTTTTGGTACCATAATTAGTGCCATTTTGGTTTAACTAAGTGAAGGTAAAATGGATCATCCTATTTCCTTTGCAAGTATAAAACTAAGGTAAAATAGAACTACACCATAATTATGTGTGAGGTGATTGCCATGGTATATGCCATAAAAAAGTTTTGAGATTATTTTTTGGGCACCCCCTTCATATTCTTCATTGATCACTAGATACTTAAGTACCTAGTAAACATGCCCATTCTATATGAGTGAATTTATCAATAGATTGTTATATTTCAAGAGTTCTAGTTCTTTGTTGTAGTAAAGCCTAGAAAACAAAACTCTAGACCAGACCATCTATCTCATATAAACTTTGGAAATGTAGAGATGCCTATTAAAGATGATATTCTCAATGCATAAATTTATAGGGTCTAACACATCACTGAGGACTTGGTAGAGATCACTACATTTTTGACTTCTAGATCTACACTACAAATGATGATGACTAAGGAAAAGAAGTAACTCATAGTTTGTACTACCCTTTTTCATCTCATTGTCAAGGAGATATATAAATTGAGTTATAATGAGGTCATGCATTGATGTGTCATAGATCAAAAATAAGACTCAATATTTTAAGAGGCATGAGAGGGGATTTTAGGAGGCCATTGCATTGGAGATGCTATAATGTGTAAAATACTATAATCAAATTTGTGATGGACAACTTTATTTCATGATGCAAAAGAGTATGCCAAATAATATGAAATCTACCAACACATGATAAAACCAAACTAGTGGGATGATATGCCTCTCATCCCCATCTTTGCCTAATCACCATTTGAAAAATGGGCCATTGAATTTATTGGGCTTATTACTCCTAATACAAGGCACATAGGTGAATGATACATTCTAGATTCCACACATTAATTCATAAGGTGGGCCAAAACAACACCAACCAGAGATTATGCATCCACCACAATAATAATATTCATTTGGAAGAATATCATTAGTCACTATGGATGCCTGCTTAGCTTGACTAGAGACTATGGGGTTCAATTCATCAATGAAACCATTTAAATCCTTCTAACTAAATATATGCTGACACACCATAAAATGACACCTAACCATCCCCGAGTGAATGTCACCATAAAGTCATTCATCAAAATATTAGGGAAGTGCCTCAAACAAATATGTGACATTGGTCACAAATATTAGAATGACTATGTGTAATTAGTATTATGGGTTTATCATACTACATACAAGTTCCTAAATAAGGCTACACCATTTCAAATAGTGTTTGATGTAGAGGAAATATTACCTATGGAATTCCTAGTGCCCTCATTCTGCATCACATGTATTAGTTGATTATATGACTAAGAGTCTTTGAGCACATGCCTAGAAGACTTGAAACACCTAGATGAGACATGTGCCCAAGCATGGTAGACCTAGTAAATATAAAATGCATGATAAAATGTATGAATGCTAATCACATCAAGAACAAGATATTTATAAAAGGTGCACTAGTCTTGTTATATGACTCTAAGTACCTCAAGCACATAATAAAGCTATAGACTAGGTGGATGGGACCTTAATTCATCCATTATATTTAATACTGGTGGATGCAATTTATGCATGTTGATAGGTTAAATGTTTCATGGGAATTTCAATGACAACATATTTAAACTATACAATCACTAGGACGACACTTGCAATATCAGACACTAACTTCTTAGTCAAAAGTTAATTACTTCATTTTGACCATAATAAAAATTGGTGTAAGCTAAATCTTTCCTTATGTTTTTTTTATTTGTATGTTGGGTGAATAAGCATGGAACTTTTATTTCTATAGGATAAATATTCTAAAACTTACATGTACAAATCCAATTAGGTGAGTTGAGCAAGGTCACTTTTTTAGTGATTGAGAACACCTAAGTTTATGAGCACATGAAGTTTCCAGGTTCATAAATCTATAAGTATAAATTAACAAAGGAAGATGCATAAGATATTCATGTGAATGAAATAAAGAAGATATAATGAGTCACTAAAGGACTCATGTAAGGATTTGTATGGGGTAGCAAAGGCCAAAACAATAGATGTGAAAGCATGGATAAATTAACCAAGAAAGAGAGGCATGCTTGTAAAGAAGTGTAACACTAAGAAGAGACGAAATCAAGGAGGTTAAATCATACACCTGTGAATCACTACACCCAAGTTTCTATAATAAGGTTAAAGGTCATGCCAAGTTAAACCAAGTACAAGATAATGACTATTATGATAGTTTTCACCCACCCAATATCTAGTGGGAAACGACCATTTGAATTACCTATCACTTCATCAAATAAACCATAAATAAAGTTAATGCTATGATGGTGGAAGAATAAAGATACATATAGATGAGTAATTTATGGTGTATTTTAGTAGATTTAAATAAAGCCCCATGATCATAACCATTAATGAGGTAGCTAAAATCATAGTATAAAGGGGTGGATGATAGAATTCAATAGGTTATTAACCTTTATAAGAATTCAAACTATAGCATAGAGCTAAATCCTTTAAAACCAAAGAATTATACCAAAGAGATTCAGTCATCCACAACCCTTCCAAGTGAGATCAAATGACCACCAACAAAATTACTTTCCACTTTGAGTTGAAAATGAGGTGAGTGGAAAGAAATTGATAGAGAAACACGGTAGCAAAATTTTTGAAGAATGACCAGGCCATCATTAACAACATAAGAAGCTCAAGAGTTGAATGTGTTTTATCCAACACCCACCTTTTCTCTATGGATAAATGGTAACGCACTTTTTAAAATATTTTGGCCTTATTATTGAAACCTTTCTTCTATATGTTTTTATGAATTCTAGGAAAAAATTGATTGTCGGCCTTCGTACTTTAGCAAAATGACATTGGTATTATGTATGGGATAACTATATTAATTAATTTTAGGGGTTTTTAACTATGTATATTTTTTGGACTTATGAAATTTAGAGTAATTTATTTGAATATTTTACTCATTAGGCCTTTTGTTTAGACATTTTGTCAAACAAGTTTGGTTTTCAAGTTTTGTGCTTCAGGGATGGATGTCTGATAAATTTTTGAGTTTTAAAGTTTTGTGCTTCAGGGATGGATGTCTGATAAATTTTTGAGTTTTATGTTGTCAAAATTTATTTTCATTCATAATTTTTGTATTCAAAACTTTTTCCCAAAATAAACAATTATTTAGGACTTTTGATGTCAAACATTTTGTTTGAAATAATTTCCCTGATACAAATTTTCTTTATCAGAGCTTATACCTTAGACATTTTACTCGATGAAATTTTAATTCTTTAGAATTTTTTTTTGGATATTATTTTTCAATAAACCCTAAAGTATTTATATACACATTGTCGGATTTGTGCTATGGGCATTTTTTTTGATGAAAATAGGTCTTCAAGCTTTTTATTGTGGGTCTTTTATAAAGACCAGTCCCCAACATACACCCAAATACCATATCCTCTGGGATAATACTATTACTTTATATAATTATCTAAATAAACTTTAAATATTTCCTAATATTATTTTAAATACTCCCACCAACTTGAACTAATGGAATTTGAACTATATAGGAAATATAAAAGAAGTGAACATTGGGCATTTATGTCACATGCACTGTTATTCAATGTAAAATCCTATATATGTGATACATATAAATTGAATCCTTAATCAATTTAAAATCAAAATTACACTTGAATTCTATTTCTATCATGAGCCTTATATTATCATAAGTGATGAAGAGTCCTAGCTATTACTTATGAAGAGACTGTGAGTGGAATAATGATAAAAAGAAGTCAGAATAGATCACCTAGACCACATGGCATGTCCAAGGAGACTACAAAAATAAAAAAAACTTGTATCCAAAAATGGCATCCTCATCTAGGGAATTTTATGGATAAAATCCACCATCCCCCTATTTAATCAGGGATTATACAGAGTTCATAGATATAACATTTAACACTACTATATTCAAGAATAGATACACTAACTTTTCAGAGTTATGAGAAGTAGTATATTCTATGGATGTAGTTTTATTAGAGAATGAGATGATACTTATTGGTCAACTATTCATCAAATAATTGTTTGATTTCAAATGAAAAATGTTACACTTTACCACTATGAAGATATAAGTGATGCCATACATCGATCTCCTATGTGATTTTTTCTTCTCAGGTAAGATAACCCAAGATGCATTCCTTCATCATTCTAACAATAAAATAGTCATTACATGAATTTTAGAATCCATATTCCAAAGATACCTATATTTAATCATACCCAATGCCTACTTCAACAAGTATACATTATTGTATTTTAGTACAGAAAGGTCAATTGAGAAGGCACTCTCTTCATGGTTACTCCCAGACCACACTATCACCTAAAAAGGAATGAATCCAAAGGGGAATATCTCTATAGACAAATTTAGAATGGGGATATGCATCTACATGGCTCTCTTGAACTAACTCTATGGTATGCCAAGCATCGATTTTGTTAATTTAGACTAGGTGTCATTGTTATACATGATGTTGACCCATAATGTTGTGTTTACCATGGGGGAAATAATTAACCTTCATCTCAAATAATAAATAATTCTCAAGGACAAGTTCCCCACGCTTTTGATCCATTTATATATGATGTCCTATTTTTATATGTTGTTATGGGATCTTATTATAAAGTCCTTGGTTAGTTATGGACTCTATCCATGGACTTCATCAAAAATAGAATTTGTAACTACTACCTATTTATGCATATATATGCCTACACCAATAATATGGTGAAGATAGGCAAGGATGTTTATTTATAGGTTTGGTAAGCCATTCATGGTATGCCCCTACCCAAAATTGGAGAAAAAATTGTAAATATATTGAAAGGTAGGGGAGATTATTTCTTGTATCCAAATTTCACTATTATAATGATTTGGGGAAACAAAGTTCATCCCTTGTACCTCTTAAGATATGTGCTAGAGAAGTTGGTAGAGTAAGAGATCACCTTGAAATTATGTTGGATTATTGAATAAGATTTTTCCAAAGCAAAGAAGTGTTCATTTTTGGCCATCATATAGCCATAGGCATAATAGTGTATACCATGAGGAAGTATTTTGGAGAAGTGGGAGACAAGCAAAGGAGATATCATTTCCCTACACTTCCACATAGAAATAAAGATCCACATGGTCTTATTCAGAAACATATACAAGGGCTTAATATTCCATACAACCATGAGCCCTACTCATAGAATTTTCTATTTATAAATGCAAAGTATGATGAATATGTTTTGAAGAGGGTAAGGGTTCCCAAACTGAAATAAGATCATTTAAGAATGATCCAAGAAGACCCATCAGTTACTATAAGAGAATTGGATGGAAAGAAGGCTCTTTACAAGGCATGGAAGAATTCAAAAATTTGAAGAGGGAAGTTTAAGGAATAATCTAAGGACTAGGTTGGTTACTCATTTCAATGACTCCTTTTGAAGTTAAGGCTCAAGATTGTGAAGAAATAACCTTGGGTGCTTGAACCTACAACTAGTAAGGGAGCATAGGCAAGGGACACCATCAATTTAAATTCTAATAGGGAGGAGAAAACACAAGAATATTTAACTATGAGATTGATTTAAGTGACTATTGTGGTTCCTCAAGATCATATTACTACATTTCCTAGGATAGTAACATAAGAAAAAGCTACATCAAACCAACAAAGCTCCCCCACATAGTTTAAGATCCTATCACATACATAAGGAAGCTAATGACCCTTATATGGAGTCCTATTTAATTCATGTCAAGGCTTACCCACTGTACCACAAAACTTAGAATAGGAAGAGGGAGAGACTATTGACATAGAGGATGTCAGGGATGAAGAAGATTTTGATGAGGATTCAAAGCTAGAAATAGCTAAGGTCATAAGCCTCCAAATAGATCCCAAAACTAGAAATAAGTAAGGTCATGAGCCTCTAAGTAGAACCCACAACACAAAGTTCCCTAAGTACTTAGTCTTTCATGAGTTTTCCTTTATTTTCTATTACAATATTTGGCTATGTTCCTATTTCTTCTATGTTGAGGACACCTAAGGTGGAAATGCTTATTTCCACCTCTATTTACCCCTTCTCCCTAAGAAAATTCACTCAACTCCATTTTCTTACCCATATGGTTGAGAAGGATGATTCCATCACTACCATTGATCCACATTCTGCTTCCATCTCATCCATCATGGCTACCTCATTTATCCCTTTTGGCACCACCACCATTAGATCCATAAATAAGAAAAATGTGTCTAGAAAGGTACAAAATACCATGACCACCCCATAATTCAATATCCAATCTACTTATATTTCCTTTGTCATTTCATTCACCATCTCCATAGAGGAGACTATTGTGGCAAGTTTCAAAATGTGAAGGATGGCCAAGCCTCAATTGATCATAGTCCATCCACTCCCTTAGTTTAGAGGAGTGGACTAGTTTACGATCAATTATCCTTCCCTACTTGATGTCCTTGTCAAAGCCCAAAATAAACACCTAATTATTGTAGAGATTAAGGAAGAGGTTGTTTTTAATACCTCAAATATATCATAGTTGGATATTCCTTCATGGATTGTAGACTTAAGAAGTAAGGCTTCCCAAATGCCTAGCTTCAATATCATTGAACTCCCTTCTATCTCTACTCTATTTGACCCACCATATGCTAGCATAAAAAGAGTGAAGAAGAGGAAGTTGGAGGATGATAGAGGTAGGGAGATAATTATTGAGGAAAGGCATAAAATATTTTCCCTCAACAAAATTTATAATAGGCAATTGGGATAGTCTTGTTATGTCAAAAATATTGTAAACCTAGTCCAAGAGCATAAGGATGCTATAGTATCCATCCATGAAGCTATAAAGATGGCTCAACAAGAGATATAAGCCTAGTTATAAAAATTAAAGGCATAGGCAAAGACCATGTATATCCCTGTAGGTACATAAACATATGTTCAAGAAGCATCTTCCATATGTTACAAATACTTTTAGGCATTGGAGTTTATGAGGGCCAATTTGACCCCTCATGTGAATAATACTAACCAATTACATAATTCTTTGAGAGATGATAATTCTAAGTTTAAGATGTTAGTTTCATACATAGGCAACAAAATATACAATCATATGGAACTAATGATAACACTAGAGGCATCCAATTCCTTAAACATGGTTGTCATAAGGCAAGAAGAGTAACCAGAATGGTTACAATCATCTAGGTCTTTAATCCCCAAATATCAAGCACATGATGTCCAAATTCTCTATATTTTATATGATTTGAATATATTAAAGGTAAAAGATGCTATAGGCAAATTGATCAGTAAGATCAATTTTGATATACTCATTTAAGAAGTGAAATATAACTTCAAGAAAAGTTTACAAGGATTGAAACTAAATGAGATAGAATCCAAGTTAAGCTCAAAAGAAAGTTACTAAGGTAGAAATATTTAAGAATAATTTCCAAATGACCAAGGTTGAACATGCAAGACTCCTCGACCAAGCCAAGATAATTCACTAGCCACCTCTACTTAACTTGAGTATCATACGACAATATTTTGATGTAGAAGCCAAGTTCTATCAAGAGAATGAATCAAAGAAGAAGAAGTCTCAAGATACCAATTTTAGTACAAATTCAATAACTATAGTTCTAATTTTCACCATTCTAGCTACTACACTAAGCAAAGTACATGCAACTATCTAGACTATGTAGCCTCAATGAGACTAAGATTTTGTGCATATAAAATTTTGTAAATGCCATATATATATATATATATATATATAGTTATATATATTTATATTTTCCTTGTACTTTAGGATTTTTTATTATAAATTTTCCTTTGTCTTTTATACACATGCACACATTGTATGGTTTTCAAAAAGTTAACTTATCTAATAGATAATTATAAGTTTACTCTTATACAGTTTTGACTATAGTTAGAACTTTTGCTCTAACTACCTAAGGTAAATTACATTTTCATGAACTTGAGGATGAGGTGACCATTTCCCCAATCCTATTTAAATATTTTTACTCCACTAGTTGGAGGGGGAGTGATAATTTTTTCAATATATAAGATCATCATCAATTTTAATTGTCAATGAATGTGTTTGTGTATTCTCTCTCCAATTTATATGTAATTAGGCTTATGTTATTTTGGTTGTATTATTCAATAATCCTTATGTACAAATGCTACAAATGGGTTCTAAATTATCCTGATTGATGTACTAATCCTAGATATGTAATAGATTTTGAAATAATGGTAAATTACATTGATTAGGAAAATTAAGTAGATTGATTCATAATTCTGAATGTGAATGAGTTATTTCTTTGATGTAGCTTTTTTTGTGTGTACAAAATCTACCTAAGAGAACTCATTAGCTTTAGCTATAATTTCTTGATTAAGGGCATGCAATAGCTACTCTAAAAGGGGAAACCTTTGATTATATCCAATGATTTTCCTACATTGATATTTATTTAAATGTATTAGTCGTGCCTGATTGTGTGTGTGGAATTATTGCTCATAATAGGCATTGGTTTTAAAATAACTTATCCATTTAGAAACTATCCAAAGAGGTGATTATTGAAAACCATAGAGTCTTCTTTTCTACCTTACCCTTCCCTCTTTTTGAGTTTGTTTTGAGACCTACCCACTTTATACTAGCAACTAGGTATCCATCTAATTTACATATATATTCACTACCCTTTAAGAGATCACACCTCCATCCAAAACTCTTGTCAACAACCTGCATGCCCTACTAGCCATTCCCTCAATAGGTTATTTATACTACATACCTTTAACTGATGACCTAGAGTGGAGTTTACCTTCATTGAGATCTTAAAATGTTAGAGGTTACATCATTGATTATGGTGTGTGTAAAAACTACATCTATAAAATTCATAATCACATTTACCATGACTATGAAGAAGTGCCTAATAAAATTTTAGGCTTTGATAAGATCAACCAATCATGCTTAAATAGAAACAAATTTAAAATGGGTTAAAAAAGTCTAAGCATAGGTCTATTACAAGCACATAATTATGTGAAGAAAACATGGGTGATGAAAGAAATAGTTGTTGTTAAATGGGAGTTGAAAATGGTGGAAGTCATAAGCTTGATAGAGGTAGATCCAAAAGTGAGTGAAAATCTCATTTATAAATAAATATAATTCCCCCTAGAGTTCATGGTGGGGGAAAAGTGGGTGTAATTTATGAACATGTATAAACTAAAGGACTATAACCAATAGATAAGAATTAATGCATAAGATTTTAATAAGACTAGATAGTAGACATGAAGAATAAGACAAATGTAGGATCCACACTCTTTGATGTCTTTATCAGAGATAAATTGGAAACAATGGGCACAATACAACTATTTGAGCTGATGAGCTTTGGTAAGTTAGAAGATTTAGTGTAATTCTTCCTCTTACATATACATGGTGACCATTTTTAATTTTTAAGATGGTGCATGAGTATCTCAATGACCCTCATTATTATACTCATGGGGATACCTATTGTAAGGGTAGACATTTTTGAGATGATGGAGTATCGGGTAGAGGTTGAAAGGGTCATAAATTTATTGTGTTATTACAAGTGAAGGTATGTGTTCCCCATCAAGGACATATAATAACCCAACATGAGGTTAGTGGCACACTTTCTTAGCTTTAAATTATGCCCTAGTCACCAATGGCCTAATATTAACAAGAATTTATTTTTCATTACCCACCATATGACACAAGGTGTGAAATTCATCTCCAACTTCATTGCTAAGGAGATAGTCAATAATGTGCAAGAGTGTTATCAAGTACATGAAACCTTTAGTTGGGTATATATGTGTACTATGATAGTGATGGAGGAGATAGGTGTGTTAGATGGTGATGATAATCACCTATAGGTGTTCCCCCTAACCATGAGTCCATGGTGATAAAGTATCAAGACTTTATTTTCCCACCCAAATTCTCACAAAAGTAAAATACTAGGGTGTAAAAGTGGTGTGATAGGTACATATAATCCTTTTTGAAGGAGTGGTGTATCCCTTAGGAACTTCCCCAAAAACTAGTGGGAATGGAAACATTTGTTGTGATGAAACACTTCTATAGGTGTGCCTATTGTTCACGTATGAGATCTTATCAGGGTGGCTCTAGTTTCCTTACACCTTCAAAACAAATTAATTCATTTAAATTCTAAAGATAATCCCTAATATCCAATAGCTTGATATCCTAATCAAGACCATGGATCAGGACAAAATTAGAATGAGGCATAAAATTATGTGTCCTAGAGCCAAAACCACCAAATATAAGGAAGATGACACTGATACGATGGACATACATCCCCTTTATAGAGTGATAATAAATTAGAGGATATTAAACCTCTACTGTGAAATGAATCCATGAAATAAGGGAGGTGATCTTGGAAAGGGTGATGGTCACCCCATCTTGGTTGATGATGAGGGGAAGGTTGTGCTAAAATTGTAGGAGAAGACTCTCCAAAAGAAATGGGGAAAAAACATTGAATAAATCATGGAGTGAATTTAGTTAAAAATTCCCTTAAAAGAGAAAATTTCAGGCCCATCTCTAAATAAGCATGTGACCTTCATGTCAAAGAGTGCTTCCTCCAATAAAGAAACACAAGAAAAGGACTAAGGGACATTTTACGTTCCCTACTATAACTCTTGCAAATATGGAGAAAGAGTCAACCCTCATGCCCATAATAAAATAGGAAACTAAAGAAGATTGATAAGGGACCTATATATTATAGATAGAAGAAGGATAAGAGGATCCAAGAACCAAGGATGTATATGAATCCCTACAAATCAGATGACCACCACACTTGAGGAAATAAAGGATCTAGAAAGCCCCTCATCCATCAGAGAAGCCTCCACACTACCTTCATAAACATAAGAGTAAAAAATAAAGGTTTGTAAGAATATGGAATTGATCAAGGAGTACATCAATAAGGCTTTGGCACCTAAAGATAAGTGGAGACATGCTAGAGAAAAATAATTGGCCAAGGTAGATAAAAGGGCCTTGAAGGTTCCTATAAGCACAAGATTTAGTAGTTGAAATGTTTAGGTAAGTGTTAAATTACCCGACCAAGAATGAAAAATTATTTGTGTAAGAGGCATGCCCAAGTAGTGAAGGGGTTTTTGAAGAAAAAGAAGGTGATACTTGTACATTATAGAAATAAATAGAGATAATGGAAGAACCCTAATAGTAATAAGGTGACACATGTGCCCAATGAATTTCATTATAGGTAGGTATTGAGAAACCTCAAGATAAATAAAAGGATGAGGGTAGAAGTTTAGGGAAGAAACCCCCAAGGATTAAATAGGTGATTATCCTGAGGAGAGCACTAAAGAGAGTGGTGGTGCTAGTGAAGAGAAGAAAGTATAGATAGAAAAGGCCATCATTGAGAAGGATGATAAAAATTTTAGTATAAGGGATAATGTGTAGGAGGGATGGGTGGACAAATAAATCTATATGTATAAAACTATACCAGTGTAATCTACCATAATAAAGACATGAAAAAAATCTAGTTTGTGTTAGACCACTACATAGATGAGCCCTAGTTTGAGGTGCCTAGGGTGGATACATTTATCTTGGAAGAGTTTGATAAAGGGAAGGAATCAATTTTTATTAACCCTCATTCCATGAACCCAGTCTAATTTGGGAATAAGATAATCAAGATGGCCAGATAAATTGAAAATCAAAACATCATCAATGATGGCAAGGTGAGGAAATGGAAAAATCTCCACAATGAAGGTCAAGATGAAGTGCATGCCACTAAATTCAAGCTAAAAAACTTCTATGAGCACATAGATATGACCAAACCATCTCTTCTATTTGGAATCAATACTTTAAAATTTTCATAGGTTGAAAAAATTTGTGTGTTGCTGGAGCAAATTCTCCCAAGGTTAAAACCTAAGCCAGTGCAAGAAGAAGATCTTAGCATCCTACTGAAGAAAGAACTAGATAATAAGATAATATAGGTAGAAGACCTCTTTGTAAAATTATAGAATGGGATGGATGTAAAAGATACCATTTTTTTAATCTTCTCAAAATAAGCCTCAATTATAGATGTGTGCCTAAAGAAGGCAAAGGAAAAGAAGATGTTGATGACACACGTGTACTCAAAAAGTAGGTCAGAGAAAGCACAAATCATGTGAAGCATCAACACACTCATCAACCAAATAAAAGATCAAGATAAAAACCTAGAAGCACTCTTCCACACTCTATAGACCAAGGCCTATGAGTAAGTAATGATCTTAGATGGGAGAGTATAAAAGGTAAAAGTTAATGTCGAGGCCTTCCATAAGAAGCTAAAGAATGTCGATCTGCTCAAACTCACTATTGCATCTACTGAGATAGATAACACCACTAAATAAATCAATATTACTATTAATGGATTTAATGACTTTAGCACCAAACTTAAGGAGAATGTGCCTAAGGTTTATACTCCTAAAATATTGAAAACCTAGTCTAAGGATGGACTAATGTTTTGTATGGGGTAATATTGGGCCCCTAACTCATTAAGTAAAGGATTTGTGTCAACGTGACATCCACCTAGCATGAATGAGTCATTTTGTGTAGTGGTTATCCCTTTGGCATTTTGGCACTAGATGGATGGTACAACACATATCTTACACTAGATGTAAAGAGACTAACTATCTCTAAGATTTTCAAGGCATCTTCAAGGATTTCGTGACATGTGGTAGATATAATGCAAACTTCATGAAGTCATGGAGTTGGTGGGTATTATCACCAAAGTTTTAGCATGGAAATCAATGTGCACATTCCACCCTAGTGAAAATTATCCTAAATGATATTTAAGAAGCTTGATCTAGATGAAGAAAAGGAGATAAATATTTTTAGTCAAGTTCTTGTAAAATGAATCCCTAATAGATGTAGCTTCGACAACCATTAGGCTTAGGAATATCATGAAAGCCATGAAGGATCCATTTTTATGTGCCCAAGCTCATATGTGATCCCTTGGGTTTTTAGTGTTATTATTTTAGTATATACTCTATTTTGAACTATAATTAATGATGATTACTATTGCATTAAATTATAATCTATCTAGTTTATTTTTCCTTTTGAATGCAACATGTAGGTAATGTTTTACTTTTAATACAATTATGTTAATTAGAAGTCATGTAATTTTTCCATTTCACTTCATTAATAGAGTCTCAATAAAAAATGGTGATGTCATCATAACTCTATATAAAGAATAAGTATAAATTATGTGCCAAGTGTTCCTATCCTTGTTAGGATCACATGTATAACATGATTAGTTTGAGTGAAAGTAGCCTTTTGACCCTTCAAGCACCTATATAACACTAAGATTAGTCCATGAAAGGCTTGTACCCATATGACATGAGACTTAGTCCATGAAAGGCTTACACCTATGGATCGAGATAGATCTTTATTTGATTTGAGCAAGTATCATAATCTAAGTCTCATGTCATGGCATTACTAGCCCAATGTGGGACTTGGTTCCTTCTCACCTATACTTTAGGTGAGTGCATAAGGCATGTGCCTTATGTAGATTAATGTAGGTGAAGCCAAGTGTTTAAATTTTTAGTGTAAAGGGAGTATCCCATACTTGTGTCTAGTTTTAATAAACCAACAATTAACTAAAGATAACTTGTTGCTATTTTGTAAACCCAACTTGAATTAATAAACTTTGATGCAAAACTATTATGAATTAATATGATATTTGAGACATGGTGAGCTAGATGTGATTTGTGCACATGTGACCGACACTGCCACACCCTATGACATGATAAATTAATTTTTTATTTCCTTGGTGATGTGTAATAGGATGTGGTTGATTTCATTATAGATAGATAAAATGGGTAGGTTGATTCCATAGTTGGCTAATAAATCATCCACCCCATTTCCTTCTCAATATGTATGATTGATGAGAGGGTTCATTAGATCTTTGATTAGACCCCTAACATCATCTATGAGAGAATTAATTGTGTGAAAAGGGGTGGTCTTACCTTCTAGGGTGTCTAGGATGTTTAGATAATCACCTTCAATGATGAAACTTCCCACTTTGAGTTGACCAACAATATGTATACCCCAGAGAACCACTTTGGCTTTTGTGACATGGTTGGTTTGAATCCCCATGGGGCCAATAGACATAGTGACCATCATTATAAATGATTTTATGATAACCGCTCCACCACCTACATGACCTAGATTGCCTTTTAAAGTACCATCAAAGTTTAAATTTAACCAATCTCCTGGTAGTGGCTTCTAATTGAATATTTTTCTCATGGAACTTTTAGTTGGAGAGATGACATTCTATTTTAAATCCTATTATCTAAAAACAATTTATTCTTTTGTATAACTTAGGTTTTTTCCTGTAGGGGGAACACACTTTAATTTTAAACAATGGCTTGGTAAATATAAAAGAAAAAAACTTTAGGGAAGTGTTTTTTATTGTAAAAAATACCATTTTTATGGCCTTTTGGGATGGCCCAGAACCAATGTGGGAAGGCTAAAAACTAGAGAAAAGAAAGGGAGGGGAGGGACCAATGTGGCTTTCATTGATTGATAAAGTCTAGGATGGTATTAGGTTTGAAACAAGATAGTTTAAATTTTTCCAATATCTAGTCTAGGATGCACAAACTAAATGAACAAGATAGGAATAGATGATGGACCAAGTTTTCCACTTCTCTACATAGGGGAAATTTCTTGGTAGTATGAGCCCTCATTTGGCCAAATTATCCATCATGAGTATTTTTTATTGATCTGCCAACCAAAATAATAATTTAAAATTTGGATTAAAGTACTTAATCTAGAGGGCCTTCTAGTTATCCCATTTATTCTCTATACCAAGATCATAAAGGTGTCCAAATATTACAAAATAATTCTCACTATCTTTAGCCACCCAAAATAGGTAGTCTTCCTTGGGGAAGATGGGAATGTGGATTTGGATAAGTAAATAATTAAGGTCCTAGACCACTTGGATATATTTTACATTATCATTGGTTATGGATAGGAATTTATAGGATTTTTATCTGTATTCATCCATTCCTAATTTTCCATCACCTTGGTACCCCATCTCTCCTTAAAGGTCAGAAAAAGATTAACCTAGTTCCCCTAGGATGAGAAGGGAGGGTTGGATAATCATGAATAACTCCAAAATTTAATTTTATCCCCATTCCCTATCATCCATTTGATTCCTTTTTTTAGAAGGTCCTTATAGCTTCTAATGGCCTTATAAAAATCAGATCCATGTCGGTAGGGCCTTCTTCCCAAAAAATGACAATCTTCCTCATTTCCTTCTAAGTATTTGGCACTAATAATTATGGTCTATTTTTTTTATTCTTTCATAATTTTAATTCTTATTTTTTAAATAAGATAACAATTCATGTTTTTTGTCCTTTTGAGACTATTCACCCATTTGCCTTGGGGAGGTAAGCTTTTTCCCTAGAACAAGGTGGTATCTAAAATGGTCCTTAGTACCTTTCCATATATTTTTTTAAATTTTTTTTTCAATCTTATCTTCAAACTTATTAGGAATATATAAAAACTAACATGAAATAAATAGGTTTGATCTAGATTGAATATTTATGTCATTGCAATTTACATACCTATGTGAGTCAGTGGACTTTCAAACTAGCTAGCTTACTTTGAATCATGTCAATGAGTGAATTCAAAAAGTTAGGAATCATTCTACCTTTGAAAAGAGGAATACCTAGATAGGTTGAGGGAAGAAAACTCACTTGGCATTCTAAAATATTTTTGATCTTTTTTTTCATTAAAAGTATAGTGTTGATGAAGAAGATAAATCTCTTATGGAAGTTAATGCATTGATTGGAGACTAGGTCATAGTTTCATAGGTCTAGCTTAAGTTGTCAGGGTTCTTCAACTGAGGATTCCCCAAGAATGATCATGTTATCAAAAAATTGATCATGGGTTATGGGATTGGTGTTGAGAGCCACTTTAATTCCATTGATAGAGCCTTGAGACTAAACTTTCTATAGACTCCTTCATAACATTTCCACCACAATGATGAAGAGATAAGAGGATAGAGGATCCTATTTTATTAACCCTATATAGGTTTATAAGTGTCCTTTAAGGACTTTTTAAATAAAAATGGAAAAATTTTGCATGGATATGTATCTCAATATTTTTTTTTGACCTCTTCATTAAATCCCAATCTCTCAATAATTTTCATGATAAATCTCTATGAGATTCGATCATAGGCTTTGTTCATATCAATTTTAACAAACAAATCCTATCTAAAATATTTATATATCAAATGGATGGATTTATTATCCATGATGATACCATCATTAATTTTTCTTCCAAAGATAAAAGCTCCATGTTGTTCCTTGATCACTTTATCCAGAAGGGGTTGGATCTTTTTTATCAGGAGGACTGAACATATCTTATATATTGTATTTCATAAGATTATGGGTTGGAAATATTTAATGTTTAATTACTCTTAGTTTTTTTGGTATGAAGACCAAGAAGTGTTACTCATTTATCTTAA
Source organism: Torreya grandis (assembly GCA_037957365.1). NCBI lineage: Eukaryota > Viridiplantae > Streptophyta > Pinopsida > Cupressales > Taxaceae > Torreya > Torreya grandis. Next base: position 347,259 of record JARHVA010002021.1, read on the forward strand.
TAAATATCTTGAGTAGAAGAATTAACTCATAGCTACTTCAACTTCCAGGTGAATAATGCCTCAAAATTTTAGAAAAATAATGTAAGGAAACCATCATGATAGAGGGCCTTAAATACTTATATTGAAAATACAACCCCATTAATCTCATCCATCAATTGATTTTTAAGTAAGGTATCATTATCTATAGAGGTAATGAATTCATTAAAATTACTCAAGGTTTTTTTTATCAGATTGCTCACCAAAGGACCCATCTTCCATTAACATATTTTTAAAGAATTGGATTGTATGATAATTGATCTTATCTTATTCCTTTTTGAGGATACCATTATCCATTTATAAATGGTTAATTTTTTTAACATTAATGTGTCTAGATGCAAAATAATGAAAGAATCTAGCATTTTTGTCCCCTTCCTTCAACCAGATACATCTAGATTTTTTATGCCCATACACTGCTTCCTTTGCCTCAATATTATAGAAACGGTTCAAATTTTATTTTTTATTTAAGTATAAGGGATGTTTTTTCCCTTGTGTATCCATTAATTATTATACCTTCATCATTTCCTCTTATTCAACCTTATTCTAAATAAAAATATTCCTAAAGATTTCTTTGTTCCATTTTTTTAGATTCTTCTTTAGGAAATTCTTTTTTTTAACATAATGTACATATGAGCTTGGGAAAGGTTCTTTACACCATTAATTTATGTATTTAATAAGATTTGGGTGGTATAACCACATACTTTCAAATCCTAAATGGAATTTATTTGGTTTATATATCTTTTACCCTTCAAACACCATAGGATTATGGTCAGAACCAATTCTGGATAAGGATGAAAGAGAGATGGAAAATATAATATCCTAATTGAGACATATAAGAAATAAATAAAGATGAAACTAAATCAAATTAGGCCCACTCTTGTAAGAAAGTCATTAAGATTAGACATACTTTCCATGAAATATAATTGCCCTCCATTTTTTATCCTAGGGAGAATAGAGTGTTAAAATCTATGGCCACTAACCAGTTGTATCTTGCACAAGTTTTTCCATATTGCTTGAAGTTCTTCCCATAATTTTCTCCTTGTAATTTTAGAATTTGGGGCATAAATGTTAGATAATATCCATTCTTCCTTACTAGCCATATATCTAAAAATAATAGAAACATGATCACTAGTTTTAATTAATAGATACACCAACTAAATACTACAAGTTCTATAATACCACTAAACCCTCTCAATAACCCTTAGAATTGGAAGGTACAAAACTGACCTTTCTCTATATTTTATTAGATCACATTCCTAAAGCCTCTTCAGACATTTTAGTTTCTTGATAAGAATAATGATGGGATCAATTATTTTTATTAAGTTACTTAAGGTATTCCACTTTCTAGGGTTATTTAACTACCTAAAATTTCATGTGAGGTACTTCATTTATTTTATTTGGTGATATGACTTTTAAGGGTTTGTTGAGAATGCTTTGTAATTTCTTTCACTATTTCAATTTTTTGAGATACCATTATAGGAGATCTACATTGGGGTTTTGGAGTACCTCCTAAATTTTATTTATTTTTCCCTATCATGGTTTCATAATGAGTTATAAATCCTTCATCTCTATTTACCTCTAAATATGGTAATTTACTAGTGTAACATTATCCTTTGTCCCTAGATAGCGCCATGTATTGTGTTAGCTGATTTTAACAATCCTAACTCTATATAATACCAATACTCTTTGGTATATTAAGCATAAAATAAAGGTATACTTCAATCCAAGTCTTTTTTTGAGTTACATATGGTACCCTTATTTGAATTATGATCAAATTATTTCAAAAACTCCTCTTTTGGTGGTGAGGAATGAGATTGAATAGGAGTGGAAACTATAGCTTACATTGAGTTAGTGAAGTTATCTAGATTTCAATTCCAGCTAGATACTCTAGTATCTCCTCCAAAGGTGATGAAATGAGAGATAGGTCCTAATATAGGCCATTCTAGGTAGGACTGTAAATTAGGGCCTCCACTAGAGGTTCTACAATACCCAATAAGGAGCTAGATGTATAGAGAAGAGAGTTCCCCTTAATGTTTTGAGTGGGACATTTAGGGGTAGTGAACACCACCATATGGATACTATAAGGATAAAGATGAAGTTAGGGACCGTATAGTTTAAAATCCTAGGTGAATCTTAATGAGAGTGGGAGCTCTCCATTTGACAGAATGGTAGTAGTGGTTTGAGTAAACATAATGCATCTAGTTTTGTCATGAAGAGGAACAACATTCTCAAAAATAAAAATACCTTTCAAAGTCCCCAAGGAGGATGGTCCAGGTGTAACTAGGTAATTTTCATCCATATTGATATATTATTCTTTGCATTTTAGAGGAGAAGATGATTTCCAAATCTAGGCTTACTTGGGAGTGGCTAGGACTTGATTCTTCTTGGGGTAGTATTTTTACATATGACTTAGGACATTGCATTTGGGAAAGATGATGACATGGTTCTCATATTAAATGTACTAATCCCATACTACATATTTAGATATTATTTTTATCAAATGTTTTGATAGTTTATTAGTTGGTAAAAAACATGGAACCAAGCTATCACCATTCTTCTTTGAGATAGAGTGATCAGGTCTTGGTGATGGGCTAACCTAACACTCTAAGAATACGAATTATTATTTTCAGATGCCAATATTTTAAGGGTAGTTATATAAGTATTAATAGCATCAATATTTTATCCATAGCAGATCTACATGGATTAGTTCTAGCCTTCCACTATTTGATAGTGATGCTTGATTGTGCCATGAACAATGGTCCATCTAAGAGACTCTAAAATAGTCTTCTTGATTTGTAAAGTTGACCAAAAATAAACCCGTTGACAAAGTTACCACTTCCAAATGTTCTTTAGGTTTCCACTTTAATTTATCCCAACTTTGAAAGGAGTTAATTTTTTGTCAAAATCTATTAACCCTAGCCAAAATGGGTATTACCAAATCCACATCTGCTTGTTCCACCATGGTTTTAGAGATGGAAATACATACATCATTATTTTTTATTGATAAGATGATGTAGAGATTAGATAGTTCTTGGCCCACCTACCATTTTCTATGCACACTATCTACCATAAGAGATACATGGGGGGAGTGTATCCTAGGAGGTTATTGTTGTTTATTGTCCCTATTTTTAGTTGGCACATTATGGACTCCTCAATTAGTAGGTCCCATGACTTCCTTTATATTCCCTTTAGATCTATCACATGAAACTCCATTGACCTCTAGGCCATCTTTGTTACATAAATTATCATGCCCAGCCTTCACATTATCCTCCTTGCTACTTTTTTAGTTAACCTACCCAATTTGAAATTTAAAATTCTAAGGTACTTCTTCTTATTCTTAGCCTTCACCACTTAATAAGTTCCTTTTAATCCACATTGATTCCTTCCAATAAATAATAGGTTCCTCCTTTCCAACATTAAATTCCTTTGCAACAAGATTCTATCCTTCATCACTAAGTTATGCCTTACTAACAATAAATTTTCCCAATAATAAAACACGTTACGAATCCACTTCCTAACATTAATCAATGGAAAAATTTACCTTACCAACTATACAATCTTGGTTATATGGTGAAAAACCCTAGTAACTTAGTTCAAAATGTACTCATTCTTACTTATTTTAATCCTAATTATCCCATCTATCCCAACCAAGTCATTCTTACATTGAATAATCAAAAAATAATCTTCCTTAATTCCATATAGCTCGCATTTATCAGGAGTTTTAGGAAATGAAAGAAATTGTTTTAGGGATCTAAACATGAAATCAAGGCAAAAGTACAAGTTTTATGAGATATGTCCTTATATTTTTTATATTAGCATCCACCAAGTCCCATTTTCACATCATTACAAGGATCCTAAATTTGGTAAATACAAAGGAAAGGTTGATCTTATAGAACACATGAAAAAATTCTATGTGTCTTTCTAAGAAGTGGCCTATAGTAATGTTTATTTACTTTAATTATTTTTGCATAGTTTGGGTAGACAATCTTTAGAGTGTTTCTTACACCTATATAAAGGATATGTCATCACCTTTTATGAATTATAATAATTTTTTATAAAACATTTTTCATATAATATAAAATATGATTTGACCATGGTTGACTTATGCAATACCAAACAAAGTAGTGTGGAAAGCTTCATAGCATACGCACAATTATGGAGAGGCTTGAATATCTAATTTCCACATAATCTACCTAATAAAAATTTAGATGATATTTTTAACATCTAATATGAAATTAGAGGTTGCTCATAACTTGATAATCCATTGTACAAACATATTTGAGAAAAAAAATAGATAAAAGAGTGTAGATTGAAAAGTAACTTATAGATAAAGGAATGGTCAATATATATTCATAGAATCAATAAATCTCAAGTTCCTCCACAAACACAAGCTAGTACATCAAAGAAACTCAAATCCCTTTACAAAAATAAAAATTTAGTAGGAAATGGAGTAACAAAATCTATACATGTATAAATGTTCCAACCACCTCCTTTTCAAAATGCTCTAGCTACTCTAATAAACACATTACAAAGACCACATCCAAGGAGGAATCAATACCAAAATAGGTTCTTTAGTAACATTGGTGAATATATTGAGGTTACATTATAGAAATTAGTCATAGGTAACATGATTATATGGCCAAATAAAAATCATTTTCTTGAATATTAACCAAATCCTCAATGGTATAGAGATAATGGATATTTTGATGTTCATCATGTTAAAGGACATAAAATTCATAGATACATACAATTAGGACACTTTGTTTGGGATATTTTATAGTGAGGTGATATTCAATTAGATCGCGGTACTTCTACATAAAACCAAAACATGGGTATATACAAAGACCCAATTCCCAAGCACAACTCTAAAAATTAGTGTCAATCTAGTATTGAATATCAAAATCAAGGGCTATGTCAAATTAATCACACAACTAGAATTAGAGTAATTTTATCAAGATCAAGACACCCAAACCAATAAAATTAGCTATCATGATGTTCCATATGAATAAAATAATTTTGTAAATTGAATTATCAATAATCATTTAACTAACATTAAGGTTAATTCTCACCAATGTTCTAGCACACCCCAAAGTATTGGTCTTTCCATATTGGGACCATTTCTTTCATACCCTAGTGGCTCATTTTTTATATACAATAATTTTTTTGGGCCTAAAAACCCATAGGTTACCATTAAAACTATCTCATGCTAAATCAAATAACATCTCCCCACCTCAATTTTTCATGGTCATAACTCATCATCCTATGGTTACACTTTAAGGTCATTCACCTTCTTCCAATACTAATCCCATTTTGAATACCTTAACTTTAAATAATAAACCTTCCTCCAAAAATAAACCTATACAAATTCAAATACTCTCCCCCTTTTGTTGAAAATAAGTATGATCTTGGTCAATATCTAAATAAAACTCCTACACACTTTTCTATCATAGATCTCTTACGTATGTCAAAAATTCACAAGACCATATTCTATGAGCTTCTTCAATAATCCAATCTACCAAACAACATTTAACTAACCATATTTCAAGCACTAATGGGGAAATTATCCTCTAGTCAACAACTTACATTTTATTAGAGTGACATGTCATCCCTTAGTCCCCTACACAATAGCCCTCTCCATATTGATTCCATCATAAACCACCACAAGATCAATTAGATTATTTTAGAAAATGGATCATACCTCTATATATATTTGTTAAATTTTATAAAACTCTTGGGATATTCTTCAACTAATTTGAATCTAGAAAACATTACAATAAAGGCATGTGAAAATATAAAGAATGACTCACAAAGTAATATTTTATTATTAGTCATTTTTGGTCCTATCACCAATGATACCATTTTACATGTCATTAACATTAAATTTACTTAAATTTTTTCTCTTAGTCATCCTTAGATCCATGAAGTACATGAATTCCTTTCACCCTTCACTAATGCCGTAAAATCCCCCATTATAGAATGGAGGTCACTATTTCTAAATACTTACAACCATACCAATGTTAGAATCATTTGGAAGGTGAATATGGTTAGTATAACTAGTATCCTATCACTGAGCACACTCCTACAAATTCTAAGGCTAAAGCTCCTAATTCTCATCAATCCAAATACATATATCCAACTAACCTTGTGTCAAATTCCTCTACTTCACTACCCCAAATTTATTCTCACTTCACTATTGAATACATGGGTATTGATATGTATATTAAAAACTATTCCATACACATTACCAAGTTACCATATTATCCAAAATCCCATGGTATACCGAATCCCACTAAACCACATTATAGGCCTAACCTGTTATGGCATTAAAAAAATGGATCTCATCCTAAAGGTGCTCTTATATTTTATAAGGAGACTTTTTATAGATCAAGATAAACCTAACAATTTTTAGGATTATTTTTTATATAATGATCACTTCACCTCCTATTACCAAAGAACTAAGTATCCTATTCTTACAAAAATACTGAAGCATCAAGAATATAAAGGGAAAATTTTAGGACCAAACCAATAAGTTATTATTGAGCCTATTTATACTACTAAACACAAAGGTCATTAAGGTATTGGATAAAAAACACCTATGGGTGACCTCTCAAATCTCAAAAGTGACACTACTTTAGCATCTAATGTAGATAACAAAAACAATGATGTATATTCCTATTATAGTCTCAATTATGAGCTTTTCAACACAAACCTATTTGATACTAATGATATTTTCACTATCATGTCTTTGCCTAAAAATATTTTTATCCTTCATGACCCCAAAGTAATCAATTGGGATAAACAAGATCATGTCTTACCATTGGATGACCTTATAACATGAATAATCCTTAACAAAATTTTAAGGTCTCAAAGATTATTTACCAATTGGGGAAAACAAATAATGCTTTAAGATCACATTATACCCTACTACCTACTTTGGAGAGAAGATATACTTCTTTTGTCAAAATACAAAATAAAAATAAAATTAAACATTGAGGTCCTCTAGTGAAACCCCCTTTGAGGCACTTTTAGACTAGAAAAAGTAAAGAAAAAGACAAGTCCTTTGGTGAAAACATGTTTCAATTACCACTAGGTGAATAATTTCACCTTTCTCCTAAGTAAGTTCAAAGTCCTATAGGGTCACATCTTACCTTTTGATTAAATATTAGTGTAATATAATAAATAACATTTGAGAATCTAGTTCAAGACTTTCTAGAAACATATGTCAATTGGTCAATTAACTGAAATCAACAACTCAGATTCATCTTACATGGGTGAACCCAATGGTCCATAATAAAATGACTAAGATTAGTTCCCATCTATACCTAATTTATTATAATATGGTTCTACACTATTATTGTAAGGCACCACAAAGGCCAATATTGGCACAATAAATGAGCCTAAAATTATTAAACTTGGTGCAACCCTTAGTAGAAGAGCATGATTTCATCATTGCCATTATTTGAGAAGTTATTAAGATATTTTCATGGTATTATGTGGATATGCCATGTTTAGATATATATCTAGTTTTACACCATCATGTTGTATACCTAGATGCAAAACCCATGAAACATAAATTACACGAGTTGCATCCACATATTTCCATCCTAGACAAGAAAGAATTGGAAAATTTATTAGGGAAAGCTTCATTCTCTCAATCGATTACTCAAAATGTATTTCAAATATTGTTCCAAGTATTAAAAAACTAGAAGGTATTCATTTATGCATAAACTTTAGGGATATTGTAGTAATATAAAATTTCACTTGAGTTCAATGAGTGTCACTTGAGACTAACCATGCCTAGCTTATCCCTAATCCTATCTTAGGGCCTCTTTATATCCTTATCCAAACTTAATGAAGGTATCACCCATCCATACACATACCATATTTCATCCTAAACCTTCCCCTAGGGATCAAATCCCCTAGTGCTCTAGGTTGTACCACGTAGACACTAGTGTAAATATTTGGACACTATCACCCCATGCTAGTGACCAAGGGGCCATGCTAGTGCCCTTTGCCAAATTTCAACCCCAATAGATATATTTTTAATTCCTAAGACACCTATAGTTAGACTAGAAATATTTTACACTCTACATAAGCATTAGATCAATATAAATACATGAATTTTAACCCTTTATCCACTAGATAGAAATTAATTGAAAATGCACAAACAATCTTATAACAAGTTATGCATAATCAGGGTTATCGATTCTTATTCTTCCTTAATTTTTAACACAATCATCTAAATCCATTCCAATTTCATAATATACAAATTTATATTCTCAATAATCATTCAAATCACTCAATTTGACACTCATACTAGCATTCACTCAAACTTTCACCAAGCACTTAGTTGGGAGAACTACATCGGGCTTGATCCTTCGTCAAAGTATTGGTATGTAGGTAACTCTAAACATAATGGGGCATTAAGGATGTCTAACCTACCTAGATAACATCATTTTTTTTCTACTTGTGCCACTTAAATACTCTAACAACATGTAGGTTAAGAGTTCACTCATAAAAAAATCAAAAATAGTGTACAAATAGTGAATCAAGGCTCATCCACATAGTTATAGGTATATCAGACTCAATCAAAGGTGAAATAAGAAGATCACATAGTTTTTACATAAAGTAAATTATCACTAAAAGTAGACACTAGCATGGTGTGAAACTATCCAAAGTACTATAATACTATTTAGGATGGTTTATGACACCTGGACCTTATTTATGAAACTCAAATTAGTTTTCACATCCGTTTTTAGCCCTCAGATCATCTATCTCAATCATTTATATCTAAGTATTTATTTTTATCATTTTTTATATTCTTATAAATATCAAATAATGTTAATTTTTACAAAACTTAGTGGTTATATTTATTACATAGTTTATACCCTGATTTACTATACTTAGACTCTTTAATAACCTAGTGTTTACATTCCATAATCCTTTAAAATTTAAATCATTTGGTGAACCCAACTTACTTTGAATATTACCCAAATCCTATCCATATATGATATTATGTTTTATATCATTCTATTTCCTATTTCCCTTGGTTGTGTTAAGCTTTTAAAATTTTATATATTCTATTTTAGAAACATTATTTCATTTTATTTGTTATATGTCATCTCAAAAAGTTATATCTCTTCATTTAATAAGAAGTTATAGGCTAGTGTCAATCCTATTGATCATACTTATAATCTTTTATTTCAAGATTATACCATGGAAAAAGGACTAATTACAATGCCCCTCATTGATCCTTCACACTTTGATGATGTGGACTTCAATGATAATACATCCTAACATGAGAAATACAATCAAGATCAAAATGATACACAAGATGGGAATAAAGACACACTCCCCCCATTTGATAAAGAAAATATTATAGTCAATAAGGATGATAAATTATAAATTTTTAGAGATAGACTTTAGGAAGAACCCCATGGTCATGCACACATTATACAAGCCATAATGGAACTAAAAAATAAATTTAAAAATGGTTAAGATGCCAACCCCCCAACTATTGTTACAACTATTATAGGGGTAACTTATATTATAAAACAAACTATTATAACTTGTAAAAATTCAATAATTGTAACACATCCTATGTCTATTTCCTTCTCTCTAGATGTACAATCCCTTATGCATGAGATCCATGATTTTTAGGCCAAGGTGTTACATCTTTAGTAGGGTACCACTAGACCATCTCATGCCTTAGATTTTCATCATATTTTACATACACATTTGGCACAAAATATAGTGGAAAATCATTTTCTATTGGGATTGGTGGCACACAAGTTTACTTTATATGATGGTAAAGGTGACCCAAAACACCATGTACTAGCTTTCCACGTAACATGTTTGGACTATGTGTCCAATGACTGGCTCATTAATAAACTATTCCCTCATTATTTAAAGGACTATGCATTAAAATGGTTTTATGATCTTCCTAATCAATCCATCACAACATTAAATCCATTAGCAAATATGTTTTTGGAACACTTTTCAATCGACATCAGTAATAAGGTTTCCTATGCTTATGTATCCAACTCAAACAAAAATCTAATGAGCCAATTCCTAAATATATCTTGAGATATAAAAATATATTACAAAATATGACTAGCCCTATTGTATATAAAAAACTCCAAAACATATTTAAGTAGAGTTTTCTACTAGCATTACATGAATATATCATAATTAAGAAGTTTATATCATTCATAGATCTTTGTCATAGAGTGAAATAATGAAAAATCAAGCTTCACTCCATGGGAAAATTAAAGTATACAACTAGATTATATTCAAGTACTAAGAGTTTAAATAAGCTCATATACAAGGTAAAACCCAGTGAGAATAAGAATTATTCAAAAAATAATAATTAATGTAGCTTAAGAACCACCTCCTTGCATTTTATTATCAACCCATATAAGGAGATATTTTAACAATCTTCCTTAGTCATCAGTAGAGGTTATAAAACAACTCCTACAATGCAATACCATATCTCTTCCTCCCATAAAATTGTTTGATATAACTAAGCCTATTCCAAATAACTATGATTCAAATGAATGATATGAATATCATAGGGAACCATGCCATACTACAAAGAGATGCATTAACTTCCAACATAAGATACATAATTTGATATAAGATAATATAATTGATCTTGGCAACCTTACAGAGGCACTTAGACCACAAAAAAAGAAGGAAAAAGCATTAAAAATATTTTTAGATCTATTTAAAAATCATAAAACTAATGAGACAATAGGAACTTTAGGTGTTCATTATACATAGTTGTCACATCCACCACCATCATCTTATCATACTCAAACTATGGACACACCTTTCAAATAATATAACTAGGGTGTATCATACTATAGTTATAGTGAGATAGTTGATGATGATATATATTTGTATGAAATATTTGTATGATCCTACATTCATCAATAATCCTATTTAGAGTATCATGGTTGATAATAGGTCAAGTGTTAAAATGTGTACTATCACACTTCTACATCAATTGAGTTATTTAGAGAAATATATTTCTCAAAAAGATACAATTATTCATGGATTTATTGGCCATGTATAGAGATCCATTACGGAGATAATATTAGCAATATAGTTTGTGCCCACACATATGGCCACCATATTCATATTAGTACCTAGTGAAATAATTTATTTTATTTTATTGCATAGGCCTTGGATATAATGACTTTAGGATATCCCACCTACTTCACACATATGTCTCAAATATATACATGCTAACTAGGTGGTTATAGTTGAGGTACTTCCATTGGAGTATATTTTACCTATTCCACATCTAATTAATAGTAGACACCAATTCCCATTCATCACATAGAGTCTATTAGCCAATATCCAATATCAATTGATCCATTAGTATAGGTGAGGTATACTCCTAAAAAAATATCATGTATGCCTACTCTCTTATAGATACCTTTATTAGAGAGACCTCTATGTTAAATACATGTTATGGATTCTAGAGGGAATCTCTCCCCACCACCACATATATCAATGCTATATAAAATATCAACCACACCATCTACAACTTATTCTAACAAAGGAGTTCCCAAATGCACCATAGTTCATAGGCTAGTTCAGTTAGCTTCATAGATTCATAACCCTAATCCATAGGTAGTTTCATCTACAAATCACTCAACACATATGATTCTTAAATCTTATAAACCTTATCAAATATCACACATGATAACTCTTCTTATATTTAATATAGGCCACATTGATTATGAGTCTTTTATGATACTTATTATGTAGTATGTTCCTCTCTACTTGTACATAGCTTATCTTACCTTACTCCTTGTATATAGTTTATGTTTCATGATTTCTTGTACATAGATTATATACTCAAAAACAAAAAATATATATAATATTAATTAAAAATACATAAACATTCAAATATCTCTAAAAAACACAAAAAATAGATTGTATGCATTTTTATCTTTACCTTCTTTATACTTGTTAGGTACTATATATGATATATATCTTAGTATAATCAATTGTATAATGAATAAATACCTCACTTATTATTTTCAAGTGTTTTCATATTCTTATTGGACTCAAATATAACACACTGATCTAGAGATACTAGTATCCACCCATTGGGGGTACTCACATAGATTCATCATTGATACATTCACTCATTGAGAGAATCACTTACTATAGACTCTAGTTTCCTAGGTTACATCTTTCTCTACTCTATGTCATAGATTTATAATTTTTTATATCTTGATATTGATCATCCCATACCACTCATTTTTTTCTAACTACTACTACTATAGACTCAATTTATGTACATCTTTTCTATTATATATATTTTTATCACATGTTCAAGCATACTTTCATTTATAGATTTCCTAAGTTATACTTGATTGTGTTTATTTACTTCTACATATATTTGAGGGAATTTAAATATTTCATTATTCTATGATCTATACCAATTTATTTCATTTTATGTATGCTTTGGACATGTGCCCATGTCCTTTTATTTACCTTCTTGATTATGTATGTAGACATTTTCATAGGTCTTTCTATTTGGATATAAGCCAACATTGTTTGTTGTGTGTATATATGGACATTTAAACATGTCTTTATATGTCTTGAATTTTTATATTTAGTGGCATGTTCCTATGTTCCTTTTATTATGTTCCCTTGCCCTACTTTATGTGTTTCATGCATTTGTACATATGCTCTTATGTATGTGTCATGGCCATATAATTATCTCTTGTTTATTGCTTTCATACCTAGTTTTTGATGTCATGAGGTACTTCATGAATCTCCCCTTCCTCCTATGGTGCCTTTATGGAGATCATGCCCCAACCCCCTAGGTTCTTACTCAGATTATTCACAAAATAAGTAGTTAATACACATGCTTACATTTTTATATCTATATTGACAACCTTGTGAATGTTATATATAACAAAAATCATACATTACGACCTTATTCTTATATTATCTTAAATTTTTATGTCTTTTATACACATTATATTGGTTTATTACATAGATATCATATGTTTTCAACCTAAAACACATCATGTAGATAATATATTTTGAGGACAACTATTTTATAGGTACAAAAACTCCCATAAAAAAGGGGGAATTCATAGGGGTCTGTCATAGAGATCAGGCCCTCTAGGTGCACTTAGAGTATATTTTTTAGCATTTATACAAAAAATTATAGAGCTTAAAATTAAGGAAAAATAGATGAAAATAATCAAATAGAGATCATAGTCAGTTTGGTAGAAAATAACATAGAGGACATTAGCACTAAATTTAGAACACTAGCATGGTACAATACTATCCAAGGAACTATACTACTATCTATTGGCCCAAAAAATATGAATTACAATCCAAAGTTTCTTAGTTTTAGTCATAATTTGTCATATTTGATCAATTTATGCTTATTTCTTCACATAATCATACTAGGTTTGCTCATTTTAGGGGCATAATGCATGGCATGATCACTCTCATTTTGGTTTTAGATATACACAAACATAAATTAATACAACTTAGTCTAGAATCTATATGCATAGATATAATAATTAGGGGCATATGCATTTCACATTATTTCCACATGATCAATTTTGTATAAACTCATCTTAGATAGAGTGATAACTACATGTCATTCTTTGTATTGTATAATTTAGAGATCATTTACACTAGGTTTCATACTAGATCAATTCCTTATTTTTTCTATAGTATTTGGCATCTTTTTATATTCCTTGAGCTGCATTACTGAGTTCCTAAGAGGCCCCTTGACCATTTTTCATTTTAGAGTTGCTAAATGGCCCCAAGCCCATCCTACATAATTTTAGTTACATTATGAAATTTAAATTATAGATGCATCTACTACACAAGTAAAAAATGATGGTTTCATGGATTAATTTAGTTATTGATACACCCACACATGGAGATTGAGCAAGCCACTAGCTCCATCCAAGCTACTCACTAATTTGATCACTGGTTACACACACACAAGATGTCACCATCTTTTTACATTGGTTCATGTACCTAGTGAGGTGTATTCATTAATTTCCTATTTCTATTATCTTTTTACTCAATTTTTTCTTTGGTTTTTATGTTCCTTAAAAAATAACTAATTTTCACATGTTTCATTTATAGGATACATAATAGAGCATGATTTAAATACATAGACCTAGATTCACAAGATTCACCTCATAGGTAAGTCTAGGTATGCTTGTTTTTCCTTTATCCTAGTAATTTTTATTTGTCTCATCTATAATAAATGGGGGAAAATTTATTCATATAAAATTTCACTTGAGTGTAATGACTTTCACTTGAGACTACCCATCCCTATCTTAGCCTTAGACCTATTATAGGGCCTATTTTAACCCTTATTCAACCTTTGTGATGATATCACACATCCCTATACATCCTATATTCAAACCTCGACCTTTCCCTAAAGATCTAATCCCCTAGTTCTCTAGGTTATACCACTTGGACACTTTCATTAATCTTTTGACACTGGCATTTGGTGCTAGTGACCAAGGGACCATGATAGCATCCTCTACCAAATTTTAACCCTAATGGATGTCTTTTTAATTCATAAGATACCTATGATTGTCCTAGACCTATTTCACACTCCAAAAAATCACTAGATCAATATAAATACATTTATTCTATCCCTTTATCCACTGGGTGGTAATTAAATGCAAAATACACAAACAAGCTTAGAGTAATTTATTCATAAAGAAGGTTATTTATCCCTATTATACCCTAATTATGCATAAAAACATATATAGCCACCCCAATCTTAGAATACACATATTTAAAATATAAATCCTCATTCAAATTTATAAAGTCAACACTCATACTAGAATTAACTTGCACTTACACCAAGCACTTAGGTGAGAGAACTAAATCAGGCTTGATCCATCCTCATAATATTGGCAAGTAAGAAAATCTCAACCTAGTGGGGTGTTGAGGATGCCCAACCTACCTAAATACCATCACATTTTTTTTGCTTGTGCCACTCAAATACCCTAACAATGTGGAGGTCTAGATTTTAGTCAAAAATAGTGCATAAATCATGAATCAAGGTTCTATTATTCACTCTAGACTCCTTTGTTTATGAAATTCCCATGAGATTAGGCATTTAATAAAAGGGAAGGTGAGGAAAAGTATGAAATTTCATCCTCCATTTTAGGACTAATATAGAATTAGTCTAGGGAATCACTGTAGGTATTTGAATTCACAAATAGAGTATACGTGAATAGTCTCCGAGAGATACACTTTTACCACAAAAAGTTAAATATAAAGTTCATAAACATAAGTCTAATTATCAAATATTATTATAAGGATCTAATTATTATGATTTATATTTCTAAACATAAGGAGAAAGGGCAGTTCAATTTTTAAGAACAAACACAACAAGAGAGGGAAGAGTAAGGCATAAAAGAGAGCCTCTAGATCTAGAATTAACTCAATGCATCAACCATTGAACTAAGTTCCCATATTATAGTTATAACACTATAGACTGAGTTTCACTAAAGCTATACCTCTAAGAACATACAATGGGAAGAGTCTGAAGGATTCAGGAGTATGCCTTCAATATGAGCTCTCGTTAAATATGAGTACTATGAGTTTATAGTAGATTACACATAAACACCATTTACATTTTTTATGATTAACAGACGAATTAATACTACTATAAAATGGAAATTATAGAAATCACAAAATGCTTATAATAGCTAAGAACATCATAACCATAGCATATATAAAGTACAAATCATTAATCCAATTAACCTAACATTGACAAGCATTCAAAAATGGAGATGAAAGAACATTGAAACACAAAATAAAACCTTTACAATAAATATGAATTATATTCACTAAAATGTATGTTTTTTTACAATTATTGATCTTGTCCAACTTTTATAGTTTAGAGAGATGAAGGAAAAATCAAGTGAAATCCTAGCTATAATCTGAAATCACTTTCAAGTAAAATTTAGTAGACCCTATACTACAATACATATTATCACTATAGAAATAATAGTGGGGCTCACCTCTAAATTAAATGAGTATCCCATATTAGGATGTGATTTGCACTCATGATATTTACAATTGTAATGCAAAATTTAAAACAACAAAATCCCTTCAAACCCATAAAAGATCTATAGTGGACTACTTAATTGATATGTGAAGGTGACTATGAAAGTTTGGATCCTAAATAATTTAATATATCATACCTATCCTCCAATGTGAATTCAAAAATATCAAACTCATTTCCTAGCTTGCTAATATTCATTGGTGGCTCCATGAATATTACCTTGTCTTGAGTCACCAATCTCTGGTAAACTTGGAAGGGTGATTTTTTTAACATCTAGACCCTAGAGACCTGATCGATGCTTGCCATGTACTACATTAATAAAATATAACTACTTGGGCCACTTTTTTATAAGAAAAAATAATAATAGCAGGTGAATTAATTTCCTTAAAACAATCCTTCAATTTCACTTATCATCTATGAAGCATTCATTTACATACATACATTAACCAATGTATAAACATGTATCTATAAAATTAACTAACATAATAACATAGGAGATATGTGGGAAACCCTCTTGGGAGATAAAACCCAATGAAACATATCTTATACTATAGTACTATAATCAATGAATAAAAATATAGTGAGGCACCAACCACACAAGGAGCACTAACCCCTCACTAGTCAAGCAATAACTCAACTAGTCCTTTAGCGAACACCAACATGCAAAGAGGTACCAACCCCCTAGGTAACTCAAAACCAAATCAATCACATTGAAAATATTATCACATTTGGAAAACTATTTATCTCTCAACTTAATATCACCACCTTCTTTTTCTCTTCTCACTCTTTTATCTCTCTCGAATAGCCTATTAAGCCTTCTCACTCAACTATCCCTTTCCTTGGTATAAGTAGTTCATATGACCTTAATCATTGCCTATATAAACATAGTTATAATTTAATTAAATTATCAATACATCTCTTATATATTCTTCAATACCTATACCTAGTTTCCAAACCTCTATATCCTTTGTTTATGACCTCAATATTCTAACTAGTCAAATTAGGCCTATTAGACTTTGTTTATATACTTGACTCTTTCTATCACCCATATTTGTCATCCATAAACCTATCCATACTTGGATAAATCTTGGAATATATCAAAAAAAAATCAAAACTTAAACAACCATTACATATGTCAGTCATCACCTAAAAGGACCAAAACCACCATTAGGCCTAATAGAGACCTAATGCAATTAGGCCTTCTCAAAGTACATGTTTCATGTTGACCACCTTAGAACATAATAAGCCTATAAAAATGGATTATAAAATTTACACATGATTTAATTATATCCATTATAGTCTCACCTTATGTTCCCAACTCCATTTAGCTCATTTCACTCCTTTAACCACAAAATTAGGTTTACTCGTAATAAGGCCTTCTCAATGCTAGAAAGTCTATCTTAAATATCTCAAGCATAAACTTAAATTTTGCATATAACCATATAAATATAAATATAAAATATATATATATATATATATATATATATATATATATATATATATATATATATATATATATATATATATATAAACCTCCATAAAAGGACATTATATTTCACCATATAGAGCAAAAGGCCTCAAACTGATCATCTTCATATGCTCACTTAGAACTTCAAATAGGCTTTAAAAATCCAATCAAGAGCCTTTAAATTTTCACACCTTCATAGGAGATTATCATTAACAAAAATACATTAAAAAAAACCTATGATAGTTATATAACAAATTCATTTGAATTTTATTCTTTAAATCTTTTCAAAATTATTCAAGAACATCATTCTCACTCACACATAGAAAACTACATGTAGCTCCAAAACATGGTCATGGAAGCTAAGACTGAAAACACCTATGTAAACATTTTTTTGAACTTAAAATTGGTGTAAATTATCCTTTATAATCCTTATAATATATTTAAATGGATAAATTAAAATTTTCAGTATCAATATTCATTTTATAGACCAATCTAATGTCTTTGCCCTACATAGAACTTACTATGTTTGACAAATCACTTTGAGAACAACTTGTTTCTTGTTTATGAGAATATTTAAAAATTATATAAAATGGGGATATTTATATAGGTATTTAATAATTATCCCATTAATTTTTATCCATCCCTAATCCACTATAACCCACACCTAATCTCATTCTCACTTTTTTTGGTTTTCTCATTGTCTTCCTCATTAGGCCTATTTAGCAATGTCACTTTCCATGATCAGTTTAACATATTTAAGTTTTGAAAAATAATCATAAACTTACATGGGAAAAAACTAAAAGTATCTACATCATCCTCTAGCCATTTTGATGTTTTTACTTGGTCAACCCTACTTGATACATCAAAAATCTAAGATATAAGGGGTTTTTTTGTAGCTTCCACTCACTCTTCTGACATACCAATGCCACTTGGAAAAACTTGGGAGATTCCTCTACATGTTATAAACATAAAAATAGGTCAAAAAAACCATTATAATCCATTTAAATCAACCTATTTCATATCAAATCATTATGAGGGATTTAAGAGGGTTTAAATTGCCTTCCATTCTTAGTAATAGTTCATAAAGGAGTGCCCCTCAACTCCAAAACTAATGCCAAGAAATTTGAGATAGGAACCTTCCAAAAATTTTATGAACTTCTTAATATATCATGTAAATTTTGTATGTGCCAATGAGCATAATAAAATTATTCTTAGGTCTACTATACCTAATTATATACACACAAAATAATTCAAAACCAAAGTTCATTATTTATCCTTCAGACTATGACCTTAAACTTGGTAAATACAATTTAAAAAACCTTTCATACCTATAAAAATTATCTCATGAGCTTTGTAATCTTGAGAACTAAACTTGACCTCTCATTAGGCCACACTTGATCATTTTGCACATTAGGACTTGAACTGCAAGTCAAACTTAGACCTTGAACACACCTTGAAACCTCTTGCACTGATCTCAATAAATCATCCTCATGACATAAAACATTATACCATGCTCAAACACTACCAATATTCTTCTCACAAGTCTCATACTTCCCACCTCAACATGCTACCAAGCCTATGCCTATTCACTATGTTTCTTCATGTAAGGAATAAGCCTCAAAACTGACCTTAGAAATTTTATTAAGGATTATTTACCTATTTCACATGCTTACACAAATTTATACAGTCTTTCATTATTGTACTTACATAATTTACCAAGCTTCACTATGCTTCATGCATACAACTTCTCTCAAGGCTAGACTAGGCTTCTAAAGACACCTAATACTCAAAGATTTCAACTCAAACATGCTAACTCTCAATGATGTCAAAAAATAAAATTATTCAATTAGGATTATATAAATACAAGAATAATCTTGATAGGCTCATGATCTTTTCACTATACAACATTATGCTAATACCTCCTTGAAAACTCAAAGATTGCTAAACCATGCTCATGATATGACATTGCTCCTCAAGAGTAGTACTCAACAGTAGATTACCTAGACTAGTACTCAGCATTAGATTACCTTATATCATGATCTTAACCTTGAAATTCCATCAACCTTAGAATAATTACCAAGTTTCCATTAAATTCTCTCTCAATAGAGAGATAAAAAAAATTCTTCAAATTCTCTCTTGTCATAAGACTTCTTTATCACGTACCACTCCACCATGCATGACCTCAACTTTGACCATGACATTAATGACATACATATTTACTTTTAAATCAATGAAAAAATCAATACCATAATATAAATAATAGTAAAATAACTCAAAAATATCCCCCTTTATCATTGATGGTAAATACTTAAACATAATTGATTATTATCATCTCCCCAAGCAGGATCTTCTAACCTTTCTCCCAAACTAGAACTTTCTCCCCCTTTGACATTAATGAAAAACCATCATCTTCTTCAAAATTATCTCATCCTTATACTTATAAAAACACACCTCTCTTTAAATAAATGTTTTCTCTCATTGACAAAACCTCAACATAGATCCATCTCACATACCTATTCTTGAAGCATGATTGGATCCCATTATCTTCGTGATATCTTAAAAAACTATCATGAATATGACATGGTTGATCAAGTCATCATAAAAATTCTTTTTTACCCATCTCTTGCAATCACACCTATAGTATAATCTTGACTGAACATTAGATTTGAAGGTCAACAAAGAACACAAAGTTTGCCTTAAGACCAAGCATCCTTCTACTTCTACTCACTAGTTAATTGCCTCCATGAAGCCTAATCGAGTCGAATCTTATTTATTGTGTAATAAAATAATATAAAATCAAGATATTCCTAGATCTCCATGTCCTTACAAGACTAAAATTTCTTCATGATCCTTTTAGGCTTAAATTCTTCAATCTTTATTTGAACACCATTCTAACTTGGTCCATTTTTCTTGACCATTTCATCCATAATTTGAGATGATAGGGAGAATTTTTTACACTCCTTTATATTTGAACCATGTTCCACCATGGAAAATAGTGCACTTGGAATTACATACTAGTCATCATTCACCTTAGCTACCTTTGGTTTCCACTCACTGTATTCTCTTCTTTCTTGCATTATATGGGTCTTAACTTTATTATTTTAGCTTAACAATCCATGCTTACATAACTTTTAAATATGTCCAAAATTTTAACAATTGAAACAAACTATTCTTTTTAATTGAAACACACCATGACCCATACCTATTGATTGATGACTCTCTGCATAGTTCCATGCATATTCATTCTTTGAGGGCCTTCTATAATGCCTTACTCTATTAAGAAATTGGTTATATGAATAAAAATATTTATTTAAAGGATAAACATACCTTATATAATTAGGTTGAATGATAATATTAGTCTTCATTCTAACAACACCATCATTCCTTGATTTATAATTGACCTTATTGATTAAATTATTACTCTTCTTTTGATTTGTATTGAAACAAAGACTTGTTTTATCATTAGTATTATTTTAACTACTCAGGATGTCTCAATCATTGGTACTATTTTAAAACTTCATAAATGACTTCATATTAATTTATTCCTAATCCAATTTAGATCTCAAAGAATATACTTTAGTTATATAAATTGTAGATTCTTCTTCTTTAGCCTTTAGGCTTGTAGTCACAATCTCCATTTGAGTCTCCACTTATTTGACTATTTCCTCTTGTTCCATGGATTTGTTACTTAGTCTAACTTTAAAAAAAATTATTTTATCCTGATAATATTTGAAAATATAACTCATCACCTTATTCTTTTTCTTCATGATCTTTAGTTCTTCTAGTGCATTCATCAACTCAACCTCAAAGTCCATCTCACCTTCTTCTTCATCTAAATCTCCAACATACCTCCAATCTATATGGACTATTCTTGATTTTAATAGCTTCATTCCTCAGCCATGAAGAGAATTTCATTAACATCAGGACTATCATGTTCATGGTCACTCTCAGAATCAATTCTCTCACTCTCATCAGATGAGCTTAAATCTTCCTTGGTGTAACGGTTTCTTTTGTTTTCAGAAAACTTCTTGTCATCATACCTTCTAAATCTTTTCTTGTTCTTATTAGACCTATATTACTTCTTGTCATTATTTTAACCTTGATCATTCTCTTCATCATAATTTGACTATACTTATGAGGGCAATTGTTATAAAAGTCTCCAATCTCTCCATAGTTAAATCACTTGAAGGGTAGCTTAACCTTGTATTTAACTAAACCTATTTTTAATTTTCTTAAAAACTTAGATATCAACTCATCATCATCAATATTAGAATCATCATTGTCTTTGAATTTATTAGTTTGCGTCTTCTTCTCTTTTGAATTTTTTTCTACATTTAATGTAACTTCTTTCTTTGTAGGTCTTCCTTCACTTGTCATCATCTCATAGGCTATTAGGGTGCCATGAAGTCCATACATATCTAGATTGTCTAGATCTTGTATCTCTTCAATATTAGATACTTTAGAATCAAACTTAGGAGTTAGAGATATCAAAACATTTTAAACAATAGTAGATTTTTTTAATTCTTCACCTAATCCTCTTATGTGTTGACCACTTCATTAACTCTCAACAAGTAGGTTGTGATGGTCTTATTTTCATTCATCCTTAGGCTCTCAAACTATCTTCTATGAGTTTTTAACTTAGATAAATTAACCTTGGATTATCCCTCATGTATATTCTTCAAATTACACACATTTATATAGTAGACATTGATTGAATAACCTTCATAAGTTCTACCTCTAATAGGCCATACATAATATCATTCATTGATCTGAAATTATTATTATTACTAGCATTCTTACCTAATGCATTTGTAGGAGGAATATGGGGTGAATTATATCCATACAAAAATAATTTAAACACATCATGACCTTGATACATCAAATATGTTCTCATTCTAACACTCCAAAAATCATAACTAGATCATTTAAACAATAGATCCTTGCTTGTAGAGAAACCACCTTGTGTTTGACTAGCCATCTTTGCTTGCTTAGGATCTCTTTTAGGATATTAGGTATCCTTAAAAGGAATTTATATAATAAAAAATGTTTGAAGTATAGATACTAAGATGGTGGGTTAAATAAATTTCCTTAAAAAAATCCTTTAATTTCACTTACCATCCATGAAGCATTCATTCACATATATAAATTAACTAATGCACACACAAATATCTATAAAAGTAAAAAACATAAGAAAATAGGATATATATAAATAAACTCTTGGATGATAAAAAACACTAAAACATATATTTAATATATTCATATAATCTATGAATAAAAATTTAGTGAGGAACCAACCCCACAAGGAACACCAACCCCTCACTAGTCAAGCACCAACTCAACTAGTCCTTTAACAAGTACCAACTTGTAAGGAGGCACCAAAAACCTAGGTAACTCATCAAAAAAATATTCACCTAGAAAATTTTATCACATTTTGATTCTTTTTTCTCTTTCAACTAAATATTACCACCTTATTTTTATCTTCTCACTTTTCTATCTCTCTCAAACGGCCTATTAGGCCTTCTTAATCAACTAGTCCTTTTCTTAGTAGAATTAGGTCATATGATCTTGATCATTACTTGTATAAACATATTTATAACTTCATGAAATTATAAATAAATTTATATGATATTATTAAATATATATACCTAGTTTTCAAACCTCTATATCCTTTGCTCATGTCCTTAATATTTTAACTAGTTAAATTAGGCCTATTAGACCTTTTTATACTTGATTCATTCTCTCACCCATATTGGTTAGACACAAACCTAAAAATAATTTTATAACCCTTGTAATAGATCAAAAAACATGTTTAAAATTTTAAAAAACCATTACATATTTTTTTTACCACCCATAAGGGCCAAAACCACCATTAGACCTAATAAAGACTAATTCAATTAAACCTTCTAAAAGCACACATTTCACCTTGACCACATTGGAACATCATGAGAATAAAAAAGGGATTAAAAAAATTCATAAATTATTGAATTATATACATTATAATCTCACCTTATCTCCCTAACTCCATTTATATCATTTCACTCCTTGAGCCACACCATTAGTTGTACTCGTAATAAGGCCTTCTCACTGCTAGAAAGTCTATCTTAAATATAAAAATAAAACACTCAAATTTTTCATACAACAATATCAATAAATAATTTTTAAAATAAATTAATTACCTTATGTTAAATACAAATTACATTTAATTTCAATTTATAGTGTAAATGACCTCAAACTGATCATCTTCATATGCTCACTGAGAACTACACATAAGCTTCGAAAACCCAATCAAGAGCCTTTGAATTTTCACATCTTCATAGGAGTTTACCATTCATAAAAATAAATTAAAAATAACCTATGAGATATATATATATATAATAAATTCATGTGTATTTAATTATTCACATTCATGTAAAATGACTCAGGAACACATTCTCACTCACATATAGAAAATTACATGTAGCTCCAAAACATAGTCATATAAGTTAAGACTTAAAAAACCTATGTAAACATTTTTATGAAATTAAAATGGATAAATATTAAGCTCAATAATAAATTTAACATATATATATATATATATATATATATATATATATATATATATATATTACAAGCTTCAATATCAATATTTCTCTTATAGACCAATCTCATGTCTTCACCCTACATAGACCTTACTATGTTAGATAGGTCACTTTGAAAGAAACTTTTTGCTTGTTTATGAGCATATTAAAAACTTATATTAAAATGGGTTATGTGATATAAGTATTTAAAAATTACCCCATGTATTTGGATCCATCCCTAATTCACTACAACCCATCCCTAATCTCATTCTCACTTCTACCTAGTTTTCTCATTATCTTCCTCATTAGGCCTATTTAGTGATAAGTCAACTTCCATGACCGGTATATAATATTTAAGGTATAAAAAATTATAATAAACTTATGTGGGCATAAATTAAAATTCTCATACATCATCCTCCAACCATTTTAATTCTTTGATTTGGTCAACCCTTCCTACTACGTAAAAAATCCAAGAAATAAGGAGTTTCTTATAGCTTCCAATCACTCTTCTAAAAGACCAATACCACTTGGAGAAACTTGGGAGAGTCATATACATGTTTAAATCATCAAAATAGGTCAAAAAAACCATTATGAGCCATTTAAAATAATATATTTCATATCAGAGTCATTATGAGGGTTTAGACTACCTTCCATTCTTAGTAATCATTCATAAAGGATTGCCCCTTAAATCCAAAACCAATGCCAAGAAATTATATGTAGGAACCCTCTCCAACTTCTATGAACTTCTCAAGATCTCATTTAAAAGTTTCACATGCCAATAAGCATAATAAAATTCTTATCAAGTCTATTATACCTCATTTTGTACACATAGAAAACCTCAAAACTATAGACACCTAAAACTGGCCACCAATAACCCCCAATGAGGGTTTTGGCTAATTTCCACCCAAAATGCACAATTTGGCCTAAAAATACTAAAACGTCCTAAATGATGTGAAACTGACATATTCAACTACCAATTTTGGCCAGGGTATCCCTAAAATGGGGTAATGCAATTTATGGGCTAGCTAACTTTGATAAGATTATTTCAAGTCAAAATGCCAATTTTGCACCCACATGCTCTGGACTACTCTTTACTATCAAATATTTTGCATAAGATGCATGTCTTTGTTATTTTTTGTTGGTAGCATCATAAAAGGGATAATGGTTCTAATGCATCTAACATTGCCTTCTAATTCTAATCCAATCAAATTTAGGACCAATAATAAGGCATTTTGATTAATTTGGGTAATTTATGCATAATGTGCTTAATCATGCTTAAGAGCTAATTAACCCAAATCAAGGCCTCATTAAGAATTCCATGGAAAATTGTTGAATAATTTGTTTTGGAAATGAATATTTAATATCTACATCATCAAGTGACCTCATCTCTTGGGAAGACATCCCTAAGCCATAAATGCCATAAATATCAAGTTTCATGCCTCCCATGCCTCATCAATTGCTTCCATGATGCCCTCCATGCCTCTTGATTTACCCTTATTTCAATGTCATGATGAGGATAATTACAAACTTAATTCCAAAAATTTAATTAACCCTCAACCACACATCTCAATCTTGAGATGGATGGTTGAGGTTGATTCTGATCAAATCCAAAAATCTATAAATAGGAGGCCTCAAAACATCATTTCTAAGCTTTCTTGATACAAAGTTATAATGCCAAATTTGTCCCAAAAGCTTCAAGAAACTAGTGTTTCTATGCCAAATTGATTCCAAGCCAAGCCAAGACACAAGCCAAAGGTTCCAAGGAGAGATAAAGGTAGCCAAGCTTCCATTGTCAAGGACTTCATGAACACAAGCCAAGTAAGCCACCACTACAAAGGCATTTGGACCATCTAAGGAAGGTGAAGGAACTCTTGTATTTAATTCCTTGATTTTTATTTATTTTTTTCATTTTATTTTGTTAACTAAGCTCTCCCTAGTGTCTAGACCTAGATATTTTATGCCATTAGTGTGTTTATTTCACTTGTTTTCATTTTGTAACTAACACCATAATAACCATCTTCTTTTGAGTCAAATTCATAGATCACAAAAACCAAATTTCATGCTTTGTCCTTTAGATTATAACCTTAGACTTGGTCAACACACTTGACACAACCTCTCATACCTTTTTAAATTCTCTCATGAGCTTTTGAATCTTGAAAACTAAACTTTACCTCTCATTAGGCCACACTAGGTCTCTTTTCACATTAGGACTTGAACTTCTAGTCATAATTAGACCTTGAACACACCTTAAAACATCATAAACTAATCTCAATACTTCATCATTATTCCATAAAATTTTATACCATGCTCATGTACTACCAAAATTCTTCTCAAAAGTCTCATATTGCTCACCTCAACTTGCTATCAGGGTTATGAGTAATCACTATGTTTCTTCATGCAAATACTAGGCCTTAAAATTGACTTTGGAACTCTTCTAAAGGCTTATTTACCTCTTTGACATGATTTTAAAACTTTATACACTCTCTCATTCCTATACTAACATAACTCACCAAGATTCACTATGCTTCATGCATACACCTTCGCTCAAGGCTATATTAGGCTTCTCAAGCCACCTAGTCCTCAAAGATTTGAACTCAAACAAAATAACTCTCAATGATTTCAACCAAGAACATTATTCAATAAATATTATCTATTGATAAGACTAATCTAAATAGGTTCATGATCTTGTCACTATACAACATTATGCTAAGACCTCATATAGAACTCAAAGACTACTAAACCATGTTCATGATATGACAATACTCCTCAAGACTAGTAATCAATAGTATCTTACCTTGTATCATGATACTGACCTTGACATGCAATCAACCTTAGAATAGTTACTAGTTTTCCTTCAAATTCTCTCTCAATAGAGATACATCATGTTTCCTTCAAACTCTCTCGTCATAAGACTTCTTTGTCACATACCAATCCACCATGCATGAGCTCAACTTTGACCTTGACATCAATGACATCTATCTTGACTTTGACATCAATTATAAAATTAATTCCACAATAACAATAATACAAACATACCTTAACACCCTTTTTTTGGTGACCTTTTCCCTCATGACCTATTTTAATTAACCAAGATAGAATCCAAATTCCACTTCATCCAATAAGGTGCCATCTAGGTAGAATACATAGAGATATTGATCTCCTTGAAGTAGGTCAATATCTTCTTCTTGTCTTCTTCCAAGGGTCTATTTATAGTGCAATCCATGGCCAACCACTCCTCCATAGTATCTCTAATATTATTAGAATATATCTAATATGACCCTAAGTCTGAGTTTGGAATTAGTTTTAACTTTGGGAACATGCCTTTGCCGATTACCACTTCCAGCTTCTTACACTTCCCATCTATCTCAACAATAATATCCAAGTAATTATGGGTACACTAGATAAGCATATTTATCTCAACTTGAGTCTCCAATACCTTATTAAGAACTAATAAGAGTATTAATTGGGTGTCATTGACTTGCTTAATCAACCCATCCAAGAAAAATATCTTCACTTAGTCTTTCAAGCTTCAAACCTATCTTTGTATGTCCTCGAAGATATTTTTTAGACATATCATGAGCTACCTAGAGAATGGAGAGTGGGTCATTGGCCATCCTTTTTTCCCTAATATAATTCATCACATTAGTGATGGAGAATATATCTTGATGGTTTTGATACACCACTAGGTTACCCTTATGAACAAATATCTACATTAGAGTCTTCTTCATGCTTTCTAGAGTTCTATTGAAGCTTCATTGTATATTTGGGTCACCTGGAGAAATCATCTCCAGTGCCTATGACATTGGGACCATTCATTAGGTTATGATTGGTATAGGAGGGGTGGATAAAATTATGGTGATGAGTGGAGGATGAGGTGGATGGGAGATGGAGGAAGTGGATGGGGTAAATGAGGAAGTAGTGGAGGTAGATGAGGAATGGGAGAGAAAGGAGGAATAATAAAAGGGGAGTCTTAAGGTAAAATTTGTGGCTACCACTTATGGAATATTTTAGATAATTTAGACATATCTATAGTCCAACTAAAAAAACAAATATCAAGAATACACCTAAATTATTCAAAATTTTATAATTTTAAATACTCTCCAATATATAACATGAGGAATAGATATAATTATTGCCATACTCTCCATGTGTGACTACACAACCTAAAAACTATTGCTTTTAAAATATTATCTCCCATATAATTTAAGGACATAAGTCTAGATTATCTAGAATATTCCTTACTTCTCCTAGATAATATTCAACTAAGGGGGAATTTCTAATAAAAAATGGTCATTAAATAATAAGGAGTTGATGGGTTGGTAAAAATACAAATCCCTTGGCTCCCTGGGTAATGGAAAGAAGAGAATATGGAGAAATTTTCCAAGGTGTTGTAGTTAGTAATATAGGAACTACTAAGGCCTACAAAGGAGGTTTCTACTATATCAAAAGGAATTTGATCTAGATATAAAGTGTGAGTTTCCTTCTTCTTCTTTAATCTATTACCTGGGTTAACTCTAGATGCTATAGTGGAAGGACTAACCAAGATAACATGAACTACAAGGGCTAATTATGGAGGACTCAAATATGTCTATGGAGGCATTAAGATGGATATAGTGGGTAATAGTATGGTTCTTAATATTGGTAGTATGCTCTTGATAATTATATCCATGATCACTAATAAAGGCACACCCAAGGAAAGCACTAGGAAGATTTTAGGTTGTAAAATAGATGGAGTAGAGGGGAGTGAAGAGTAAAGGATGCTTAGGAGGAATAAGGACAAAATTACTTTGGAAAATGATAGAGGAGGTGAAATGGAGAAAAGAAGAGGCACCAATTAGGGGGCTTGTGGGAGTGGAGTGGAAGATATGGGTATCAAGACTAGGAGGTAGAAGGTGGCATGAATGAGTGTTTGAAGGGAAATGGAAGAAATAGGAGGTGTGAGAGGGTAACCTTTGTCAATGTTTATTGAGATCCTCACTCCAATATCACCCTTGGAATACCAACCACATATAACCTTGATTCATAAATATTAATTATCCCTTAATAATAAAGACTATTTAAAAAAATGGATTTTAATATAATAAATCAATTTCTAGAATTTATTTAAATAAATTGTTTTTTTTAATTGGAATGTAAAAATTGTCTAAAAATTTTTGGATATGAGTGATTTGGTAAAATCATATAACTCTATTATTCATTTAAAACATTCCATAAATATTATCTCTATAAAATAATCTCTTAATTAATTTATAGTAATTTACTTTCCAAAATATCAATAATAATTTAGAAACTGATAATAATGGAAAACTAAAATTAAAATAGAGACTAGAGATTGTTTATGGGGCTTACCAATTGGCTACATCCCTGATTTCATTCAAACCATTCCATTTAAATAATATGTAAATATAATGATTAAACTTACATCCCTAAATAACTTGCATTTCATTTATCAACCTCTAAAGAACTCTGATCACATATCACAAATGTCCTTCAATTTCAAAATGATCAACTACAAATATATATCTTTAGAATTGGAAATTTCTCTCTTTTCAAGGAGTAAAAAAACTCTCAAAATATTTATATGATACCTTTTGGTCACAAATCCCTCTCTATAATCTACATAGATTAAAAAAAGATTCTACCTCTGTACCAAAAAATACATTAGCCTCTATACCCAAAAATACATAGCCTCTATATATTTCCATACATTTTTCCCTTTGTGTATAATACACCATTTCCTCTATAAAAATACTTTCAATTTATATTTCTCAATGCCTCCAATGCATTGGCTGGGCATCAACTATCATTTATGAATTGGGTAATCTTTTCTAGTTTTCCCATGCCTTCGTACATTGGCTAGGTACTAACCATTTCCTAAATTGGGATTTCATCTTTATAGCATGGAATTGAATTTATTATTTCAAGAATGAATCCCATAATTTATGGGAGGTTAAAACTCTAGGCTTAATTTATCAAAACACTTGCCCATTAATAATATTTTATGTTACCACCAAAACTAAAGTGGGTAGGATTCAATGTGGGAGGAAAGAGATGGTGCCAAGGTAAAGCATGCCAAAAGATTATTTATTAAAAACAAAGATCATAACCACTTTCCACATACCATTATATTCAACCAAAAATTCCCACCAAACCATAGACCACTTCTCATTGTATGATCCACTTGGGGAATAAAGAATTGAAATAAAGGCATTAAATTTAAAAAAATGAAATAACTTCCCTCATCCATCAAAGTGGAAATTGGAAGATCCACATGGATTTTATCATATATTTTAGCATGTAAGAAGTGCCAAAACATAACATTAACTTTAAGAGGATAAAGTAAACCATCATGTGGGGAATGGTGTCATGCATGCTAAACATAAAAGGGTCCAAGATAATTACCTTGGACTTTATTTCAAAAACATATTCCATGTCCATTAATATGGTGTATCCTCCATATACCCTTAAAAGGTGGTTACTTTCATGGCAAAACATAAAAAGGTAAGAGGATAATGTTTAAAAAAAACCATACCATGTAAAATTAACTCACTATAAAATTCTATGTGGGGATAAAGATTAATGTTTAAAATATAAAATCCTATGTAAATATCCATTCTCCCATCCAAAATGTAAAAGGTAATTCCATGTGGGAATGGGAATTAAATTTATTTTTGGGATTTAGATTTATAAATAAAATATCCAATGGAATGATAAATAGGATATTTAATTAATTAAACATATCCCATGGTAAAATAAAAAAAACCATTAAATAGAATATTTAATTAATATTTTTAAAATGGAGGAATTATGGTGGGAATAAATATTTTTTGAACCATAAAAAAATCCTCTAGATCAAACCTTAGGGTCTGTGTGACCTGGGGTTGAGGTTTTGGTGGTTGAGTTGGTTTTACCTGGGCTACCTAAAATTGAGTAACATGAGTCTAGTTTCATCACTGATTGACTATTGAAGCTAAATAAGGAGGAAGATATGGAGCTGAGGCATGAGGAGTGACTAGAGCATTAGGAGGTGAAATTGGATCATGAGGAGTAGGAGCCACTAGAGTCAGTAGAGTTAAAATTAGAGCATGAGGGGGATAAGGTGGTATGATGCCCTGTAAAATCCTCTAGAGGATAATAAAAGGAGTCCTTTTTGGATCCTCTTAAATAAATTATGAGATGGAAGGGGAGTAGATGGGATCATATGAACCTTCTTCCCTTTCTTCTTCTTCTTCTTTATTGTGATCCAATATAATAATTCTTGGCCATCATCAACATATAAGTAGAGCTCATCATGGTCCTCTACTTAATGACCATAGTTGATATTGAGCCAAAAATAATACTATACTAAGTAATTTATAATTATCTCCTTAGAGTCCCAATTCCATATCTTGTCTCTTTTTAGGGCAATTGAGTCCCACTTAATGAACATAATTTAGATTTGAGGGAAGGCCTTCTATATGTGGTGCCTGATAGTCATCAGGAGTGGTTGGCACACCTTCTACTACAATTGTATACAAAATTGAAAGATGAATTCTACTAGATGGTAGGAAATTTCCTTCTCTACTATATGATTTAGGATGAAATAGCATAGGAAAAGGGGATATTTGAGGAAACCCACAATCCACATCATAATGTCATCTCTATAGAGCTAATAGTCCCTAATGGTGGTGATAGAGTCCTATATTTATTATGATAGATGGGGAATCAAATCCTCATTGATCACTTGGTATACCATAGGATATAAATAATAACATATGTCATGGATGTGGTTCTAAAATTCATGGCCATACATTTTGTATAAGACCACATGGACTACATAACCCTAAGGAACCCATGGAGGAAAAGTTGAAGGCTTGAAAGAGAGCATCCTAAAGACTTCATCCATAAAGCATCTCATCATGTATAAATTTATTACAATTAGAGAATCTGTAATGGGATTGACTAACTTAAATTTGATCAGTCATCCCATGTTGAGAACTTTAGAATGTGTGAGGATCATATGGAGGAGGGGTACCCATAGTTTATTAATGTGCAAGTAGTATTAGGTCCTAAAAAATTAGTTTTATATAACCATTACTACAACTTCCTCTTAGAAGGTGTGGATAATGTACACATTTATTTCATTCTTGTTAACCCATTTAGCATCTGGGTTCTCAACCTAGTCATGCAAGTTGTCATATATTTTGTAAGTATCCAAATAGACCTTCACCACTACCACATCATAAGAGAAGGTTTAATCTTAGAGGGAGTAGTAATCATTATAAATTTTCATAGAGATATAGATAATTTTATGTTGAGATTTAGGTGAACATACCTAGTTGTGGACCCCATCTTCCACTTGAATGGTAGTGTGAAGGGGATTCTTGAAAATTTTAATTTAAGGAAATGCCTCTAGATTGGTAGTAACTTTATGAATTTAAAATTTATTTTAAGACCAAATGGCATGCTCAAAACTTGATTATTGGTCATTTCAAGATCACAATTCCCTAGGTAGTTGATCAACTACCATGAAAAATTCATTGTAGTATTAAACTTTATCAAGCCAACTAGGAATGTGTAAGGAAATTACTTAGATGATTTACAATAGTAGAATTATATATGGAAGAATTAAGAGAATAATGAGTATATCTAAAGTAATAATTCGGAAAAGAGAATAATACTTAAATATTATATCTAATCCACTTTGAAGGGACAACATCCATAACAATGCAATAAGAGCATAATTCACAATATGATGATAAAATACTAACCACTACCTCCTATATATAATCTATTTTTCCATGGTTAATCCATAAGTTGACCATATTAATAACATCAAGAAATTCAACAAGCTAAGATGAAGATGTGTAATCCATAAGTTGTCCACACATATCCCTATATGCACTATAGGTTAAGGGAATATCATGCCCCTCCCCTTAAAAACAACATTATCCTTAATGTTGAATCAAACTAGGATGCTTCTATAGGAATGATTCATCCTCCCATGTTACATCTTTAGAATGTAGGTTCTTCAATTTGATCAAATACTACTTAATGGCTCTAGTTTGAAGTTGCTTAGTGTGCATGTGAAGGATCTCCTCAGCCTCTATAATGAATCTACATTTTTCATATAATTTAGGTGACTAAATCTAATTTCAAACTTTGTGTCTAATTACTTTATTTAGGTAAGATACATTGAATGCCAAATGTATGTGAGTGGTTAGGGGTGATTCTAAGTTGTAAGCAACACTACCAATTTTTTATAAGATTTGGTAAGGGCCATAATAATTAGGTGATAATTTTTTATTCTTTTTCTATTGCTTTAGATACATATACGTATATGGATGAAAAATCATAAATACCCAATCACCTATGTCAAAATCCCACTCACTGTAGTGTTGATTTACTTGTTTCTTCATTCAATTTTGTGACATTACTAAATTCTATCACAAACTAGCTAACACCCCTTTTTGATGGTAAATATGTTACTCAATAGATCGAGCCTTAGGATGCACTATCAAAATGTATGTTATGGATGGGGGTGAACCCATATAATGACACAAAGGGAAACATCTCAAAAGAAGTATTATAAGATGTGTTATACCACCATTTAGCAAGTGGCAGCCAATGAACCCATTTCTCATATTTATTAGAAACAAAACAATGAATATATACTTTGATAAATTTTTTGACTCCCTCTATTTATCCATCAGATTAAGGATTATATGATGAGCTATGAGCCAACTAGGTACCCAAAAATTCAAATAATTTAGTCCAAAAATTACTAGTAAATGTGGAATCTTGGTCACTTATAATGATTCTTGGAGTGCCATGCAATTTTTGAATTGTATTAAGAAAATTAGAAGCTATTATATTGGCAATAAATGGTTATTTTAAGGAGAAAAAATGATCATACCTGGTGATTTGATCCATAACTACCTTGATAACATTTTTACTCTTGGACCTTGGTAACCCCATAATGAAATCCATGGAAACCTTTTCCCAATATTAGCTAGGAATGGATAAAGGTTGAAAAATACCTAGGGTCTTAATGGTTTCACCTTTATTTTATTAGCATACCATGCATTCAACCATATATTTATAAATATCCCCTTTTAGTCCCTTCCAAAATAAATCTTGCTTGAATCTATGATGTCTTGAAAAATTCTAAGTATCCTCCATGTGGAGAGGCATGAAGTCCCTGAAGAATTTTATGTTTGAGGAGAGAATGCTTACAAAGTTATAATATATGATTATAACATATTTTGTTCCCTTTCCATGTAAAATTTTTATAATGATTATAACCTTGCTAAATATTGTGAATCAAATCCTTGGTAGTAATATCATTCTCCCATTCTGATCTTAATTTCTCTGACCAATCTACCTACCACATGGTCATGGTACATAACAATGCCTCAACTAATTCATCCCATCAAGAGAGGGCATCTGACACCACATTCTCTTTTAATTTCATATACACTATTTCAAAATCATAACCTAAGATTTTATTCACCCATTTTTGTTGTTCTTCAAATGACAAGCATTGTTCCAAAAAATATTTGAGGCTATCATGATCAATCTTTACCTGAAATAGATAACCAATTAAATATGGTCTCCATTGCTTCACTCCATGAAGAATAGCCATCATATTTTTCTCATATATTGTTTTGATACTATTTTTCCTACTAATTTGGTGACTTTAAAATACCAGTGGTCTACCTTCTTGCATGAGTACATCCCCCATGCCATATCATGACATGTCACACTCCACAACAAAAGTTTTTGAAAAATTAGTGAAAAATTAGGAGTAGAAAAAATTAGAGTTTTGCACATAATCACTTCAACTATTAAAATGCTTTGGTAGCTCAATAAATCCATTGAAAGGAGTCTTTATTTATAAAAGATATGAGTGGTGATGAAATACTACCATAATTTTTGACAAACTTGTGATAGTAACCAATTAGCCCAAAAAATCCATAGAGTTTCTTGAGGGTCTTTAAAACTAGACACTCCATCCTTCCTTGGATTTTTCTTAGGATCAAATTTCACTCATTCATGTGAAATAATATGACCCATATACTCCACCTATTGGACACCAAAATCACATTTAAAAGGTTTGGTATAAAGTTGATGTTATTAATGAATAGAAAACATCTATTTTACATGCTTTAAATGGTATTACCAATTTTTGTTGTAGGTGAGTATATCATCAAAAAAACTAATACAAACATTCTCAAAAATGGCCTAAAAACAATATTCATCAAACTCTAAAATGTAGATGGTACATTTGTGAGGCCAAAAGGCATGACTATAAATTAATAATGGCCTTCATGAGTTCTAAAAGCTATTTTACATGTGTCCTCATTATGGATGTGAATTTTATAATATCTAGAGCAAAGATATAACTTGGTAAAATAAATATCACCATGCAATTCATATATAAAATCATCAATTACTAGAATAGAAAACTTATATTTAATGGTGTATTTGTTGAGTTCTCTATAGTTTGGGCATATCCTCTAATTATCATCCTTCTTCTGCACCATGACCACTAGGGAGGAATATCCACTTTGACTATGTCAAATGATTCATACCTCTAACATCTCTTAGACCATAATGTTAATTTCACTCTTTTGGGCATAGGGATACCTGTAGGGTGTGATATTAGGTGGTTTAATTCCTAGAATGATCCTAATTGAATGATCATGTGCATGACTTTGAGGAAGTCATTTTGGTATGTCACCAAAAATAATAGAATGATCACCCAACACCTTTTTTAAATTAGGATGTGTATACTCCTTGGCTGATTAGACCTCTATGGAAATTAAGCATGCCATAAAATCTTTTGCACCTTTTTTAAGAATATTCACCATCTAGTGGGAACTAATCAGTTATGGAGATTTATCTAGTAATCCATGTAGTTTAAAAGTCCTTCCTTCTAAATGGAACCTCATGAATAATTATTGGAAATTCATCTCAATAGTGCCCAAAGTGTTGAGCCATTATACTCCCAAAATAATGGAATCTCCTCCCATGGGAATATAAAACATAGGGGAATATAGAAAATAGTTTCCCATACCAAGCTTATTACTATGTCGTTTGCTAATACATTTGACCATACCACCATTTTCAATCATGACCTAAAATTTTGGAGTTGGGTAAATGAAATAATTCAAATGAGCATCCAACTTACTATTGATGAAGTTATGTGTACTCCTAGAGTTAATTAATAATGTCACCTTCTATTTATTTAGGAACCCCACTACCTTAAGAGTTTGAGTAGTACTAATACCTAAAATTATATGATAGGAAATAGTAGGCTAAGAATATTCATATTCATCCTTAGGTTCTTCTAACTCTTCCACTAAAGACTCCTCATCTTATTCCTCATCATTGGCACTGTTGATGTAAAATAGCTTATTTTTAACACATCAATGCCTTTTTCTCCATTTGCTATCATAGCCAAAAAACAAACTTTTTTCATGCTTTTATTCCAATTATTGATGTGTTAATCTAGTAGGCTGATGAAATGATGGTGTTGTAAAGGTGCATTCATGAAAATTAGTGGAAGTTTTTCATCTTATCATCTCTTTTTCCTCAACCATGCATCCATTTGGTATGGCCTTAGATACACTTCTAGGATGAAACATGCAAACCTCTAATTGGATGCTACCTTTGAGGCCACCCAAAAATAGGTCAATCAATTTTTTCTCAATGATGTCTACCACACATAGTGAGAGATTATGAAATTGATAAATGTAATCCTTGATAGTACTAGTTTGGTGTAACTTTTCTAGTTGACTAAAGTAGTTTTTGGGGGAATTTTTTGATAGTAGAGCTATAACTCCTTAAAAATACTAATCATGAAACTAGGACACCCTTATTTTTCTTTTGAGCACATAGATAATGATACAAAATGAAAGTCTCAAGTTCCATATATATAGAGACCATAACCAATTTTTGTGGGCATGGAGTTTGATGTAGATCAAAGAAATTTTCAATTTGAGTGAGCTAAGTGAGTGGATCATTACTATTAAACTTTCATAGGTCCATTTTTGGTAATATCAGCTTAGGGCTAGGATTGGTGTTGGTGTTGTTTATATTAGGAGAACCAAATTAAAGTAGTAGAGTATTTCTTTGTAGTGGTTGAGCTGACAAGTTGGCCAATTATCTCGATATTTGTTATAATTTATCCTTCATGCTACCAAGTCCCCTATAAAAACTTTAATATCCCATTGAACTATATCAAAATCATGTTTTTTTACCATTCCCTATAACTCTTAATTAATTTATTGAACTACTTATAAAAGGTGGATTAGAAGTTTTAGATTCTAGGTCATCTTTGTGAGGATTTTTTGGAGTTTCCTACGCTTTTCTATGTCTGCAAGTGCTTGGGTCATCCATGCACAAACCATATGAGCGTGTCACCCCCAAAAAAATGTATTGGTGGAATACACCATTATGATCATCTTATAAAGATGAATTCTATGACTATTATTATGCATAGGTGTGAAAAATTGACCCAAAAAAGTGTACCAATGGAATATACCATTTTGATCATATCACAAAGATGAATCCAATGACTATTGATTTGTATTTTTTTACCCATAATTTATTTTTTTTTTTTTTTTTTTAAATTTGTAAAAAAACCTCATGAACAAAACTATGGTGATGAAAAAATCAAATCCTCTTAGATCACAAGTTATGTTTTTCAACCTTTTGGTGCTTAGGATGATAGATCTAAAAAATTATGCCATAAAAACATGCCCAAATTGATGCTCTGATACCACTTGTATTAAAATTACATAGATGATTCATGATAGTATAATTATATGTTCCATAATTAAGATCAGAAAGAGTATATCCATAAAAACAATTAGCAAAAGAGAAGAATACTTGAGTATTATATCTGAGCCACTTCAAGGGGGAAACCTCCACGACAATACAAAAAGAATATAAATCATAATATGATGATAAAATACTAACCAATACCTCTTATATATACTCTACATATCCATGGTTATTATATGGTATGACCATTCTAAAAACATCAAGAAATGCAACAAGCTAATATGAATATGTGTAAGCCATAAGCTGGCCACACATATCCCTAGCCATGTTATAGATTATGGGCATAATAGAATATGGTATTCTAGTTTTTCATTTTGTTTTGAAGATTATTTTTCCATTTTTGTATGATGGAGGGGAAATAAGGATGGTTTGAGTGTAGGAACCAAAAAAATACAGTACTCTATGAGAATTGGAAAGACAAAAAATGAAGTATTCTCAAAGGTATGTAGTGGTAACCATTTATGGGTTTTCCTTAGGATATTATAAACCCATGAATAGATCCCTTATATTATTGGTATTTTGGTTATCTCACTTACTATGAATTTAAATTTGAGTTGGTGTCTAGATTTACTTTCTTTATTTCTAAATCTAGTGTTAAATTCAGATCCCATGATCCTCTACCACTAGCCATATTTACTAATGGAAATGGGATGTTTTAAAAATATCCAATAAATCCTATATTTCTATTTTTTTAATTCCTAGTACATGGTAGGAATGTCTTTACATCCCTTAGAGCCTTCCTAGTTAACTCCCACTTTATGACATGTGCCATCTACTCATTAGTCTTCTTGATAATGGTCAGCACCTAAGCATGGATTTTTACTCTATGTCATTTTATTAGTAAGAGTAAGGTATCTTAAGTACATGTGGAAAAACTTGATTATTTTTTTACTCTTATATGTACCTTATTTTTACATTTCTAGGTCACCTTAGGTAGTTTCCAATTTATCTTCTTTACTTGGTAACATGGCCACTCTAAAAATTGGTAGCATGGCACCTCTTAATTCAACTAATCTCTCCAAAAATTTGGCATCTATAAAAAATATAGGGATTAGATACTATGATAATTGGTGATGTGGTGCCTCATAATTTGGTCAAGCTCCTCTAGGCTTTGACATCTCTTACAAGTCTAGGCACTGGCCATTCTGATAACTAATGACATCATATCTCTTGATTTAGCTAAGATCTAATATCTCTTATAGGTATAAGGAGTGGCTATTATGATGACTAGTGATGTGGTTCCTCCTAATTCAATCAATCTCTCCTAGGTTTTGACATATCTAATAAGTCTAAAGACTAGCCATTCTAACAATTAATGGTATGGCACCTCCTGATTCAGTAGGGATCTCCTAGGATATAACATCTCTACCATGTTTGGGGACTATCCATTTTGTTAACTAGTGACATGGTGCCTCATAATTTATCTAAGGTCTCTAAGCTCTGATAGGTATAAGGATTGGCCACTTTGATAATTTTATAGAAATACTAATTAATAAATGAAAATGAAACATAATACATTTAATACTTACTCATTTATCATTGATATTTTGATTTATAGTGAAGGGTGATAGATATTTTGCTCTTGGGAAAGGAAGGAGACTCCATGAAATTTTATCGAAGTGGATCTATAATGATATCACCCTAATTCACAAAATAAAATGTGTTCTTTTTTTATAAAATATAAATTAAGATTCTTACTACTTGGGGAAATTGGGGTGATATATTATTCTGAGGATATGAAGAAGGTGAAAATGATAAGAATAAAAGAAATTATCTTGAAGCTTTGGTTCATGGGATTTTTATAGGGGTTGCCCAGTTTTAAGAAAATTGGTCATGTTTTATATAATAGGTTCATCCACATAGGTACATGAATATCAATATCATCCAAAGGCAAACCTAAAAGATCATAGTTTATGTACAAAGGACACTAACACTAAAAATATGAAACTAGCATGGTGCACTATTGTCTAAGGTTTTTACTACTATCCAAGAGGGTTTATGAAACCTAGACCCTTTTTTGACACTCGAATAATCTTATACATTAGTTTTCAACCTTTATATCATGCATATTAGTCAATTTCCATCTAAGTACTTATTTGTTTCATTATTTGTTATTTTTATAAATATCAGATTAGGTCATTTCTTACATAAATCAATGGCTATATTTATTAAATATTTTATACCCAAATTTATTATACTCAAACCCTTTAACAACCTAAGTTTTACATTTCATAATACCTTAAAATTTAAATCAAACATCAATAAAACATGTACAAAAGATGAATTTACACTAAAAATATCAACAACATTATAGATTCAATAGTGGGGTATGAAATAATCTCCCTCATGGATGGATTATTAGGATAGAATCAAATCAAGACTTTACTAGAGGATAAACATAAAAAAATAGTCACCACTCTATGGGAAACATTCTACTATCAAGTCATGTTGTTTATAATAAAAAGTGTTGGTGTCACATACCAACATGCCATGATTATTATCTTATATGGCATGATGTAGGACATTGTTAAAAATTATGTTGATGACATTTAGGGAAATTCAAAAACATGAACCATTCATCAATAAATTATATGGAGGATATTTGAGAGACTTCTTGAATACAAGGTGTTCCTTAAACCAACGAAATGTATCTTTAGATTCACATTAGAAAAATCATTAGGTTCTTTTGTTTCCTACACATAATCAAATAAAATCCATTCAAGGTGAAGGTTATCATATAAATGCTTCTTCCTTAAATTTGAAATAGATCTATAGTTTGTAAGACAAAATCTAATATATTTATCACTTTAATTAATATTTTATTGATCATTACCTTCCTTTCACTCATATTTTGTATAAGAAGACCAATTTTTAATGGGATGATAATTGTCATAAGACATTTGAGAAACTAAAAATGTATTTGGAAAACTCACCAATGTTGGTTACACCAACATTGATTAATCCATTATTGCTTTACATCTAATCTACTGAACATGCTTAAGGGGTACTCTCAACCCAACATGACCAAGGAAAATAATGTGAAGGTGACTATCTGAATAATACTTTATTTGCCTATGAACATAATTACACACTAATTAATAATGAATGCCTATCATTGGTCTTTTCATTATTTAAATTATGGCATTAAATCTTGAACAACAAGATAATTATTAATGTGAAAATATATCCCCTCAAATATGTTCTTTCTAAGTCAACATTAATAAGGAATATGGCAAAGTGGATCATGATCATAAATGATTTCTAAATTAAATACACTAATAATAAATCCATTAAATGGAAATTCCTTTCAAATTATCTTATGATTCACCTTTGTGAGATACACATCCTCTAACCATTCATTTCCTACATGAGTCAATCTCCAATATTGAAGAGTCACATCAATGGAAGCTATAATTTTATAATTCTTTCATGCATCATGGATCATGAGCTGGTATTATCTTCATTAATTCATAAGGGGATATCATTCTTAGGTCATTCTTAGTAATTTCCTATTCACAAATAATAGTATAGAATATGAGGCACTTTTTCTAGTTCTTTACCTAGAGGTACAATGAAAACTTTGATAGTTCATTATTTATGATGATTCATAAATTATCATCAATAATTCTATATAATAATATCAAATCAGAGATGAGAAGCTCATTCCCTATAAAGGTATAGTTGATAATCTTAAAAAACACTTTGAATGCATTCAAATTGAGTATATATCCAATGCTAACAATTGAATAATAGATGCCATGGATACCATTGGACCCTTGATACATATATATTCTAATGTACAAGAGTATCATTTTTTTTATCAATAATCTCCTTATACTAGCTTTAAACTCATCTATACAATAAAATGATATGTGGTATTTCTAGTTCTAATTACCCTTGGTACCAAGATGTTTATGCCTATATCTAATACCTCATTCTTTCATCAAATTAACACATAATAAACAAAAGTCGTTTACTCATAATGAATCTTGATACATTTAATTTGGTTTTACACTCTATCATAAATGATATGATGGGACACTACTTTAATCATTAAACTTAAGTGAATCCTAATTGGTTCTTAAGGATATACATGAGGGAATTTGTGGGGCCCATATAAGTGGAAAGTTCCTTGACAATAAAATCCTTGAAATAGGGTATTATTGGCCCAAAATATAAGCTTATGCACATGTTCATGTTGAGAAATCCCTTATTTTCCAAAATAATGATTATTTAATCCACATTACTTCATGAGTGATTTACCCTATTACTTTTCCTTGGCTATTCTCTTTATGGTGACTTAATTTAATTAGAAAAAATGAACCCCACTTCCCTTGATTTCACAAGCATATTCTAACCACCACAAAGTACTTTACTAAGTGGGTTAAGGTAATGCCTCTCACTTACATAAATGGAAAGTATATTTCCAAATTCATCCTAAACCACCTCATCTATTTATATGGCATTCTCTCTTCCATTAGATATAATAATCACACATAATTCAAGAATAAAGACACAAATATCCCCTATGACAAAATAAATATTAAACACAAATGGTTTATGCCCTATTACCCTCAAGGTAATGGAAAAGATGAAGCATCTACCAAAATCATTGTCAAAATACTTAATAAAACTATTAACAAATCCCACTAATATTGTCACTTGCAATTATTTCCTAACCTCTTGGCCTATCATACCAATATCCACACTCTTACAAGTACAATCCCTTACATCTTAGTTTTTGGCTTAAAATCCATTATAATAATTAAGGTTAAGATTCCCTCTCTAAATATTTATTTATAAGGAATAATTAATGATGAATAACATGAAGTGTCTAGACTACAAGAACTAGAACTCTTGGATGAGAAATGACTAGTTGCATTGAGTCATCTCAAGGCTTATCAAAATTTTCTATGTCATAAGTATAATAGAAAAATCATCCTAAGATAATTTTAAGTAGGTGACCTTGTATTAGAATATAATTATAAATTTTTTAATGTAGACCATGAAAATAAAGGTAATTTTGAGCCTAACTAGCTAGGCCCTTTTATTATCACTACAAATTATGGTTTTGGGGTATACAAGTTGGCTATACCAGAAGGATATGATATCATCGATCCCATGAACACTATGCATGTCAATATATTTCACACTTGAATTGGGTGATAATTGTATATAAGGGACTCTACTTGGATTCATTCCCTTCATATGTCTTATTTCCCCTTCCTTTCATTTATTATTCTAGAGTCTAGCCTTATCTTCCTCCCATTCCCTCTTCCCATATTAGATATTGATTATGACCTAGGGGTACTAA
The DNA here is from genome assembly GCA_037957365.1 of Torreya grandis. NCBI lineage: Eukaryota > Viridiplantae > Streptophyta > Pinopsida > Cupressales > Taxaceae > Torreya > Torreya grandis. The sequence continues at coordinate 390,554 of JARHVA010002021.1, forward strand.
AGGTAGATTGAGACAAATTTTATACAAATAGTATAGAGTTCTTCATCATCAACACATCATTACAAGCTAAATTTTATATTGAAAACATCATTTTTTACATGATTTCCCTACTTGGTAGTTTTGGATGTAACTTATTTTAGTTCTCTAATAAATCCCACATTCCCATACTATCCCATTAATTTTTCATCTTATATTTTTTTTGAAGGATATTTTTTCCATGTCTTGGCATTATTGTGTAATGATCATCCTTTTGTGTTTCCCTCCTATATCTCCCATGCTCTTGTGATTTTATGAGCATGTACCATTGAATTTGGTTTAGCTATTATTTGAACCCATAAAAAGGTTGTATTTCATTTATTATATGGTTCATTGAATATTTGTCAATATTTAATTACATAGATTATTTCAAAACCCTTAAAACATTCAAAAATTCCAAAAACCCTAAAATCATTCAAAATTTCCAAAAATGCCAAAAACTATTAAAAAAACTAGAAAATCCCAAAAAGAGATAAATCCATGAAAATGTTTGTGTAATTTTTCATTCTATTAGATGGTATATTACCCTATATTTTATATTATTAATTTAAATATATGAGTATCATGTGCATATCTCATTCCACTGGCATGGAGGAAACTCATAGGTGGAAAACAAATTTCCACACAATGATATCTCCATTGCCTTCAATCACTCTGATTATTCAAATGAAGTTTTTATTACCCCATTCCTTTAGGTTTTTACCTAGGTATTGGGTGTGTGTATTTCATTATATATTGATAAATTTAATATACATTTTTATCCATTCATTACACTCCCATTTCTAGGATAACTACATTAGGTTGAGGTCCAAACAAACTATGTAGGTAATGCTTGGATATATGGGGAAGCTTAGGTCATATCAAACACTATCATTCCATTTTTATTTTCATCTAATATTAATATCATATATTCTTACCATTTTTAAATCTAACTATTATATACTCATTGATTTTTAATCTTTCTTACACTCATATTTTTTTACATGCCCATTTATGCTCTTCCCATTTTATGAGTCAATCCCATTTTACTATTTGATTTATTTCATTATAATATTTTTCATAAAATTTACTCTATCACATTTATAGGATAAATACATTGGCCTAAGGTCTACATAGACTATGTAGGAAACATTTGTCTACATGGGGTAGCTTGGGTTATCTTGACCACTATCATTCTCATTTTCTTTTTCCCAAATCTTATTCTTCTATGTTGTTTCCATTTTACACTATAATTATATTATGATAAAAAAAAAATTATGAGCACATTTCAACTCATTATGTTATTTGAGTTAATCCCATTGCCTTATTTAATATTTTTCATTTTTAATCATTGTCATCAATTTTCCTATTTCACATTCATGAGAGAACTACATTTGGCCTTATGATCCACATCAACAAAGTAGGCAGTGTTCATTTTAATAGTGAAACTAAATTTAGTTAGGCCACCATTTACATATAATTTCAAGCCCAGTTTATCATATGTTGTGTCTTGTTATCCTATTTTACATCTCTTAGACTTGGGTGTAGATCACCAATAGTAACATCTTATTCACATTCACATTTTTTTACTTTTTTTACTATTTTCATAATCACCTAAAAGTGGTAATTGGATTATAAGAGTGTCACTTGAGTTACCTTATTCATAAATTAGCCCTAGACCTATATTATAGCCTTAGACATAATTTTTTAGTCATTGATCCAACCAGAATTATCTACAACTAGTCAAAACATAGTCCCAGAACAATCTTCCTAGATCTTAACCTAGTTTGATCAATAGTATGCCAAGTGGAAATTAACACCACATTTGGGACACTACAACCAAATGGTGCTAGAGATCCCAAAGGGGTGATACTTTACTTATCCATATCTCTTCCCAATGGATACTTTTTTAAATGTGTAACCCTCCTAAGGTTAGCCTAAGTATATTTTTTATTTTCAACAAGTTATAGAAACCTATAAATATAATTATAATTCACATCTATTCACTAGATGGAAAATAAATGGAAAAAAACATTCAAACCAAAGACATGTTAAAAAACATTAAGGTATTTGATCCCTATTGTACACTACTTCTACATACTACCATCTACAATATCCCTAACCCAAGTTTTAAAATATTTCAAAGCTCAAGAACATTCAAGGCATCTGAGGCCACTCTCATTCTAGCATTCACTTGTAATTGCATCAACCACTAGTTGTGAGAACTAAATTAGGCTTGATCCCTCTTAAGAGTATTGGTATGTAGGCAACCCTCTTCACAATTGGGTGTTGAGGATTTATATCCTATCCTACTAATAAACACATAATTATTGATCATGCCATAATTGAAAGAAAGAATAGGGTTTGTACACTAAATCAAGTTTTTAGGCACAATATAGAGCTCTAGGTTTCATGTGTGTAGTAACATGACCTAAAAACATAGGCACAGGTGCTCCTAGAAAATAGGAACAATCCCATAAAGGGGAAACTACTACCACCTAAAGCACACTACATAAGCATGGTGTTACTATCCATACTAGGTATTTTTATCAGTGAGTAAATGAACACTAGAATCTTGTTGATGACACTCATAACTACCTAAAACTCAACTTTTAGAGCCTAGATCATCTATGATAGTCAGCTTTAAAATAAGTCTATATTTATTCCTATTTATTATTATTTTTAGAAATTCAAATAAGGTCAAATGCTATAAAAAATTAGTGATTAATTATTGCAATTTATTTAATTAATTTAGACATCTCATCCATTTAATCTAAACAAAGGTTTTACATAGTTAAACCCAAAAAGGTTAAATCATTTGGTGAGCTTGATTTAATTTTAATATTACTTAAAACCCTAGCTTAAAATCATCTGAATTTTGTGTAGTAAATTTAGGGTTGAATTTTTTTGATTCTTTGATTTTTTTATACAACCTAGTTAATTAACATCAAATTAATATTAGGGTTTCAATTTATTTTACATCTAATTTAAATTATTTCAAAGAAACCCTAGATTCCAAAATCTTAGCACTAGATGCTCTTAGGGTTTGTATCCTTTTTTATCTTATTTTCATTAGATGTTATTAGTTTTTCAAAATTCATATATTTTATTATATTATCTCTATTTAAATTTGTTTACTATATGTGATCTAAAAAATTTATATCTCTTCCATTAATAAGTGTTAGACTAGGTGGTAATCCTATAGAGCATATATATACTCTATCTATATAAACATATAATAAGGAAAAGGAACCTATTGCAAATTTAGATATGAATCCTTCACAACCTGATTATGTGAAATTTAATGAAAATGGATGTAAACTTGAATGATATAATGAAGATAAAGATGATGTCCATGTTAACAATCAAGACACATTACCTCCACTTAATGATTATAACATAAATATGAATAAAGATGAGGTATTACAAGGCTTTAGAGATATAAATGAGGAACATCCCTTCATCATGCACAAAATTTATCCATGCCATATTATAAATCAAGAATAAGATAAACAATGGTCAATCTTCAACCCCTTCAGTTAATAATGTTGTTATACCTTTAGTGGGGCCCACTCAACCAACTTATATAGCACAACCCAAGATTGTTATTCAAACATTAGTGATAGCTACACCACTTATGGCTAGTTATTCTACTCTAGATGTAAAATCCCTTATGTAAGAGGTTCTTAATCTATAGTATAAGGTGTTACATCTCAAGAAGGGAGAAAATAAGGAATCACATGTCTTAGATTCTAACATTATATTACATACACCTTTAACACATCACATAGTATCAACTTATTTTCCATATGGTTTCATGGAACTCAAGCTCACATTATATTATGTCAAGGGTGACCCATAAAATCACCTCAAATACTTTCATGTGGCATGCTTGGATTATGTGTCTAATGATTGGATTCTTATAAAGTTTTTTCTACATAGTCTTAAGGATTATGCCCTACAGTGGTTTTATGATTTTCCAAATCAATCTATCATGACATTTAATTATTTATATGATATGTTCCTAGCATACTTCTATATATACATCAATGATAATATATCATATGAAAAATTGGCATAGCTAAAAAAAATCAAATGAGACCACCACCAATTATGTATTACAATACAAGACAATTTGTTTGGCCCTTAACCTGTTAGTAGAGTATTCATGCCAACTTGACATCTACCTTAGCATGAGAATATATTATTGTAAAGTGGCTATCCTAAGGGTTTTTTTACCCATATGTAAGTTGAAGTGAAAATATTTTACCAACTGATATGTGGTTAACCATCTCCTCGATTTTTAGGGCATCAATGAAGATTTATAGAAATGTGACAAGTGAATCATAGGGATCATAGATTCATGGAGTCTATGGTTAAGATGATGGAGTTCTATATCAGCACTTAGAATGCAAATTTTAACTTAGAAAAGATGTTATTGATGGATTATTTAAGTAGATTAAACCAGAAGATGAAGGGAAATAAAGAATTGTAATGAAGCCCTAGCAGAATGAATTTAAAGCCATATTCTATAGATCTTACGTTAGTGGCCATTAAGGCTTAAAAATAAAATGGAGGCCACTTTGGCTCTAATTATATGTGCCAAATCTTGTCTATGATCCTTTAAGTTATTAATATTATGTTTTGAAAATAAATATTTCTTTGAACTTTAAATAATGATAATGGTGTTACATTAAAATGTACCTAAGTGTGTCTAGTTTTCATGTATTATAGTATTGATAATAGGATTTGAATGTTTATGTGATGTTGAAATTTTGATTAATTAAGTGACTTGATGTTCATGCATTTTACTAGTTCACTACTTTAATGGAGTCTTTATAATTTTCATGACATCATATTTATTTTACATGGAGGATGAGTATAGATTTGTTCTAGTAACCTAATCCTTATTTAAATTGTATTTATTTAGTATGAGTAAAGTTTCAACCAAATAAATATTATGACCCATTAAGCACCTATATGACCCTGGGCTTAATCTAAAAAAATCTTATGCCTATAGATCTACCCAAGTTAATTTTTTGGTACATTACCTAAGGCCCCTTAGTGAAGCCTCATTCCATGGCATAACTATGCCAACACATGCCCTGATTTATTCTTAACTACACTTCAAGTAAGTGCATATGATGTGTGCCTTATGTGGATTGATGTTGTCACATCTAAGTATGTCAATGTTGAGTACAAAATGAGTATCCCATGCTTGTGCCTAGTTGTAGTAAACCACCCCTAAAATTTCACAAAAATTTGTTTCTATTGTTGGGACCCATGTTTAATTTTGTTTTTGTAATGGTGAAATAGAATTATGTACTGACTTCCTCTCAAAAAAATTGAGTACTAGATGTAATAGGTGGAAAATAGTTTTTCATAAAAGCATCCAACGTACAAAGGATAAAAGGAAATAAAATGGGTTTAGGAAAATCTATATGATGTCTTATATGTGTTTTTTTTTGTGAGTTACTTAAACATGTGTATAAGTGGTTGGCTTCATATTCAACCCACAAAATAATAAGTTATGGATGGTGTTATGAGTGGACAAAGGAACACCTAGAGAGGCTTAGTACCCTGGATGTTACGTGGACTAGAGTGGTGGATAAATGGTGGTAAGGATTCCTAAATAGATACGTAATTCATTTCATAATATAAAATTATTCATGCCCTGAGGAAGTGGAGTACTACTTTTTGGGCAACCCTATAGGCACATTTATGAAGGATTTTGAAACAAATCTCAAGAAGCTAATGGTCGATTATGGTTTTAAAACCTTGGGGATGGAAGGATAAAATACTTTCACATATGAGATATGTAAAGGGGGAGAAGGGGATGTGTAGGTAAGTCATAATGAAAGGGTAAAAGTAAATTGAGATCTAAAATCTCAAAAGATAAGACTATAATAAGAGACAATGCCAATTGATTCAATATCTAGAACTTGGAAGTGTTGAGAGAACTCATAATAAATATGAAGGACATGATAAAGGATCTCTTAAAATATAATAATAGAAAGATGAGAGATATAATTAAGTAATATATTAACATTGACACTTGATAGGTGTGTAATTCATTGAGTTCCTATAGAATGTGGTGACTATATATACGTTTGATGTGCCTACCCCTTTTTAACCTGTAATGCATGCTCACACATTAGATACCCCACTTGAAGACAATATAAAAGTGATTATTAAACCTAATAACACCTCATATATTAGACATTTTGAAGACTTAGATTTTAATTTTTTTTATTGAATATATTATTCCATATAAGGAGGTGAGTTCAACTACATCTAGGCTATTGAGTTCTAGCTCAAATAACATAACTTGAACACAAGCATACTAACTCAATTGATGTCAACAAAACAAGGTGAGAAACAACCTATAAGAAGTGGTCTAGTACCACAAACAATTAACACAAAACTAATGGAATCAACTTTTCCAACAAGAATAATGAGACCAGTGCTTACCTCCAGGGTTGGAGGTATTAGAGGACTACCAATAGGATAAGCACTGAGGCGATAAGTACTTCAAGTACTAGCTAACCCCCCATATTCTATCTACTATAAAATGTCTATGCACCTACCAAAGTATCATGGTAAAGAAAATAATGTAGTTAATGTGCTAAAATGTGAATTATAGTGGTGCATAGGAGGCATAACCTAGTCAGAGTGTAAGACTACTCAATTTTCAACTACTTTGATTGATCATTCCCACACCTGATATACAAAATTTCATCCCAAATAGTCACTATGAAGACTTAAAGGATGCATTCTTTATGGAATTTGGCATCCTAGAGTTTGAATAATAGAGCATTTTCATGCTAGAATAAATTACCCAAGGACTCTTAGAGAGTGTGGGCTTATATGATACATGGTTTAAAAATCTCCTAGCAAAGATTTTGTATGATATTCACCCCTCCCAACATGCATATTGGTTCATTGGGGGGTTGTTCATGTTATTTTAAAGAGTACTTTCCATGAAGAATTTTATAGACCCTCAAGAAGCACTTAAATCTACACTTATATCCAAGGTATTTAGAAGTATAGATACTAGGATCAACCCATTTATGGAGGAAAAAATTATGTCTAGAGCCTCCTAGCTCTAAAATCTTACTTCCAACTCTGTACATGATGCTCAAATTGGACTATGGTGCATTGACTATGAATTAGAAGACTATAATAGGATTAAATACTCTTAGAGGAATATGTGCACTCTAATTTTAAGTTATTAAGTCTATCAAAAAGTGCATGATTCTTGAAATTGCCCTTTATTGCAATGTGTTAGCCAAGTCAATAAAACTATCTATTGTCATTTATGTGATGCCTATACCCATACCACTATTCATTGTTAGATAATTAACAAAATGCACAAAATCATGGAAAGGGGCACACAAAAAGAGATAATAGTAATTGGAAGACAAGTAAACCAAGGGAATGATGGCTATAGATAATAGAATATAGGGTTTAGGATGTAGAGAGGTGTTAGAGGGTGAGGTGGAGGACATGGTGGCATCATGTTCGTGTTGCTTTCATGTTATAAGTGTGGATTAAAAGAGCACTATCAGCATGACTATCCTACACATCCCATTTGTGGATATTGTCGAGGGCCCCATAAATTCAAGCAATGCCCTGACCTTTACAAAATATTGACCCAAAGTAGACATGACATATATAAGGGTGTAGGGATGATCAGTCATAAGTAAAAGATAGAGAAATAGACCCCAATGGGACAAGCTACACACACAAAGGTAGTCAAGGTGCATGCAACTACTCATAGTGGATTCACCACTCAAACACCATCCATGTTAGTACTTGAGTTATGCCTTGAGTATAGGGATAAGGATCAAAATGAATGTATATCATGGCTTGAACCAAATTTTACACCATATCTAGACCCAATGTGATAGAAGGATGTACTACAGTAGGTTATGAATTTAATATAAAACTTAAAATGGGAGATATAATTAATGCAAGACCTAGAAACATAGGTTATTGCCTCTCAAAATAATAAGGATAGTTGAGAAGATGAAGTACAAGAATTAACTAAGATCTTATACCTCTTGCAAACTAAGCGTATACTACCCCTATTGAAGAACTTACTCTTGAAGAATGTAGGTCAAAATCAATTTTAGGTCACCATGCTACACATGGAGATGACATGAGAATTATAAAATAATCAAAATTCTAAATATAACCAAGAACTTTTGGTGAACACCACTATTGATGGATGGTCTATCTATGAGGTTCTTTTAGACACAGACACCAAGGTCAACATCTTGACAAAGACTACTTGGGAAAAGATGGGAAGCATAAATTTTAGACCTTCCCTTCATGTTTTCTTCATGGTTAATAAGACATGGGAACATATTATCAAAAATTTTAAGAGTGAAATTATATGTATTATGGGCATAAAGTTCTAGCTCAACTTTGACATAATAGAGTTAGTATAGCAAGACACCAACCCAACACTTATGGGAATGTCATGGTGTTATGAAAATAATGTATATATGTGATTAAAAAGGCAATACATTAATTTTGAGAATGGAAAGGAGAGGGTTGTTATACTTTTTTTAAATGACCAAGGACCCCCTATATCAAGAGCATGGAAATTGAGGATGAAATCAACCATATCTATAACATCACAATGCAAGGCACCAAGATGCTATAACTAAATGATTAGGGAATCATCTCTTGGAAAGATGGACATTAATTCTCATACACCATAGATGTTTTTTGTGATTTATGGATAAAATAATCATATGAGACTATTTGTCAGTGGTACCAACTAGTGTGAGCAAAGGCACCCAAAATAGTAAAGATAGGATGGATACAGATTAATCTCTCCTAAAATATGGGTCCCTTACACCATGAAAATGGGGAAAAGAGTGTTTTTCCTTAGTAAGGTAAAAAATTATAAACTCATAAGATATGAAAGAAGTAATCCCATAGAGGACTATGTCTATGACATTGAGTCATGCATCCCAAAGGAGGTGAATATAATGGGTGCACTAGTGTACACATTGAAAAGCACTGAGACTCATTAGTTGGAAACATAGAATCCTATATTTCCAACTTGGTAGGATGTAAAGGCATACATTTTCACCATAGTTGGAAAAAATAATGAGGACCTTGTCATTTCAACATACTTTGGTGACTGTGAATCCATCACACATGTATGTCTTTGCAAAGAAATGTGGACTATTTGTGGTGAAAATTCCCCAGGAAATATATAGATGTATGCCTTTTATATATCCTTAAATACTTGGATGTAGGTTTGGTAAATACTAAATGAGATGTATCATGAAATCAAAAATTAGGATACCCTTAAGTAATAGATTATTCATACCTTCTCCTTTTCTTTGAAAAATATTGAACTAATTGAGCTATTATAAGTAGTTCGAATGTCAGTATTTGATGACACTAATATATTATATGAGTATCTATGGGATATGTTTAGATAAAAAGGGTTATAACTTCTAACCTTCTTTAGAGATCAAATTATTAACAATGACTCTAGTGATGAAGATGATGACACATGAAAATCATGTAACTAGAAGAATTTGATAGGGAAACATAAGTAAGTGCACCAAGAAGAGGATAACATCCCATAAGAAGAAGACCCTACCCATATTTAGGTAGATACAACTGTGGGTAGTATACAAGTTGAGGATTTACACTAGGAAAAGTATGAACCCTATCAAGCACCATTAAAAACTACCAAGGTATATATCCATTCAGAGGGGGAACCCAAAATTACCACTCTACGTGCTTATTGTTGTAACACCAAAATAGTGTGTATTGTTGATATCATAAAAAAATTATAATACATATTATAATGAAAGTATAAATATTTTAAAAATTAATCCACCCATCCCTTGAGAAGATGAGGATCAAACTAGTTGATGGCATGAGGCCCATCAAAAATCAGTCTTACAAGATGAACCTGAATCTTCATTCCAACATTAAGATAGAGATATATGGCATACTAACCATAATATTTATCTACCTAGTGAATGAATCTAAATAGGTTAGAACCATGGTGATCAACATAAAAAATGATGGGTGCATTTTAAATTTTTTTGACTATAGACTATTGAATGTTGCTTGTATGTCTAACCCCTTACCACCTATATACACCAATAAAGTATTGGATAGCATTGTAGGTTATGATATTTACACATTTATTGATGGAATTTTAGGATACAATCAAGTTCAAATAGAGGAGGATAATCCCAAAAACACCTTTATGACTAAATGGGGCTGTTTTGCATATAACATGATGCCCTTTGGACTAAAGAATGCATCAACCATTTTCTCCTAGGTAGTAATGAATACATTTAAAGACTTCATTCACAAGTTCCTCCAAGTATATTTAGAAAATTAGGTAGTTTATGGGTTGGTAAAGGATCACTATGAAAATTTTCACCTAATGTTTGAAAGGTGTCAACAGTTACAAATCTTGTTAAATCTCAATAAGTGGGTTTTTTAATGTTGTTTGGCACATTTCTTGAACACATGGTTTATAATGATGGTTTTTTCATTGATACAACAAATATTACAATCAACCTTTAGCTTCAAACACTATCAATGTAGAAAGATGTATATAGTTTTCATGGGCATTATAGGTGTTTAAGGAAGTTCATAAGGAATTATGTCAAGATTGTGGCACCTCTAGAGGATGTCTTGTGGAAGGGTAGCCCATTCTATTGGGGTACAGTGAAGGAAGATGATTTTAAGACACTAAAGCTAAAACTATCAAGTGCATTGATATTAGAATTTTCTAATTAGGAAACTCCCTTCCACATCCATGTTGATTCCTCTGGTACTTTAATCAATGCCATATTTTCACAACCAATTGAATGGAAAATGGATCACCCTATCTATTTTAAAAATAAGAAAATAACAATGACAAGAAAAATTACACCATGATTGATCACAAAGTATTTACCATGGTCTATTCCTTATAAAAGTTTTGATAGTATTTATTGGTATCCCCCTTTGCCTTCTTCATTGATCATGATGTGCTTAAGTACCTGGTAAACAAGTTCATTTTTCATGACCACATTTACCAATGGATCATTTTGTTTCAATACTTCTAATTTTATATTATAGTAAAGCCTATAATAAAACTTGATCCTAGACCATCTATCCTACATAAACTCTAGTGATGTGATAGTGCTTATTGAAGATGATATGCCTGATATGAAATATTATAGAATCTAGCATGTCCAAGAATATGTAGCATAAATCACCACATTTATAACCTCTATATATATGCCTCAAGCCATGACAACTAAATAAAATCATTAGATCATAATTCACATTTCCCATTTTCAACTCATTGGCAAAGAATTGTACAAATTGAGTTATGATGAAATCATGCATCAATGTGTCCTAGAGGATGAATGTGACTTAGTACTACAATAGGTACAAAAGGGGATTGATAAAGTCTATTGTTATGGAGATGCCATGGTGCAAAAAGTGCTATAATTAAGCTTATGGTAGACAAATTTGTTTCATGATTAAAATAATATTTCAAAAAATATGATGCCTACTAACACACTAGAAAACTAAACCACTATGATGAGATTTCCCTCATCCCCATCCTTTCCTAGGTGCCATTAAGAAATGGGCTATTGATTTTTTTTGGGCTTGTTATTCTAGCTAAAAAGTGAATAGGTGAAAGGTACATTATGGATACTACGAATTACGTTACCAAGTGGGATGAAGTAATGCCAACCAAAGACTATGTAGCCATCACATCAACAAGATTCATTTCGTAAAACGTTATCAGTAGGTATGGATGCTCACTTGTCTTTACTAGTGACCATGACATGCATTTCATCAAAAAAATAGTTTACATCTTGCTCTTTGAATGTATGGTGATGCACCATAAAATGAAACCCTACCACCCCCAAGTGAATGCTACCATAAAAGCATTAAATAAAATATTAGGGACATATCTCACAAAAATATATGACATTGGTTGAAAGGATTCGGATGACCATGTGTCAGTGGTGTTATAGGTCTATCACATAACATATAAGTGCCTAAAAAAGGCTACACCATTCTAACTAGTGTTTAATATAGAAGTAATTTTACTTATGGAATTCTTAGTGGCCTCATTGTGCATTACATGTATTGGTCAATTACATGACCAAGAGTCTTTAAGCACATACCTAGAATATTTAGAGAGGATAGATAAGACACATGCTCAAGTACAATGAAGCTAATAGATATAAAATTCCCATCAAAATATATGACATGGTAAGTAAATCAATCACAAGGTGTTTACAAATGTGCACTCATCTTATTATATGATTACAAGTACCTAAGGCACCTAGACAAGTTTTAGATCATATGGATAGGACCTTACATCATCCATATAGTATTAGATATTGATATATGTAATTTATTCATGTTTACTAGTGAAATTATCCTTGGGCATTTCAATGACAACCAATTAAAATTATACCATCATTAGGATGGTGATTGCACCATCTAACACTAGCTTCTGGCTCAAAAGTTGGTTGCTTGATCATGACCATAATAAAATTGGTGTAATCAAAATATTTTCCTTATGTTTTATTTCATTTATTTTTTTGAATAATCATGGTGCTTTCAAGACCATATGAGAACATTTTTGGCACTTAAAATTCATAAATATAGTTAGGTGAGTCAAGCCCAGTCACTTTTTAAGTGCTTGAAGATAGACACGTATGTTTTTGGGCATGTGAAAAGTCTACCAAGATGTAAACTATAAGTATGAATTGATAAGAAAAAATGCACAAAGTGTTCATGTAAAAGAGACTAAGAAGATACAATGAGGTACTGGAGGACTAGTGCAAGGATTTATATGGGTGAATGAAGAGAAATTAAATCACATAGAAATCAACTGAGAAAGAGAGGCATGCTTGAAAGGAAGCATAACACTAAGAAGAGATGGAACCTAGGAGGCTAAATCACATGCATGTGAAGCATTGTGCCCACGTAACCATAAGGATGATAAAGGTCATACCAAGATGAAAAAATCATAAGATAATGACCATTATGATAGTTATAACCCACTTAATAGTTGGTAGGAAGTGGCCATTTGAATCACCTATCACTTCACTAAATAAAATATTAGTAGAGTTAATGTTACCATGATGTAAGAATAAAAATTTGCATTAATGACTAGTTGGCAATGGATTTTACTATATTTAATGGATTGTAGTAGATTTTGAAAATCTAAATTCGACTAGTCATTAATGTGGTAGATGAGAATAACATATAAAAATGTAGATTATAGAGGGAAGAATTTTACTACCATTTTCAAGAGATTAAAATAGAGTAAGGGTCCAAAGACACTGAATGATAAAATGCTACTAGAAAGGAAACAAGTCACCCACAACCTCCCCAAGTGAGAATGAAAGAGAAAGAAGAATATTTAATTTCACCCTAAGGAGAAAAGGAGGCAAGCGGAGAGAATTTGATGGAGAAATAGGAGATCAATATTTTAGTAGGATAACCAATAAGCCATTAATGAGGTAGAAAGCTTAATATCCAAATGTGTAATTACATTTCCCATTACTATAAATCATGAATATTCAATTTCAATATTTAGTAGGATCAATCGGTCATGTTTTAATAGTATTAGGTTCTAGATGGGAAAGAAATGACTAAGTAGATCTCCACCATAAGTTCAAAGGAATGAAAAGAAAGTGAAAGTAGTAAGAGAAGCAAGCACTACTAAACTAAAGGTGAAAATGGTGGAAGGAGTTAGCATCATACAGATAGATCCAAACACAAGCACAAATATCACCTATAGAGATATGGAATACCTATAAGTGGTCATGGTGGAGTAAAGTGGGTATCTTTTGTGCATGTTTACAATTTAAAATATTATAACCATAGGATAGCTAGTAACATGTAAGACTTGAATAAGGATGAATGGTTTATATAGGTAAGAAGACCAGGGTAGGCACTACATGTTTTTTATATCCATTAGAGACAAATTAAAAACCCAAGGTACCACATAAATTTTCAAGATACCAATAGTCGATAAAGATAGAAGAATTGGTACACTTTCTTCTCTCATGGGTACATGGAGATTGATTTTATTTTGTAGATGATGCATGAGGATTTATTCAAGCCACATAAGTAGAATCATAGGGATATCTAATGTAGGATTAGAAATAAGAGAAATGATGAAGGACAATGTAGAGGTAGAAAGGGTTGAAAAAATCATTGGGCTATTATAAGTTAGTATTTTTTTCTTAATCAAAGACATCCAAGACCTAGACACAAGGGCAGTAACACACTTTATAAGGACTAAAATTTTTCCTAGTGGTTGCTGGTATGATATAATTAGAAATTTCCTTTGCATTGCCCACCATATGGTGCAAGGAGTAAGGTTCAACATCTCTAATTTCATTTCAAATGATATAATAAAGAATGTACAATAATTCCATCTTGCACATGAGACCTTCCAATAGGGATACATAATTATATTAATAATGATGTAGGAGATAAGTGAAATATATGATGATGACAACCACCTCTGGGTGTTTCCACCAAGCCATGAACCTCTAAAAATGAAGTATCAAGACTTTATCTACCCTCTAGTTTCTCACAAAAACATAAAACTAGAGTGCAAGGGTGGATTGAAACGTATGTAGAGGCCTTTTAAAAGGAGTAACGCATCCCATAATAACTCCCTCAATAATTAGTGGGAACAAAAACCTTCATCATGATGAAACACTTTTATATGGTGTGCTTGGCACTCACTGATGAAAATATATTAGGGTGGATCTGGTTACCTTACACATTCTTAGCCAAATACTTCATAATAATACTAATGAGAATCAAAAATGCACAACAAACTGATATCTAGTTAAAGGTCATGGATCATGATATAAGGATGATGAGGCACCAATTTTTATACCCTAGATCCAAGGTAACTTGGGTTGAGGAGGATGATAGTGATAGGATTAAAATCCATCCCCTCCAAAAGGTAATAATAAATGGAAAAAAATCAACCTTTACTATGAGATGAATTCACACAAGAAGGGGAAAGATCTTGATAAGGATGATAATCATCCCCTCATAACCATAGAATAAGGAAAGGATGTACCAAAGATGCAAATGAAGTCACTCCAAAGGAAGTGGGGTGAAAAATTAGAAGAGATCATGGAGCTCATATAACTAAAAATATCCTTTTAGGAACAAATCATGTCACCTTCTCCAAATAAGCACATGACATTCATGTAGGAGGGTGATTCTTATATTAAACATCTAAAGAAAAAGACTAAGGGACCTATAGCATTCCCCACTAGTACCCTTGTAGATATGGAAAGAGAGGAAACATTGGTACCTATTATAGAATTAGAAACTAAATAAGATAGGGTAGGGACCTATATCCTAAAAATAGGGGAAAGTGAAGAGGATCTCAACACTAGAGATGTTTAGGAGGCCCTAAAAAATGGCATGACTATCATGATAAAAGTATTAGAGGAAATGGCAAGTCTTACATCAAATGCCACCTAGTTAATGAGCCCAGCTTTGAACGTAGCACCAACATCCAAGGATAAAGCCTCCCAAGTGGCCCCTGAAAATATTGAAGAGAAAAAAGTATCCTAGAGGAAGATGGGATTGAGTGATGAAGATATAAACTAATCATTGGTACTAGAAGAAAAGAAAAAAACTTCACTAGGAATAATAGAAGTTAGAGTTGGAAAAAAGGGTGTCAAAGGCTCCCTTGAGCATAAGACTAATATTATAAATGGTAAAATAAGCACCCAAGTGACCCCATTATATAAATAAAAGAAGCTACAAATTAATTCCCAAGTAGTGGAGAGGTGTTTGGGTAAAAATAAGGTGATACAGGTGCCTCAGAGTAGCAAATAGAGATGATTTAGGAATACCATTAGTAACAAGGTGACATGAATGCTAAAGACATAACCCTTATGGTAAGTATTGAAAATCCTTAAGATGAAGATATGGATTAAGGGGAGAATTCTGGTGAAGCAACCCCTAAGGATGAAACAAGTGATTCCTTATAGAATCACATCAAAGAAAGTAATGGTACTAATGAAGAGGAAGAAGTACACATAGAGAAGGTTATCATCAATAAGGATGATATAAAACTTAACATTATGGAGATGTCATAGAAGACTAGGGGGATGAATATTTTTACTTGTATGAAACTATTCCCCCCATGTCACCATGAAAAAGGACATGCAAGCTACAATCATTTATACTAGACCATTATATGTATGATCTCTAGTTTGAGTACCAAGAGTAGATATTTTGATCCTAAAATATTTTGAGGAAGGGAAGGAATCCATTCATTTTGACCCACACACCATGAGCCCATTCTAATATGTGAATGTGTTAATAAAAATATCCACATAAGTAATGCACTAAACCTTATCAATGATGGCAAGGTGAATAAATTAAAGAATCTCCTTAAAGAAGACAAAGAGGAAGTGTAGGCTAATATATTTAGGTTAAAACATATTTATGAGAACATAGAGGTGTTTAACACTTTAAAACTTTTAGAGGTTGATAATATTTGGGTATTAGTGGAATAGATGCTCCCAAGATTATATCTTGAGATGGAATAAGAAGAAGAATAGGAATATCCATGCATTGCACTAAATATGGAGCTATTAGATAAGATCTAAGAGGTACAATATATCTTTGTAAAGATTAAGGAGGGTATAAAAATCATGGATGCCATTTTATATAATTTTTATAACCAAACCTCAATAATATATGCATGCTTAAAGAAATAAAAGGATGAGAGGGAGAAGTTGATGGCTAAGGTGTACTCCATAGGCAAGGAAGAAAGGTTACAAATCATGAGTAGAACCAATTAATTAAGTAACTAGATCAAATACTAGGAAACAACCTTGGAATAAATATTTTTCACTCTACATACTAAGGCCTTTGAGCAAGGGATATCTTAGATGGAAGTGTGTCAAAATTACAAGTAAATATATAAGCATTACATAAAGATCTAGATAAAATAGATATACTTTCCTTCACTATTGCATCCTTTAATATTGATAGCACTAAAAAATAAATAAAGCTATCAATAAAGGGATTTGAAGAATTTAGTGCCAAACTCCAAGAGAATGTGCCTGAGTTCTATGCTCCTAAGAGTTTGATGGTTTGGTCTAAAGGTAGACTAGATTTTTTGTATGGGGTAATGTTGGACCCCTAACCCATTAGTAGAATATTCATGACAACTTTACATCCACTTTGGCATGAGAAGGTAATTTTGGAAAGTGTTTAGCCTAAGGGGTTTTTATCTAGCTAGAGGTTGCAGTGTAAATATTATACTATCTATCAAGTGGATAACCATCTCCCAAATTTTTAGGGCATCAAAAAATAGTTATATAAATGTGGAAAGTGCCACATAGGGATTCTATAGTCATGAAGTTGGTGGTTATGATGACATAATTCTATCTCAACACTGAAATGCAACTTCCACCCTAGGAAATATTCTCCTAAAGGATTATTTAAGGATCTTGAAACAAAATTTGAAGTGAGAGAGAGAACTACAATTAATCCTTGATGTAATGACTTTGAATCCATATTATATAAACCTTAATTTAGTATCCATTAAGGCTTAGAAATAGAATGGAGGCCACTATGGCTCTAATTTTATGTGCCCAAGCTTGTTTGTGAGCCTATGGGTTTTTAATATTTTGTTTTGAATATAATTCTTGATATGGAATCTAAAAAATAATAGTGGTGTTGCATTAAAATTTACTAAGTGTGTATGGTTTTCATGTCTTATAGTATTGCTAATGGGATGTGAATATTTATGTGATGTTGAACTTTTGATTAATTTTTTAAATTGATGTTCATGCATTTTACTAGTTCTCTAATTTAATGGAATCTCCAAAATTTTCATGACATCATCTTTATTTTACATGGAGGATGTGTATAGACCTACACCAGTAACCCAATCCCTATTCAAATTGTATATGTTTAGTATTTGTAAAATTTGAACCAAAGTAATCTTATGACACATTAAGCACCTAGATGACCTATTGTCACAAAATATTTCACCCTAGATAAGTTTTTTCAAGCCTTCTCTATATTTGGGAAACATGGAAATAATTATAGGTATGTGGGTTTACCTAGAGTATAATTAGACCTCTAGGTTTAAGGGCTAGCTCCTTGAATTTACCTTGAAGTTATTATCACCTAAAGTAAATATTTGCATATGGAAAATGGATATAAGTATTCATTAAATAAATATAATAAAATTGGATGATACATCATAAGTATTTCCATAAGACCATCATACTTATTTCAATAATAAATAAGACCTACAACACTAGTTTCAAAGTCTTATAATACTCTAACATTAGTATTTTAATGTGGAAGTGATATGCATGAGAGATATCCAAGGTAAATGAACAATAGACTAGTTTTAGACACTAAGTATAATTTTACACTTTAAAACATACCCATACACTTGAAAACACTTTAGATGACCTACTAGAGTGGAACAACTTCCATCAATCATCGAAGGATTGAGAGAAAGTAAAGATAGATGAATATCTCTTAACTATTCACTATAGAACTCTTCACACACTTTGAAAAGATGATTTATGAACTCAAAATAGATTTTATTTATTTTTAAAAGGTAAATTATAATGTTAAAACTAGTATGAATTTACCATATATGGAGTGTAATTATAATACAAGAGCCAAAATGGCTACTACTTATAGAATTTGAGAGAAGAGAGGAGAATGAAGTCCAAGAGTCATTAAACACTTGTCAAGATGAGATAAGGAGTTACATCCATAGGATAAAATAATATATAGTATAACATGTAAGGAATACTTGGATAAATGTCCCTTAAAACATGAAACTCCTAAAATGTGGCATAAGACTCTTCAATTGCTTGCGTAGAAACTACCTTCATCATTTGACATTCCATGATCAATCCAAAAAATAATATTGATAGATTATATTATTAAAATATGAATGGGGGATTATAAAAAGTCCCCAACATGCATTGGTTGTGTCCCTAATCAATGACATTATTTTAGAGATGAGTTATCATTGCCTATAGTCATGGTCACCCTCCTTTAAATTACCCTTCACAATTAGCACCAAATAGACATTTAGTTTTCCAATAAAATCTATAAAAAAATTGATTTGAGATGTTTTAATAACCATATTACCATTATATCCATCAGGTAATCCTTAAAAGGCCTCCCAGTTAGAGTTTTCATTATCTCACTTGGTGATCACTCTTTGTTCACTATGCTAGTTTGGATTAATGAAGATGATAGTAGAGGAATTTTTATATTCTCTAAAGAAATTAATGTGTATTAAAGTTTATATTAGCTACAATAATAACTCCTAAAGTGATTTTCATCTTCTGAACCCGTTCATACCTACACAATACATAAAACTATCAATAAAAGCCATTTTCCACCTTCTCCATACAACTAGTGTAGAACTAAAATTGATGGGAAGTATCCTTGGAGTGTATTTTGTAACTTATAATCATCGACCATGTCATTATATCCCTCTTGGATTCCTCTTATTATTCATATTTCCAATCGGGTCCTTAGTAAGGGTTTTAGAGGGTTTTAAGTGGTTTTAGCCTCCAAGGTTTGTTCATAAATTTGTGACATTATAACCCTAAAAAAATTACACAAAAATAGTTTTTTGTACCCTATTCAACACATAATACCTCCTCCATCTCCCATTTGATGTTTTTTTTATAGTTACAAGCTTCTAAACTTGCCTTCTTAAGCTCCTCTCTTCATTTTACATACCCTAAGATGTTCTTAAGCTAATAAATGAATTATCTATGTCATATTATTAAAAAAAATGGATATAACATACCTTATATCTCCTTTTTAACATTTTTAATTCATTATAATGTTCACCTAGTGCTGTAAGTGAGATTTGGACCCTTTTAGGCACTAGGCTTAGTCAAGATCTAATAGGCCTATCTGCATACCTATGAGTTTACGCCAACCTATTATGTTATTGAAACTATGGGTTATTTTACACGTTTTTACATGTCTAACACAACCTTACACATCTATTTTAAAAGTATCATAAACTTATATTTTACCTTCTTGTCATCTTTATGACTAACGTATAGGAAATGACTCTCTGGGAGTTCCCTTTGTCTAAGATAGAATAAAGGGAACTTACCCTATCTCCCCAGACAAGAAGATGGAATGATGGGATTATATAATATATATGGATATTTTTTTCAATGTTTCAGATCTTGGTTAGATGAATATCCCCTTTAAACATCATGAAACCCTCACAGTAGATGGTGTGATGTTCACTGTATGCAGGATTCTAAGTATTAGCTATATGTTGTTTTAAAGAACCCATTCATTATTTTTTTATCAATTTTTTGAGACTATAATAATATTTTTATAAACATTTTTAAGGTGATCCAAACATATTTATCACCCAAACTCTTTTTAAAATCTTCAATAAACACTTTGCATTTGACTAGACAAGACTATAGGTTGATTGTAACTATGTTTACCCTCAAAAAGGAGACTACTTAGAGGTTATTATTTTATCCTAGACCTTTTATCATTTATATAATACAACTCTTAAAGTATTTTTGTCCATATTATATTCATTTATCTCTATTTATACCATGTCCATTCTAAGCCAATCACCAAGGTAGTTTTACCTTAGACAATTGTCAATTATAGTCAACTATAGTTGACCATTCTTAAATCAAAAGGGATCCTATAGATGCATTTTAAACTCTTTAAAACCTATGTCACATGGTCCAATATCTCGTTCTAGGTATTTTGAGTCATTTCCAACTTACATGTTTCCATGTCTAAGTTCAAACCATGGACTTATAGGGGTCTACAGTCAACTATAAGTAAGATTTTTGAGGGTAAGGTACTTGTAGGTGGTGATTTAGGTCACAACCTTTTATTTACACTTTACTTAATTTAATTTTATTTAATAGTATAACTTTTAACTCAATAGATCACTTACCATATAGATATTTCTCTAAACTTCCACCTTAGATTGTAGAGTCATTTGAATTGCTAATCACTATAGCTAACCTAAGAAAGTTTGTAGTGAACAAATGCCTAAATTAGAAGCCTTCTAACATGGAACCCTATTGGCCAAACCATAGAATATATTTTTCAAGTTATTACCTTATATGAGGGATATAATATAAGATAATTCAAAATCCTCTAAACATCATAGTAATTCATCATATACCAGCATAAAATGTGACCTCGGCTCTATTTTGAAGCTTTTAAGGTAAAGGATCCCTATAAATCATTATTTACATATATCCATGACCCTTCAAGTATTCTTATTAATTAATGATTCACTATTGATTGTCATGGTATCTTAAAAATTCTAAAAATTTATGAGTATCTCAAAACATGTTCAAAATCCCCATATGACATCTTCAAGCCTCTATGAAAGCCACCTGTAGGTGTACATACAGTTGCTGATAAGGGTATTGAAAGTGAGATAGTCAATGTGTCTGGTGTATAAGCCTAAAATTAGTTATATAACTTATTAAATTTATTTTAATTTATTATTTCCCCATGAAGTAGTTTTAACTAGTTACAATTCCTTCATTTCCATGTGATCATTCTCTTCTAATACACCTGTATGTTAATATTAGTGATGTAAAATTGTGTGTAGAGTTGAACTAGATGTCATAGTTAGTCACATTGAATTTGAAATGTTTATATTTTTTTTTTTATTCTCAATAGTTTGACTAATCTCTTTAAAAACTTCATGACCTCTCCATTAACATTTTCACACTTCAAAACATCTCACTTAGTTGACTATTCATGATAATCATGTAGGAAAGTTTTACTATGTTAGAGGTTGATTGTAACTCTATTGATCATCTACTTTTATATTGAGTATGGAATGAGATGTGGATTAAAATACATGTAAAATATGAAATGAAACATATTACCATCTTTTGAAACCACTACAAGGATGTGAAAACTCTACAAATGGTGAAAACCTATCTGCAACACATCAAGATGTTCTTACCTAAAACTTCAGATGTTGTGATAATAAATTCATATTAAAACATGAAAAAAAATATGGGTAACATCAAATAATTAATTCCACCTCCTTTTAAAACTACTTCACCAACTAGATTATTTTAACAAGTTCAAATAAAAGAAAAACTTGCAGGGTATGGGGATTGACAAGTGAAATGAGACATTCAACTTATTAAGAATGGTTCATAAATAATAGGAAACCATTCCTCCAAATATTAACATGAATATTAATTAAACCAATTGTACTATCCATAACCAATGGAATTTGACCTGAAACCTCTCCTATTAGTCATACCATTAGAAGACCTATTGACCAGTTTTGTATGATTAGTGGAGCGATGGAAAAGAAAAATGGATTTAGTCCATTTTTGGTACTTATAAATTATATGAAGTGTGTAAATGGATTAATTTAATCTAAATTATCACTACATGATGTTGCTACACATGTCATACTCTGTAATAGGTTGCACAACCTCCAAAACTCCCTTTATTTCAACTATTTTCTTTATTTCACTTAACACCTACATACAATTTTTTTAGTTAGTAATAACAAGGAATGATAAATTTTGAAATTTTGTACATTTAAATTAAGTTTATAACACTTGGACCACCCTATTAAATTTTACCACCTTCATTTATGACCTAGATATGACCCTTAAATGATATAGAATGACACAAGAACTAAATTGTACTATGACATCTAATAACACATAAAATCACATCAAAAGGACTATGAAACACCCTATTACATTATAATAGACCACTATATCATTTTTTTTACTATAGGGTCTTGACCTATTTTTACTTGTGTTCAAAATAATAAACATTCTTAGTGATTTCCCAAGGGTGGTATGCTTGTTATGCAGAGACTAGTAGCCTAATCTTGTCCATTGGATCATAGACTCACTTGTACACAAGTTTAAAAATTATATTTCCTTTTAAACCATTCTAAACACAAAATTAAGAAACAAAAAATAAGACACACCAAAGAAAAAAAACATGTGTTTAACTAGAACACTTATGAAAGACATCACACATAACTGAAATAAAGGCAAACACACCTAATCGACTATTTAAAAAAACCTCATTCTTGAGGTGAAGAATCATACCATACTAAACTAGGGTAAAATATGGTTCCTCTTAAATATTTTTCACTCCATGAATGTAATCTATCATGTGAATCATGATCATCATCAGCCACTTTCATATATATATAAGTTTAACACATTTGGGTTTTCTTAGGCCTATAAGTAGACTATTTGGAACCTTCATGAATTCTATTTTATACCCTCCAAATATACTTATTTGAATTGGAAGTTGATTATTTTTTGTCATATTTGATCTACACTCCACAAACTATAGAATAGGAGTGATGACAACTACCTCAATCCTTTCATCCTCTTGGGCATGAATTACTTGATGTGTATGATCATAAAGTACCTTCTCATCATGTTCTAATTTTGATGAATTTGGTTTTACCTCAAATGG
This sequence comes from Torreya grandis, assembly GCA_037957365.1. Classification (NCBI taxonomy): domain Eukaryota; kingdom Viridiplantae; phylum Streptophyta; class Pinopsida; order Cupressales; family Taxaceae; genus Torreya; species Torreya grandis. Next base: position 414,113 of record JARHVA010002021.1, read on the forward strand.
AGTTCTTGACTATTATTTAAGAAAAAAAAAATGCCTTAGACTCATGAGACTCTTCTTTGACTATAGACCCTTGGGTAGCATACTGACATACACTTTCATGATTGATGGAAAACTCAATAATATGATTGTTAGAATAATTAGTATGCACGTCATATATGTAATCTTTATGAGGAGAAGGAGTCTTACCCAACCAGTCAAATTCTTGACATATGTCATTGAAACTTTACCAGAAGTCATCTTCCTCTTCCTCTTCCTCATGAATGTCATCATTAAGGGTAGCTTTATCAATTTTAGTTAGGAGGACATTATTATTTCCACCATAATGATATATAAGTATATAAAATATATCATCATCGTATGCATTAATGAATTAGTTTCTCATAGAAACTTGTGAGAAATAATGCTTAACACTTACCTCAACTCCATCAAATGGTTTCTCATGGATGATATAGATGCCAAGGTTAGTTTTCTCAAATTAAGCATAAGGATAACTCTCATAATAATATACACCATACTCATATATAAATAATTAAAATATTCCTTCAAGTTTAGAATCGCCATAATTCACATTCGACTCTTCCTTCTCATTGTAACACAATTGAAGCTAGAGATTGCTTCAATATAGGACTCAATGTGAAACCTTACAAGTGGTTTAGTTATTATGGTTGCCTTGGTTTAATATATTATATTAAATGACAATAAGGACAAAAAAACTAAGATATATCCACCTATCTTGGTTATAAATTCTCTTCAAAGGAAGATTGCAAAATGAGCACGATGGTTAATAATAATAATGTCTTTGAGGATGGGAACACTAGGATAGTCATGAAGGAAGACATTAAAGTTTTTTATCAACCCTATTGTATTATAAGGTGTAAAATCTAGATAAGTTACTCATTTAATAAGGGTTTCATATTTTAGTCCCAACTTATCAACTACAACCTTGGGCATGATTGATGTAGAGGCACCACTATCAACTATGCAATTGTGTGCTAGTTTATCCCCCTTATGAGATTGAGGTACAAAGTTTGAGGTTTCTTAGCTTTGGTATATGCTTCCATAATTATTTTATGTGAATTTTTAAGAGAAACATGACCATTAATTTTAATTGAAGGTGAAGGAATAATAGGGATAGTGGGAAATTGTTTTTGTAAAAGCTCCTTTTGTTTAGGCATATGAAGGACATCCTAAAGAGAAATGGATACATTAACACTTTTCAATGAATACACTATGTTTAGGATAGGGGTAATTACTTTATCTTTAATCCTTATATGCAAATACATTTTTTAAATTAATGAATTGAATCACCTTGAGAAGAGCTTACGACATTCTAATTTGGAGGAGGTGTAGGAGTGTTTGGGACTGCCATGGTTGTAGTCATGCCTTACTACCTTGTAGGAGGATTAGATGAAATTTTAAACACATTAATATCACCTCAAAAATATTATTCTTGGCTCTATTATTATTTTAAATATAATTTCCTTGGTTGAGAACATAATTATCTTCCATTAGGAAGTTGGTGAAATTTTCTCCTTAAGGTTGTTAACTTCCACTCGCTTGCATCAAGACTTCATCTTCTACTAATTGTAGAGTTATGATTCATCTTTGAACAAGTAGAGATTTTTATCCACCCTAATTTAAATAAATAAATTTTCCTTTTTCCTAATATTCTCCTTACACCAAGTTTCTATTCACTAGTACCATCTCTCTTATGTTGGTGGTGGAAGTAGGATTATACACCTTTCTGGCCTATTGAAATTATGCCACCTTTGACCTCTTCCTCTACAATATTTTGACCATATTATTGTTTATAGGGATAAATATTTTGATGGTAACATTTTTTCATATTATATTTACTAATTTTATCTCTTAACATTTGAATTCCCTAATATTTATCCATAACATCATCTACCTTCTTAGGAATAGATCTAGGCTTGGTGTTAACATTATGAACATTAGCCAAACTTGGAGTATTAGAAAGAATATTAGGTATTAGAGTCATATAAAATTTAAGAGGAAACTTTATAGCTTTAATAAGGATATTTTTATATCTAACGGGAATTTCATAGGCTTTAAGAAGAGTGAAAGCACCCATGGATTGTAGCATGATGGTAATACCAGTACCAATAGCTCTCATGTATGTATGGAACACAAAGATAATATGTGGTCTCATGGGAGGAGAAAATCTACATCAAGTGTATTAAAACCTCTCATTAAAGTCATGCATTATTTCCTTGGGGGTTATTTTGATTTCATTGAACTGATGTATGAGTTAAGTGTGGTCACTTTCATCCTCAAATCTTGTGTTTATCAACTCTCCAAATTCATCACATGTTATGATGAATCCACTAGGCAAAGTCTTATACCAATCAAGTGTTTTACCTCTATGAAACATGAAAATGAGTTTAATGGAAATATTCTCCTCAGTTAAATTATGGAAACTATGAAAATTAGAGATATCTTTCATGTTTTCATGAGGTGTGACATGACCTTCACTATTAAATGTGGGCACACTCTTTGTAGCATTAAGGGGAATGACATCATAGTCATTAATATGTATTGGATTCTCCATGTTGAATTTTTGGAATGCATGTTAACTATCCATTATTTCTTCAAGTTATTCATTTTATTCTTTAGTAAAATCCTCTTAATCTTTAAAGGGTAGTATAGGTTGAGGGTGTTGAACTTCAACAGGAAGTTCAGGATAAATTGGTAGATTGATAAGATTGAACACTCTACTTGAATATAACTTAGTAAGGACCATGAAGTATGAGAGAAAATATATGAAAAAATATTGGTATAAAACTAGACTTTACCTTGATTAGAGTTGCTAAATATTGATTAGCAGACCAATTATGCAGTTGATGATGTCAAAACTAGCATTCACCTTAACAAGTTTTCTTTAGGATACTGGGTCCCACCAAACATGCCAAAACTATTGTCACAAAATATTTCACCCTAGATAATTTTTATCAAGCCTTATCTATATTTGGGAAACATTTGAATACTTCTATGTAATTGGGTTTACCTATAGTATAAGGAGACTTATAGGTTTAAGGGATAACTCCTTGAATTTACCTTGAAGTGCTTATCACCTACACTGATTGTTTGTTTATGGAAAATGTATATAATTATTAATGTACTAAATATAATATAAGGTGGTGATACACCATAAGGATTTCCACAAGACCATCATACTTCTTTTACTCAGAAACAAGACCTACAACACTAGTTTCAAAATCCTAGATTGATTTGACATTATTATTTCAATATGGAGGTGATATGCATGAGAGATATTAAATAAGTGAACAATATATAAATTTAAGACACTAAGGATAATTTGACACTTGAAAATAAACCCATACACTTGAAAACACTTCATATGACCTGCTAGAGTGGAACAACTTACATCAAACATGGAAGGATTGAGAGAAAGTAATGATAAATTAATATCTCTTAACTATTCACTATACATCTCTTTAATAAATTTTAAAATATTATATATGAACTCAAAATATATTATATTTATTATTCAAGGGAAAATTTAAATGTCAAAAATAGCAAGGCTTTTCCATACATAGAGTGGAATTAGAATACAAGAACCAAAATGGCTACTAATAAAATTTGAGAAAGGAGAGAAAATGAAATACAAGAGTCACAAAAAACTTTTAAAGATAAGAGAAGAGTTACATATATAGTATAAAATAATATATAATAGACCATGAAATTTATAATTGGACAAATATCCCTCAAAACAAGAAACTCCTAAAATGTAGCATATGACTCTTTAATTGCATGCCTAGAAACTACCTTCATCATTTGACCTTCCATGATCACTCCAAAATAAAATAGACATAGATGAGATGATTTAAATATTAATGGGGGTTATAAATAACTCCAAAAATTCATTGGTTATGTCCATAATCACTGACATTCTTCTATACATGAGTTATCACCACCTACAATCATGATAACCCTCCTTTCACTTACCCTTCACACTGAACACCAAAGAGGCATTTAGTTTCCCAATACAATTCATGTATATCATTATGTGACACCTATAAATATCCATAATTACCTTATATCCATTATCAATACCTTAAAATGCCTCCTAATCAAATTTTTCATCTTCTCACTTGGTGATCACTTCTTATTCACTATGCTAGTTTGGAATGGTTGAGATGAATATGATAGCATAGGAAATTTTTATATTTTTTGAAGCAACAAATGAGTATTAAATGTTATAAATGTTCTCATAATAACTACCAAAGTGATTTTCATCTTGTGAAACCATTCTATACCTTCAACACACATTAAACTATTAAGAAAATCCATTTTCCACCCTATCCATATAAGTAGGGTAGAACTCAAATTTGTAGGAAGGACCCTTGGATACTCCTATACAATTTCCAATCATCTCCCAAGTCATTATATCCCTCTTAAATTCCTTTCCTTATTCATATTTCAAATCGGGTCCTTATCAAGGGTTTTAGAGGGTTTTAGGTGGTTTTAGCCTCTAAGGATTATTCATAAAGTTGGGTTATTAGAACCCTAAAAAAATTTCACTAAAATATTATTTAGGATATAATTAAATACATCCTATCTCCTCCAAATCCAATGATATGTTTCTATAGAGTTACAAGCTTCTAAACTTGCCTTCTCAAGATTTTCTCTTCATTCTGCATACACTTAAATTTTTTTAAGCCATAAAATGGATTATATATGGATTATTATAAAAAAAGGGATCAAAAATACCTTATATATTATTTTTAACATGTTTTAATTAATTATAATTTTCACCTAGTGCTAGAAGTGAGATTTGGATCCTTTTAGGCACTAGGCCTAGTCAACACCTAATAGGTATGTCTGCATACCTATGGGTTTAGGCCACCTTGTTATGTTTGTGCACCTATGGGTTATTTTACACGATTTTTAATTTCTAACACATCCTTACAAATATATTTTAAAATTATCATCAATTTTTAGTTTACCTTCTCATCATCGTTATGACCAACTTGGAGGAAAAGACTCTTTAGGAGTGCCCTCTATCTGAGATAGAATAGAGGGTACTTCCCCTATCTCCCAAATGATAAGATGGTATAAAGGAATTTTAGAATTTATATTGATACTATATGTAAAGTTGTATATATTTTTAACATTAATATTCCCTCTAAAAATCATGAAACCCTCAAGGTAGATTGTGTGATGTTCATTGTATGCAGGATTTTGAGTGTTAGTTGTAGGTTGTTTTATAGAGCCCATTCATGATTTTTTATCCTTATTTTGAGATTATAAAAATAATATCATAACCATGGTTAAGGTGATACAAATATATTTATCACCCAAACTCTTCCCAAACTCTTCAACATACACTTTTCATTTGTTTAGACAAGATTGTGGATTGACTGTAATGGTGTTTACCCTAAAAAGGGAGACTACCTATGGGTTGTTATTTTCTCCTAGACCTTGTATAATTAACACAAGATATTTAATAAAGTATTTTTAGCCTTATTATAGTCATTTATGTCTATTCATATGATTTCTATGCCAATATAATCACTAAGGTAGTCATGCCTTGGAACACTGTCAATTATAGTCAATTGTAGTTGACCCTTATTGAAGCAAAAGGGATCATATAGATGCATTTTCACCTCTTTGAAACCTATGTCACATCGTATAGGATATATTTTTATGCATTTAAAACTTGAAAGTGATTATTTCTACATGTTTCCATGTCTAAGTTCACACCATGGACTTGTAGGAGTCTACAATCAATTGTAGGTAACATTTTTAAGGGAAATATACCTGTAGGTGGTGTGCATGGCACAACCTTGTATTTCAACTAATTTTTATGTCTTTTGAGTCACTATTATTCATTTAAACTCAATATATCCCTTACCATGGATAAATGTCTCTAATCTAACACCTGAAATTGTAGAGTGATATGAAACACTAAAAGTTTGCAGTGAACAAATGCATAGATTTGAAAACTTATAGCATGAAACCGTATTGGCCAAATCACTCTATTTATTTTTAAATTTTTTAACCTATATGAGGGATACAAGATAGGATCATTAAAAATCCTATAAACATAATTTTACATCATCATATGGTAGCATCAAATATGGCATACGCTCTATTTTTGAGCATTTAAGGTAAAGGATCCCTTTAACTCATTCTCTAGATATATCCATGACTCTCCAAGTCTACCTATTAAAAAATGGTTCAATATTGATTATCATGCTATATTTAGCATTATAAACCTTTATGAGGATCTCAAAACATGTTCAAAATCCCCATATGACATCCTCAAGCCTCTATGAAAGTGACATGTGGGTGTGCATATAATTACAAATAAGGGTAATGAAGGTGAAATAGTCATTGTGTATGGTCTATGGGCATATAATTAGTTATAGATCTTATAAAATGTATTATAATTAATTCTTACCCCCATCAAGGAGGTTAAACCAATTATAATTCCTTCATTTTCATGTGATCATTCTCTTTTAAGGCTCTTGTAGGTGCATATTAATGATGTAAAACTATGTGTGGAGCTGAACTAGTTATCATAGTCAATCACATGGAATTTGAAAGGTTTTTCTTTTTTTTTCATGATAAATATTGTGCATTAAATCTTGAAAATCTTCATTACCTCTTCGTGAACATTCTCACACTTCAAAACATATCACTTAGTTGACTGTATATGATAGTCATGCATGAAAGTCTGACTTTGTTAGAGGTTAACTACAAATCTATTAATAATCTACTTTAATAATAAGTTTTAAATGAGAGGTGGATTATAAGATATGGGAAATATGAAATTCAACATATCACCATCCTCTGAAACCACTACAAGGATGTGAAAACTCTATAAATGGTGAAAACCTGTTTGCAACATAGCAAGGTGCTCTTACCTATAACTTGAGATGTTGTGCTTATAAATTCATCTTAAAACATGAAACCAAATATTGGAAACATGATATGAGGAAGTTTTAATCCTCTATAAGCTGCTTCACCAATTTTATTGTACGAACAAGCTCAAACAGAAGTAAAACTTGTAGGGTATGGACATTGAGAAGCAAAATGATACAATCAAATTATTAATAATACTTTATAAAGCATAGGAAACCATTATTACAAGTCCTACCATGAATATGAATCAAAAAAAGTTTAATATCCACCATGAAAGGCATTTAATCTAAAACCTCCCCTATTGGGCATACCATCAGAAGACCTATTGACCAATTTTTTATGCCTAATGGAAAGATGGAGAAGAGAAATGGTTTTGGTCCATTTTTGGTACTTCCAAAGTAGATCAAGCATGTAAATTGATTTAGGGAATCTATAGAGTCACTACATGAGGTTTCCACATGTGCCATACTCCCCCTTAGGTTGTATAACTTCCAAAAATCCATTTCTTTTAATTGTTTTCTTGATTTCACTTAACACATGTAAGTTTTTTAGTTAGTATTGACAAGGACTGATAGGTTATAACATATTGGACATTAAAAGAAGCTTAGAACACTTGAACACCTTGTAAAGATATACCACCTTCATTTGTGACCCAAATAAGACCCTTAAATGATATAGAATGACACAAGGACTAAATTAGACTATAAAAAAGTTAATAACACATTAAATCACATCAAAGGGACTATGACATCACTTATGACATTTTAATAGACCCTTTGGACTATAGGATATTGACCTGTTTTGACTTATGGTTAAAATAGTCAACATGACCATAGGCTTAATCCAAGAAAAACCTGTATGATCCTCTTAAGTTTATGGTACATTGATTAAGTCCTTTTAGTGAAGCCTTGTGTCATGACACAACTAGCCCAATTTGGGCCTTGGTTCATTCTTAGTTACACTTTAGGTGATCACATAATGCATGTGCCTTATGTGGATTAACATCATTATAGAAAAGTGTTTAAATGTTGAACACAAAAGGAATATCCCATGATTGTGTTTGGTTGTAGCAAACCACCCCTAGACTTTCAGAACACATTTTTTTCCAAATTTACTATCCCCATGGTATAAAAATATCTTTAGGATATATTTTTAAAAAATTATGTTACAAATATTACATTAATATATCGTATTCAATAAGTTTCCTAAATTTATAGATATGTGCCACATAGTCAAGGAAAGAGAGGTTAAGCTCTTAGTAATGGGCAAAATCAAGTACACAAATAAATCTAAATCAACTATTAAGAGTTTAAAAAAACCTCCATACAAGGGAAACATAAAATAAAAGTGATCAAAATGACATAATAAACATAGCTTTCAATCCTTCTCCTAGATTGGTTTTATCCATTCCTTAGCATAGAGTCTTCACTATGTTGCAAGTTATCATTGATGTCATGTGTTTGAGACTATCATTGATGTCAAGGTGAGAGTGGTTATTGATATGTGGTTAACTATTTGAGATTTTTAGTATGGATTTTAGTAAGCTAATGGAGTGTCATTGATGTTCCATAAGTGATCATATGGAGAATAATAGTATAGTGAGGTATTCACAAAGCCTAGACTTGTCTTAGTGAATTCATGTATAATAAATCCTAGTAAAGTGAGTGAGTTTTGGCATGAAAAAGTGTTTGAATAATGAGTTGTAGTAGGATGAGGTTGTGAGGCATCCATAGATGTATTGGTGAATTTCTAGTGTGTCATTTGATCATTTGGAGAGAGAAACATGCATCCCCTAGCCTAAGAAGGATTATAACATCACATACCATCACAAATTTATTGATATAATAATAATTTTGTACATCTATTATAGGTACTCAAAAATTCAACCTTGGTGAAAGGTTTTCATGGAGATGTTATCCATAGTGCCAAGAAAGTACCCTACAAATTTGGTGTCTTGAAGAGATCCCTAGTTCAATATATAAGCATTCAAAGTTCCTCTAGTAGACTGTGACATGACAAAGAGTATTGAATCTAAGCTTTAATAAATAGTTGTTGAAATTTAAAAATATGAACATTGGATTTCAAATGACTTTGTATGTGCATTAGACTAGTGAGTAAAAAAGTGCTTTTAGAATACATGATATTGGTTAGATCAAGTTGGTGTAAAATAAAAAGTTGTAGTAGACTCCATTAAAATAATCCTCCAAGTGGTATTTTTTCTTAAATTTATATAAAAGTGGATTTATTATAGTTCAAAGTCAAATGTTTTAACTACGGTAAAAAATTTTAAAAAAAATAGTTAGAAAAGAAATGCATGTTGAGACCAAACTATTGAGAATTTTGGAATGGTATAAAAATAAAAGTTTAAGTATAATAAATTAAAAAATCCAAGTGGAATTTATTATTTAAATTTAGTACAAGTTAACTTATTTATTGTGAAATTTTCCTATGTTTTTTAGTTGAATGTTAGATTTGAGTGAGCTTCTTGCAAAGATTATTTTTAGGTGATTTAAATAAATTTGAATGATATAATTAACATTAATTTATTTTTAATTTATCATAGTACCATAATCATGATATATAATTTTATGGAAATTTTCTCTACATATGGTCTAAGTCATGTTCATCATGAATGGTTTTTGAGACAGTTTGACAGTTCTAGGTTTGGAAGGTAAAGTAAAGTGTTTGAGACTCTATGATATTATATGATGTATGTAATGATTATTATTTTTTGGTTTAAATAAATTATATTTATATTAATTATGAAAATTTTTGATTCATTCTATTTTTTTTAGATATGAAAGACAAAATGGCCTATCTGGCTGGGTATGCATTGTTCAAGAGTAGCTTAAGAATTGGTTTGTAAGACCAATGATTGATACTAGAACAAGTGATATATATATATATATATATATATATATATATGTATATTTATATATATATGTATATGTATATATATATATATATATATATGTATATGTATGTATATGTATGTATATGTATATATATATATATATATGTATATATATATATACATATACATACATATACATATACATACATATATATATATATATATATATATATATATATATATTGGGTGATGGTATATATGTAGCATATTAATTATTAATGTGAAATATAATTCTTTAAATTTATCTTACATGATCTAAAAACAACATGTTTCAAGACTATATTTTCTAAGTCTTTGACAGCTTTCAATGTGTTAGTGACAAAGATGTTTCTGAATTATTTTTCATAATATGTAAGTGTATAAAGCATGGGATTTTATATATATATATATATATATATATATATATATATAATATATAAATAATTAATTTATAGTTTTTTAAATTTCAAATTTAGGTGTTGGTAATCAAAGATGTTTGACTATGTTTTGGAGCACATAAGTAGTTCTGAGTAGTCATCTCACAAAGGTGAGTTTGGGGTGTTTTGGAAAGAAATGAATAATATATTTAATATTAATATGTTTCATAGGTATAGAATTATCATTTTAATTTTTTTATCTTCATGATAATTCTTTTTTCAAGTTTGGAGATTCAAATACTATTGACTTTACATTGGTAGTGTTTAATAGTTCTATGTGGTCATATTTCAAGAGTGTGTTTGAGGTGTTTTTCCATGTTTGGTGATGTCAAATGGAAATGTTAATGACCATGAGGTCACTAATTTTATATCCATGTTTTTTAAATACATGATTGTGTATAATATTTCATCACATGCTTCATATATTCAAGGCAGACTTTTTTTGTGTGTGAAGAGCTAATTGCAATTAAGCCTAATGGTGTGGTTCAAGGAGTGATTTTGAGTAAAAGGTCATATTAACCTATACAAAAGTTATAAAGGATATATTTTAGGTGTATGTAATGTGTTTCATGTTTATGTATATTCTCATTTTTTTCCAAGGTGTCTAAGTTTAACGTGTTTCTTAGAGAAAGCCTAATTGCATTAGGTCTCTATTAGGCCTAATTGCATTAGGTATATATTATTCCTAATGAAATTAGTGATTGTTTATTGTGCTTAATTTAATTAGGCCTAATGGGTTTTGGATCCTATGAGTGTTGAATTACATATGTAGTGAGTGTTTATTGTGTGAAATGTGTATACTAACCTATTTCAAGTGTAATCCAAGTGTGGTGAGGTTATTGGCTGACCTAAATGGGTAAGAACAAGTGTTTGGTATGAATACAAGGCAAAATACAACTATTTGAGATAGTTGAGGAGATTAGAAGATAAGAAAAATAGATAAGAGAAACAAAGGGTGTGTGTGAGAATTAAAATGATGTAAATCATGTTGAAGACATTCAGATAACATCAAAGGTTCATCTATGAGAAGTGGAGAGCATAATTGTACTTAAGATCAAGGGTTCTAGACCTAGTATGACCAAATAAGGTCTAGTTAAGAGAAGTGAGTGCAAGTGAGTAAAAAATTACCTTGAGGAGAAGGAGGTAATGAATACCATTAAAAGTCATATAAGATTAAACATGAACATATAATAGGATGTTTGAGTGTGATTGACAAGGTTAGTTGACCTAATGAACCTAGTATGAGGCATATAGAGTGATTGAGCCTAGAAGGCTATTTAAGAGAGGTATAAGGTTGGAGATATGAATGAGTGGATTAGATATTAAGATACAATTAGATCTTCTTTATAGTTGTATTTTATGTGTATGATATATATTGTATTTCATATAGAGAATATACAGAGTTGAATAAGATGTCACCATCATTTGAGAGAGCAATAAGGTGTCTTGAGGTGATAAATCTTGTCTTGGTTGGGTTTATGCTTTCTTAAGAGGGAGTTGGATATTAATTGAAAGTTATATCTTGAATAAGTGTCCTTGAAGTTTTTAGGTTGGTTTGATGTCAGTCAAGGGTTTGGATCCTCCTTACAAGTTGGAGCTTGTTAAATACTAGTTGAGTGGGTGCTTGACTAGGTAGGGGTTAGAGCTCTTTATGGGGTTGGTGACTCACTAAATATTTGATCCATTACTTATATAATAGTATTATAAGTGGGTTTTTAGTGGTTTTTATCCCCCATGAGGGTCTTAGACATAACTATTATGTTTATGTGTTATGTTTTTTCTTTATGCTCATATGAATGGTTGATTATGCATTTCTATATCTCTAGAGTAGTTTGATTATTTGATGAATGATAAGAGAATTTAAAGTAATTTTTTTTATATTGATTCACCCCCTCTCAATGGTTGTGATTCCAACACAATAATATTCACTAGTCACTAGCATGGATTCTAAAACAACTATTGGAATGCAATGTCATATCTCTCCCTCCCATTAAAGAGGTTGATATGACATGACATCTTCCAAAGAGTTATGATTAAAATTCATTATAGAAGTATAAAAAGGCACCAAGATACATGAAAAATATATGAATTAGCCTAAAGTACAAGATATAAGATCTTATTGAGGCTAATATTATTATTTTGGGCACACCCATAGAGCCACCAAAATAACAAGCATATGAAAAGGCACTAAATATATTTTTAGATCTTTTCTCAAATAATACAACTAATGAGTCAATGGTAACATTAGGTGTCCATTATAAATACTAGGTACATCTACCACCAGATTCCTATTTCATAATTATAGAGGATAAACTTCCACTACATAACATTATTAGCATGCATCACACTACAGTACCACCTAGATCACTTATCACATTTTTAGATCAGGAGAATATGGATGAGGACATTGTTGATTTGGCTTTTATGCATACAATATAGGTTTTTAATGAGGTAACCTATAATTTTTTTGGATCTCTTTGAAACAAGGTTCCACTCTAGGGAATGATTTATAGGTATGCAGTTAAAAAAACTAGGTGATGGAATAATAGGTTGAGCTTGTGGCTTGTTTAACCAAGTTTTATGTATAGATTCAAGGAATATAATAGATAGTAATCACTAGGTGATTTGGATGGGTGGAAATTATTTTAAGGTGGGTATATCTCAAATAAACTCAAAAGAGAAAGAAGGGTAAGGTAGAAAACAAGGTTCTATATTCCTTAAAGGTGACTTTTAAGACTCTTTCTTTGGCGGACAAGTATCTCCAAGATCAATGTTTGTCATTTTTTACACACTCGTGAATAAGCATGGTCAATAGTCTGGGATAAAAAATATAGGATCTTCAATGATCTCAACTAAAGGTTACTCTCCTTAGGGATATTTTTTCACACCCTTATTTGAGATATTATAGTTTAGCACATAAAGTTTTCTATGATAGTTGTGACTCATGCCTAGATGACTATACCAAAAGAGATACCTCTACACACCTCAAATTATCAATTCAAACGTTACTGACCATTTAAACCTATGAAAAACACCAATAATAAATTTATATTTGACATCTAAGATAAAAATTCATTAATTAAAATAATCAAATTCATATGTAGCATTATCACACTTTAAAATTATTGAATTAACCCGAACAAAGAAAACTTTAAACTAACATAGAGAAGGAAGAAGAAAGAACAAACATAGTTACATTAAAATAAATATCTTAATCCCTTTTTATATATTGATCCAAAATATTGAACCTTTGAAAAGAGGGTTATACATGTATATAATGAACTTGGGAAAGGAGTTACCTCATCTTCCAAGTATAGAAACTTTTCATTACACCCTAAATGACTAGATCATAAGTCCTAGTTACATGTTATAACTTATAGATACTTTATACATCAAATGTGTGCATGGTATAAAAAAATAATGTTTTTAATTATAACATAGGTTTAATAAAACTTCATTTTTCATTTTTAATCATTACATTTAAAATTTTACAAAATTATCCTTTAACTTTAGGCTAAATTTACTCCTTAACACTTCTTAAAACTATTATTGGAACTATAGTTGTGCTTGTTGTTATATACATGATGATTAGAGATATTCTTAGAGATAAAATAATTACTTGGAATGGATTTATATTTGGAGTTAAATTTTGAGGTGACATTGATGTATTTATTATGCCACAAGGGGCTAAATTTATTGGTAGTGTTGTAACTAGAGCTATAGGTGGAGTCTGATGAGTGGGACTGATAGGTGGCACTGATGTGGATTTCTTCTTTGCATCTAATTATTTATAACATTTTCTACTTTATAATGATGCATGAAAATTATTTTCATATCAAGGAGATGAGGTATGGATACCCTATTTCTTTATTCCATCAATAATGCATGCTCTGTCTTGGTGGCTCAAAATCTAACTCGAAAGACTTTTACCTCTATTGCCTTCTTCTTTATTGTGCCCAGTTTTGATTTAGTGTCCCCTAAGATTAATCCTTGTAAAATTTATTTAAAAATATATAATATTTTTTGAATCATCTGATCAAAAATGGTTTGAACTACTAGCTTCCTCATGTTATCTTAAGCTACTATCAGTTCAAGTTCTTCCAAAAGTGGTGTTGCTTATTTAGTTTTTTTTGTAAGCTTATTCACCAAGGCTTCTAAAGTAAACACCTAATCCAAAGAATCCTAGGTTATTATAACTAATAAATATAATACAATAAATACCTCTAATGGGGTCATCAGATCTAGGTGGTTGAATGCCTTATTAGGGGTGTATTATACCAAGAAATTCAATTTATTTTCATCTTCTCTAAGAATATTAAAAAAATTGTTATTGAATTTAAATTTGGATCTAATTAGACTCTAAAATAATGAATTGTATCCAAAATTTCATATATCTTTAGTGTTGCATTATGTACATCTTGTTTTATACTAGAGGGAACTCATATCACCTGTTGTTGCTCCTTAAGAGTTTCCAACTATTTTTCTATTTTTTTCTGGGCCAACTCTATTGCCTCATTGATGGATAATACTAATTTGGTATTGGTATCCATATAGGAATTGAGGTCCTATATGTATGGGGATTGACCCTTATTTTTGTCCTACCTTTTTGAAAGAGAATAATTTTCTTCTCTTTCCTCCATAATCAACACCCTTCCATTGCTATTCTCAATCTTTCTTTTCCTAACCTTATACATAAAGGCTATGGATTTGCCAAAGAGTGAGATTATAGTGGGAATTTAAGTAATATTTATATCGGTCCTCTTATAATATAAGGCTCCTAACTCCTTAGCCTAGTTTGGAAGAGTGAGCTTTAATAGATCTAATGGCTGAACTTTTATCTACACATGCTCCTCAGGTTTAGGTTTGGGTTTAGGCACAGAGGAAGGTTTGGGAGTTGAGAAAAAAATTATTTTAGACCACTATATATTTATAAATTATGTCATGGGGTGAAAAACATAGATAGGTTTCCTTTTTGGGTCCTTTTTAGTTGTTACTATTGTTATAGTCTAAAATTGTCTTGAAAAAGGCAATGGTGAACCCAGTTGCATAGAGGAACAAAAACTTTAGTGATGGGTTGGTTGGTGGGACTAGTAGTAGAGGTGTATGATATGGAAACGATAATGATTAAAGTGATATATACTAAATAAGTGGAGACTACAATGGTGGAGACTATAGGGGAAATGGTTGAAGAAGTACAAGTGGTAATTAGAAGGGTAGAGTTAGGGTGCATGAAAAGAAGACCAATAGGGAGTGATTACACATGAATGAAAGTGTAAAAATTTGAAAAATACATGGTAGAAGTAATCCGTAATGAAATTATAGGAAAACAGCCTAAGGGGGAAGTTAAGAGGCCACCCTTACTAGCTTGATCACTATTGAGGGGTACCTTTTCTTTTAGTGCTTACAAGCTCAAGACCTTAACTTAGTGTAGGTCTTCCTCATCCACCTCTTGACTTGGATCACCTTAAAATAAATGTTTTTCCTCTCCATGAGTTACTTATGTGGATTGATTTTGAGGTCTCTCCCCCTTTAGTTTCTTTTGATATCATAGTGTCATTTTCTCAGCTTGTAGAGTAGTCACTTGTTGGGCAAGAAGGGGAAGAGTCATACTATACATTAGGGATATTGAAGATATCATAATAGATGAAATTTATTCCTCATCATAATAATATATGAAAATTATCTCCACCTCTTCCTTACTAGTCCATTTCTTTTGTTATATCTTCTACTAGTTCCTGTTTGACTCTCCTTAGTTCAACAACAAATGCTTCAACTGGAGGAGTTTGCTCCTCTTCTTCCTATGCAGTAGTGGGTATCTATTCTATCTCTTTTTTTTTTGTTCATGTTCTTTGGCAAATGATTTTTCCTATGTTATATAATCTTTATCTTATTATTGTTCTTCAATTGTTGATGGATGTTGGGGATCTTGACCTTGACCTTGGTTGGTGGCTACATAGTGTAGTGCCTATCATTTGAATTCAAGTAGGTCAATTTTAAGTTAAATTTTATTTATTAAAGATGTTCTCTTCTAATTTTAATGAATTAAAATTATCTATGACCTCCCATAGAGGTGATTAATTGGCATGGAGACCATTGAACATAGTTGCATCAAAAACCATGTCTAAATATTTAGTGGAGTCCTTGATGGAAAACTTAGATGGTGTTGAGGATCCCTTGTATGACTTATAAAATGATGCATTTGATATTTATAGATGATGGTATTATTTAATCTTTTGAAAATGATGGTGTAAAAACTAAATTAAGTCAGTTGCAATTTGTTCTAGATATAGATATGGATATTGATATTGTAGAAGGATATGTTAACTTGAGCTCTTGAAAATCAAATGAGGTAAAATTGATTTGGAGGCTTGATGTTATATATTTATGAATTCATTAAATTTTGTGTACCAATAATCACCAATGTATATGAGCTCATCACCCTCATTTAGTTTAAATTTAACCACCTATTCCTAGTGTACATACCACATAAGATGGTTGCTCATTTGGGGTGCCATGGTGTTTCTTTTCTATTTTTATATTTTTTACTAAATGATTTAAGTGGGAAAGTGAACCTTTACCTTAGGGCATAATAGTATGATATGGTGATCCCAATATCCTATGCAAAATATCCTAGAAAGAAAAAACACTTTGGAGATATTTGTTCAAAAAAAAAAATATAAGTCATCAAAGGAAAAGTTCCATAAAGATTAAGTACTCTTCAAAAAGATTATTTCTTGGGAAGAAATCAATGTAGAGAGAAGCCCTGAACAAAAAAAACCCTTCCAAATGAAGGTGGCTGAAGAGAAACTATATAAAGAACCAAAACCTTTTGAAGATAAAAGTTTCTAAAGAAAACATTATCAAAGACTAAGGATCCAAAAAAAACATTTTATATGAAAGTTAATAAAAATAAATTTGTCAACTAGAGTAAATGATCTGAGAGAAATTTCCCAAAGAGAATTCATCGAAGACTTATTACCGAAGATTAAGTTATCAAAGAAAAAATTGTCTAAGACTAAATTGCCGACCAGAACAAATGATTCAAAGAAAATTCCCTAAAAGAATTACATGAATAAATAGTTTTTGAAGATAAAAAGTATTTGAACAAAAGTATTCCTAATAAAATAATATGAATAAGCCAATCTGAATACCTATCATACATAGTAATTCTTCCTAAATTTCCATTAATATATTAGTTTCAATAATTAATTTTCAAATATAAAATAGGTGCATCAAAATGTGACTTAATTTATAAAACATCAAGCTCATTTAAATAATAAGACACATATAAACCCAAATGATATATACATCCTCTATATACATGTACACAATCAAAATAATATGATACAATTTACAATATTTAGATAGATATTGGATGAATATGGTATATTGTATCAAATAATATGGAGAGCATGGTTTTTAAGGTATTAATGGCTAAGAATTTGAATTTATATGAGGAAAAATTTGATCTTTTATTTTCCAACCCTACACAGGAATATTCTAGTAGAGAGCATGAGACAATATTAGTCGTGTGTGCTAGACTTTTCAAAAAAACCCTAGATAATCTAGCTATCCTTGGAACCACTCATGGGTGTAATTTTATATTTTTTAATCTCTTAGGATGACAATAGATTAATTAATATTAAAATACCTAAAGTGAGTATGCATCATGCCATCTAAAATACTAATATGGCCCTAGTGGGAAAGTTTTTAGGCTCTAGGCCTAATATTGAGAATATCAATAAATAGGCTTTGTATATTACCTTTCCTACCTCTACAATAATAGGATGAGGAGATCCTTATAAATATTGTTAGATTTATCAAATCTCTAGTTTGAGTTGATAATCCCACTAAGGATAGATATAGGTTACCCTATGCTTAGTTTTGTGTCTCCTCAAACATGGATCAAGAACTACCTGATCATATTATGCTCCAATCCAAAATAGGGACTTAGAAGTAGATGATAGAATATGACACATTTCAGATGAGATGTTCCAAGTGTCACAAACTTGGGAATTTCACTAGAAAATGTCCTAGATCTAAAGAATATATTGATGAGAAAAAGATGGTTAACAACCCTAAATTATCGAAAGGTGATGAATAATACAATAAGGTAAATCCAACTACCTGGATCCATAAGAACAAGGGACCCTCTAACATTAAGGATTCTAAGAATGTATGCCCAACTTTAAATTATAATTAAAACAAAGATGGGGTCATTCAAAACCCAAGTTAAAAAAATCATTTTATTTGAAGAACACTATGGAGACCTAAGACATCACAATAGAAAGAGGGAATGAAAAACTCTTCTAAAACATAAAGAGTTGATAAATATGGTGAAGATAGACCTGTGAAGTTGCATTTTCAAGTTGATGATAGAAATAACAAGGTTAGGGTTTACCTCATACAAAGCTCGAACAAAGATTTTTCTAAAGAAGTTATGAAGAGTCATTATAATAGCCATCATGACATTGATTTGGTGATAGATCAAAGAAATATAGTGAAATTAAATGGTAAATCCCTCAATGTTAGAGAATAGTAGATAAACATCTTGAATGCAGCCTATAAATAGATAGACCTCTTCCTATAAGACCTTCAAGCAAATTATTAGTCTGATCAGGGTGTTCTTGAGACTATTGTTAAAGAAAATGAATATGAATACAACAAATTACTTAAGACACCTAAGTGTAGATCTCTAGACAAGCCTCTTTAAGATGTTATCTATGAACATCTTAAAATAGTTAGAGAAAAATTGTTTAGCATCTTGATTACAACTACTACATGGGTAGATCCGGTTGATACAATAGCTAAGCAAGGAATAACCCCAACATGCCTAGATAGGGATGTAGGGAATTTAACTCCTACTCAAAACTATACCCTTAATGATAGTAGCAATGTCTTATATATTTATTTTATATAATTAAAATTTAAGAAGAGGAGAAGCAAAGGATTTGAAGGGGTCTTGGATGCCTTATTCTTAGAAAAAAAGAAGAAACTTGATAATTGGGAAACCTCTTATTCTAGAGTCAACAAGTCAAGTAATAGTATTTTAGATAGAGGGGATAATAATTCAAAAGGTTTCCTAACTAATTTTTATCAAAGGATAAAATAAACCCAAATAAATATTGCATGTGGGACTCAAAAGACTTTGAACCATCCAATAAGTAATCCCTCAAAATTTGTTAGATGAAGATAGTTTCATAGAATATCAAAGGCCTCAATGGAAGAATTAAATAGAGAACCCTTAAATAATTAAGGCTAGTAGGCCATCTATCTTGTTGTTCCAAGAAACTAAGATGAGCTCTAAATTATTGAATAATAACAAGAGGTACTATTGGAAAAAGGTTGACATTACAAGTGTGGATTTGAAAGGTGCATCTAGAGGTATTTTTATTATTTGGGATTTTATATTTGTTAATGGTAAATTTATTTTTGCCTCTCATAATAATATTTCTCTTGTTTTTCACACTATTGATAATATCTTGGTTTGGGTACTTTCAAACATTTATTCACCCAACACTCTTCATGGTAGAAGACAACTTTGGTTAGATATGCAATGTTTTTGAAGCCTTTGCCCTGAGTTTCATTGGATGATTAACGAAGACTTTAGTACCCCTCTCACTCCCTCTAAGAAAAAGGGGGGTTCCACTAATTATTTTATAGGCATGGATGATTTTTAAATGTTTATTTCCTTCTCTAATCTTAATGACTTGGATCTTCATGGTAATCCATTCACATGGTATAATAGAAGACTAGGAGAAGACCTTATTCAAGCTAGACTTGGCAGAGCTCTTATTTTTGTGGATTGGATATTGAGTCAAAATTTATATCTTTCTTCTTAGCCTAGAATTGGGTTAGATCATAACCATTTTATGCTCTCCATTTCTATTCTTGCTAAATTTGGGCATACCTGTATTAAGTTTTAGAAAAGGTGGCTTGATCATCTAGAGCTAAAGGATAAGATACAAGATTGGTAGAAGCTAGAGGTTGAGGGAATAACCAAATTCTATTTCATCCAAACACTAAAAAATGTTGGAATCTAGAATAAGAATGTTTTTGGAGACATTTTCAAAAAGAATAAGTTGATCAAAGAGGAATCAGCCTCCTTGGAATAAAAAGTAGTTGTTAAAGGTATGAATGTCATAGATGTCCATTTAGAAAAAGCTCTTCTCTTTGAATTCCATAATATTTGTGTTCATGAAGAATAATTTTGGATACAAAATCTAAGACCTTATGGCTTAAGGAAGGTGATTGAAATACTAAATTTTTTCATATGACCACCCTTAAACATAAAGCCCATAATAGAATCTCTAAGGTCTCTTTGAGAGATGGATTTGTTACCATGGATCCTAGTAATATTCAAGAGGAGTCCTTATCTTTTTATATGAATTTTTTGAATGATAATACCCATTTTTTTTAGGAGGCTATTATTTCTTTGTTGGACTCAATTCCTAATAATCTCATCCCAAAAGAGGATTTCCTTAGCATTACTAAGCCTGCTACTCTTGATGAATTACATAAGGATATTTTATCTATGTAAGGAAATAAATCACCAAGTCCTAATGGAATCTTGGAATTATTCTTTTAGTATTTTGTGGATATTTGTTTCAAAAATATACTAAAATTAGCTAATGAATTTGTCATTATGGGTAACATTCTTAAGGAGATCAAAAACACTTTCATTATGTTACTACCCAAGAAAAATGGAGCTAAATATTTTAAGGACTTTAAGCTCATTAGTCTCACAAATGTGCTATATAAAACTTTTACTAAGACTTTGGCTTTGAGATTACAACCCCTCTTATTAGTTCTAATTTCCAAACAATAGGTAGGTTTTGTCAAAGGTAGACTCATTCTAGATGAGGTGGTAGTGGTTCATGAGACTATCCATTCTATGGAAAAGAGTAAAAAGGTAGGTATGTTCATGAAATTGAATATGAATAAAGATTTTGACAGAGTGTCTTGGTTTTTCCTTGATAGAGTTATAGAGAAATTTGGATTTTATTCTCATTTTAGAAAGATCATCAATTCATGCATTTATACTCCTAAATTTTCTATCATTATTAATGGTTCTTTAGTGGGATTTATTTCTAGTAGTAGAGGTATCAGGCAAGGGGACCCCATGTCTCCCCTTTTCTTTATTATTATGGTGGATAGCCTTAGCCAATCCATTACCAAATCCATTTCTATGTTGATTATTAATGGTTTTAGGCACACTTCTCTAGATCTTACTATTTCTCATCAAAAAATTGTTGATGGTATAATTATACTTCTTCTATCTACCATTTTGGAAGCTAAAATGGTGAATCTTATTCTTAAATTGTATGAAGAAGCTTTAGGATATCAAATCAATTATGAGAAGAGTTATTTATTTTTATTGAACACACCTCCTAATTGACAAAGGAAGTTTATGATAGTCCAAGAATTAGTTATGCTTAGAGAAAGGTAGTTTCCCCTTGTTTTTAGGGCCTTTTGGGCACTTGTATGAAATGGATCATCTCACTTATAGCTGAAAACATTATTTATGTGCCTCTTCACGTCCCAATAGCCATTTACATGGTTTTTTAGTAGATAATCCATAAAAAAGTTCAAATCTTGCTTCTTTTCCTTCCTCTTTGTCTTAATAAGCAAGAAAGGGTCAGCTTCAAACACTTGGCATGGGTTATACAAGTGGATTTGGAGACAGTGATTTTATAAATGGATAGTAATCTAAATGTACATCAAATCCATTACAAGAACTTTGATTTTATTTCTTCCTCTTTCAATAACAATTTTTTAGACTCTAGATAACCTTTATGCATTTGTAACTATGAGGGGTCTCCTCTTGAGCCTATTTCAAATTCTTGTGTTTTTTTATGGGTTTGATGTTTTCACATGATTATAATGACTCCTACTAGATTATCCATCACCATGATATCATAGGGATTATCAAATGACAAGGGAGTCTCTTATAGGCTTGGATAGTCTACAAACCATTATCTTTAAGAACTTGCATGCATCTTGAAGGAATGTTTTCTACGTTCAAATTAAAAATGAAGGTTTTTGTAGAGGTTTTAAAACATTAATATGTTTTTATAAATGTAGAAAAAGTTTTACACCTTTTACATGAAAAAACAACACCCAAAAGGTTGAGTTTCTCCTCACTGTCAACCCTAATAGTCAACACATATGTTTGTGGGTGTCTTTTGCATTGGAATTTTGGTGTTGAAGCTAGTTCATAGTGTGTATTTGATGAATTACATGTTTAAAATGGTTGATTTATTCTAATTAATGGTTTTAATGTCATTCCTTGACATATTATTGTCATATTCATACCCTACCTATGAAGAGAATGCTAATGCTCACCTACAGGTGGTTGAGCAAGACACATATTAGAATTAGATGAAGAAATGAAATATATAACATTTGAGACATATTATTATGGAAAAATGCTTTGGAAATTAATATGAGGGTAGTAAGATAGAAATTTTAGATGGAAACCCATGTGAAGAAAACAAGGACTATTTTAGGACTATTTGTCCTAAAGATACAAAATAAAGCTCCACTTGCTTTTGAAAGCATCATATGAGATAGATAAACAAGATTTCAATTCCCTTAAAAGGTTTAGGCTTGTTTTCCTTGGTATGTAAAATGAATGAACCAATTTTTAGGATCAAATTATAAAAATAGAGAGGTTTTTAGAGGTTCAAAGCTGTCCAAAAAACCACTAAAACTTGATAGTGATATCTAGAGGATTTTGAAAGAAGGTTCACCTTGCAACCCATATGGAGAATCATAGACTATTCCAAAGAGGGGTAAATAATTAAAAATTATTCAAAAGACATTATTTATAAAAATTTCATAAGAGAAGATATATTTGAAGAAAATGACGAACTAAGCTCACACCCTATCCGTACAGAAGGAAAAGTTGGCACTTACAATAGTGTTACTAGGATGTAGTCACATACTCATGATTTAACATTGAATTTGATATTTAAATATTAATTAAATTAAATTATTAACAAAAATATGCATCTTGATCAAGAAAATCAACCCCCAAATAATTAATAAGAACCCAAGGTGCACCTGGAAACCCTGTACAGACTGAGATAGAGGTCATAAGGAAGTCAAAGACTAGGCAAAGATTGTGATGGTTTTAACCATATAAAATGTGTTAAAGGTGATAAATAATTATTGATAACTTTTAATAAGATCTTAATAATGTCTCATCTACCATATTACCCTAATCAAACCTACAAAATGATCTACAACCAAGCCAAAAAGATTATGGAAGGCAATGAGCAGTGTTAAGCCTTGAAAGTGATAGTATAACTTAAGAACCAAGAGAATGGGATTTATTTGAACATTAAAAACTCATAAATAATGATATTAAAGAGTCTTAAAGTTTTAAATGACATCCAAAGAAATACATCTACAAAAATAACACCCCTATTAACTGTTACAGTCAGGTAGGGTCGTAGATTGGAATGAGCAATATGTGAGTTGGACTTATTAACAAGAAAATGAAGGTTTAAAGAATGGTAATATGAATAATTATAGTAAAATTAATCTTATATAATTACAAATACATTAAAAATACACCCAAATACCTTTCTCTCTTAGCAAAATACACTTAGTTTGTATAGACATGTTTAGAAACCCTTGGCTCAAGGAGTAAACCTAGGGGTTTCATTAACAAGAAAGAATTTTATTAAAATTAAACATTAAATAATAATTAGATAAGGGTGGATATAATTTTTTGTAAAAATTATAATCATGAAAGTGGTTTTGAAGGAACATTTATAAGGAGGTTTGGTAAAAAAATATGCAAAAATAGGGTTTTGACCACTTTTTTGAGTAGATTGAGATGGTTAGACCCCATAACCATGGAATTAGGCAAAAAAATTGTTAAAATTGTTCATTAACAGATTATAGATATTTAAAAATATTTAATTTTCATAAAAAACATGGAAATATGGCTTTGTTTTGTCTTAGAGGTAAGGTGCTTCCATACACATGAATGGCAATTTTGGGGAAAAATGATGAATAGTGAACTAGAATTTAGTTGACATGTCAATAAGGTTTGTATAGATGGAAATCACATGGAGGAGCATTAAAAACCTATACATGATGTTTTAATTCAAATAAGGTGGGATAGACAAGAAGGTCTACATGTAGACCTAGTAAGGAAACATACACATCTAGTTGCAAATGCAAGGTCATTTAAAATTTTAACCCTTGGAAAGAATTATAGTGTTTTTAATAATGAATATTTGGGTGAAAATGAAGTGTTTAATCTTTGAGAATGAATATTAATTTCAAATAGTAGTTATGTAGATCAAAGGTGCAAACAAGCTCATTGGCAAGGTATAGGCCTTCTCTCAAAATAGGGTCATTTCCACTTTTAGCACTTAGTGAGATATTATATGGATTTTATAACATTTATAGGGTAGATAAAAAAGTTATAAAACCTTTTTTTTTAGGGAAACTCCACAAGAAACCATTATTGTCCTAGCATGTGCTCAAACCCTCACAAGAAGCATGAAAAGGACTAGAAGGGCAAATTTAGACACCCATATCATTCATAATCATTTTCATGGTATGATTATATATGTGGGGATGATGTAGAGGGGCCTAAGGAAGACACAAGTGTAATTATAAAAGTTTTCCAATGTTCCAACTTTATGAACAATGGTTAAGATTGAAAACCTCTCTAAAACCCTTGCTAACCCTCATAAGGACCCAATTGGAGAAAACTTTAATTTTGATCATCCAAATTCAAT
Organism: Torreya grandis; assembly: GCA_037957365.1. Lineage (NCBI taxonomy): Eukaryota > Viridiplantae > Streptophyta > Pinopsida > Cupressales > Taxaceae > Torreya > Torreya grandis. The sequence continues at coordinate 439,117 of JARHVA010002021.1, forward strand.
GTATATGACATGAAACCACTTTAACTATGTAGAGGAATCTCTAGGTATTCTCCACATATGACTTAGATGTACATAATTATATATAATAGGCCAAAATAGGATTATTTTTTACCTTTTTATGTGTTGTGCAGGCATGGTGAACTTTCAAGAGAGAAAATAAATTTTGGAGGAAGGTTTATGAATTTATATAAGTCCTAATGGTCATTTTATCAGATATATCAACTCATAAGTGTGCCTACCACCTCTTTAATTTCATCCAATCCAATGGGCAAGCTAGTGAACACTTAGGGAAAATGGTGAAACTCAATTAGGGAAGCCTTTTAAGGATTAATTATTGAAAATAATGATATTTACAACCTATAAAAGTTTCATTACCCATTTTTAATGGATAATTTTTAAAAATTGGAAGTTTTTTGGTGCCAAGTGTGGGAGGTGCATGGAAAGGAGAAATTTTAAGACTAGCAAGGATGATTGTGCATGACCAAAGGAATAAGAATGGTCAAGGGATAATCCAATGCATGTGAGTACTTTTTTATAATCCCTCATACTCAAACCCATAATAATACCTAACCATATGTAGTGATAAGGTAGTTTTGGAAGGCAAATCAAGGCCATTTTCTATGCCAAGTTTAAAGGTTTTATGCCACTTTTCACAATTCTTATGACTTATTTTGGACAAGTAGACATCATGACATGGCATGGATAAGCAAAAATCTCCTCCAAATTCAATTTTAACTAATTTTATTGAGTTTACACATGTCCAATTGACCTTTATACTTCCTTTGCTTGACTCTTCTCTCAAAGCTATGAATACACATTATTTTGGATCTTTTGAGTAGCCTCCATTATTTGATGGTGAAAATATATAAAAAATGGTACTTTAAATAATCGTGAATAAATATACAAGTGATTTTTCCACTCACATGTTGTTCTATTGAGTATTGATTTGAATCTTATTGATTTGCCTAGTGAAAGATCTTCTTTTCTAGCATGTCAATCTTGGTTGTTTACCAATTTGTAGAAAGGGTATTGTTATATGTCTTTATTAGTATTATTTTTTAAGTTTATAAGTATCTTATAATTGTTTTATGATTATATCCCTTCATAGAAGCATCCATTACCCTCTTAAGCATTAAATACCCTCTTGAATCTAACCTATGAAACACTGATATGATAATGCATCCTATGTTGTGAGTTTTGTGTGAGATAGTCTTGTTCTCTTTAAGTAATGTATTTTTAGTAAATTATGAAGATAATACTTATTTTTTCATCACCTTTTTTTTTCCCTAATCCCTTTTCATCTACAAGTTGATTGGTATAGAAGAGCTTCAAAGAGTGCATCAAGGAAACTAGCCATTCTAGAGATTCATCTATCGATATTGTCACCCATAGCAAGAGGGATGTCTCCATGGTGCCACTTGGATGAAGAGAGTTAGGCATATCCTCAAGGGTGAAAATAAAAGTGTCAATAGTTTTTGGCATGACCTATGAGACTTTTAAGTCCTAAGAGATTGCTCAAGATTGGTGTTGGTCTTGACATAGTTGTAACTATCGGATAATGTACATTCAGTACATGGAAAATAAATTGACTATTTCAATTATTTGGTTGATGATTAGTTCCTAATTTTCATGCCAAAATTAGCCACTAGGTCTGCTACTAAATGTATACCCTTTAAGTTTGTGCAGTTACCTTTATATTCTACCAAAAGGTTTAGGTTTGTGAATACCCATCCTTATTCAAGAGAGTTAATGTTTATGAAGTCTAATTTATTGTTTATTTCAGGCCCTAATACACAAATTTCACATTCCAAGATGTCAAAAAGACAACATTTTATGCTTTTCACCAGATCATCTCCTGTAAACCCTACCCAATGTGATCAAATTCTAGGAGTAACCCTTAATAGTGTTCCATATTTTAGTGGAGAGTGTTCTATTACTACCATTGAGCACATTAAAAACATAGATTTTTTTGTAATATCCATAATATCACTCAATAAAATGTGGCTATTAGGTTATTGGATTTGTCTTTGAAAGGAAAGGTTTTGGATTGGTATGGGACTCTACCTAAAAACTCTATTGGTTCATGGGATGAATTAAGAGATATATTAACTAAGAGGTTTGGAGATAATAATGACTATTTTTCTCTAGCTAAGAAATTAAACACAATCAAGAGGGAACCACATTAGTTTATGAAATATTTTAACACTAGGTTTCTAAAAACATGGGATAGAATTCTAGCTCTTTTGAGGCCTACCCCAAACTATTCATTCATGTACTATCTAAAAGCATTGAATAGTGTTGTAGCTATGATGATCAAATCCATGGGTGGGAATACATTCCTTTATAAATATGAGATAGCCATAAATGCTGAGAATTATCTATTTCAAGTAGGAAAGATTGCTCCTATGCCTCCAATGCCATTATTCCTTGAATTGTAGCCTCCTAGTCAAGTGACATTACCTACCTTGGCTCCTTTACCTAGTAGTGATAAATCAACCATTGCTCCTTCCAATGAGATCTATGAAGTCAAAATTTTGTTACAAAGTGTCACTAATGATTTGGATGCCCTTAAAAGGCAACAATCCTAAGTTTATAGGCCATACCAATCTTATAATTAGTTTAGACAAACCAATAAACCTCCTTTTCAAGGTAAGGCCCAAGGACAAGGTCAAATCACCCAAGCTAGGCCTTATCAAAGATACAATCCTAATCCTCCCTCATATTCTAAATATCTACTCCCTATTCAAAATAACTTGGTTCAATAATAGCCATGTTATCCATATTTTGAACAAAATAAAGAATAAGTTGCTTATGCAAATGAAATGCATAATCAAACCATGGGAATGCAAGGAAACCAAGCACCAAAAGTTTTAAATTTTGATATTTCAATGAAAAATGGAATATAAAATGGTCAAACACAATTTGAGGCTACTCTCATCAATCAAATGGAGGGAGAATTTTGTGCCATAAATCATTTGGCAAACCTAAGTAAAATCTAAAAGGAGGGATATTGAAGAGGCTCAAGGAGACAAGCAAGGAACTTTTTAAACCCCTACATCATCTCCAATGGTTATTGGGTCTAATTCATCTCCTAAAGTGAAAGAAAATAAGAAATTTCAAAACATAAGGCAAACTCCTATGCCTCCACCTCCACAAACTATATCACAAGGCGCTAGTGCTACCAAAGAGCTTCCCAAGATGAGTAATCCTTCCATAAATGTGGTAGAAAAAATCAATATGGGACTCTTTCTAAATAATAGGGTAGAAAGATATACTTCAAAAATAATTGCATGGATTAGGTAAGTAGGTTGGCTTATCTAGAAATGACAATGTTGTCCTAGTTAATGTAACTCAACCAATAGATGGTCAAGTAAAAAGTAATGACAAGACTCCTCATTTTTACCTATATCTAATCAATATTTATTTCTTGGTTCATAATTTCATCATAGATAGTGGGGATAGTTCTTCAGTTATGCCTAAATTTATAGCAAATAAACTAGGCCTCAAATATGAGTCAATGAGTAAGGGAGTCTTACAATTGGATGGATCACTATCCAAGACTTTGGGAGTAGTTAAAGATTTTAATTTTATCCATCATTATTTTCCCACCTTTTTTATTCCTCATGATGTGGTGGTGGTAGATTTACCTCCATACTATTCCCTTTCCTTATTAAGATATTTTACGGCTAAGATAGGTGGATACTTGGCAGCCAATTGGTCTTATATTGTGTTTAGGGCAAAGTATGGAACTAAGGTAAATATTGAGTTATAACCTATTCATAATGATCACATGGATCCCTACTCACCTAAGGTGGAAAATGTTAACCATGCTAATGTTGATGAAGAATAACTTCATATTGAATAATATCCATCATCTTCCTTTAAACGAGTTTTTGATTTATTCTTAGATGAATGGGGAGATGAGAATTATGAGAATGATCCTTAAAATTTTATTTAAGAATCTAGTCTTGGGGTGTACTATATGCATGAGAAGTACTATTTCATACCCAACCTAGTGAAGCAAAGTGAAGATGTAAATGGTTAATGGTAGCTTTTCTTTGATGGGTTAAGAAGTAAGATTGGGGCAGGTGGTGGAGCAATGTTGGTTTCACCTTCTAAAGAAAGGTACTTTTTAACCTTTATATTTAAATTATCATGCACTTGTAATGTATCAAAATATGAGGCCATTATTCATGGCCTTAAATTGGATAGGAAAAGAGGGATTAAAGAATTACAAGTGTATGGACATAGTGAGCTTTTTGTGAACCAAGTTAGAGGGTAGAACTTGACTAAGAATTCTTTGCTCAAGTACTATAAGCATAGAGTTTGTAATGTTGTGGAAGATTTTAAGGATTTCAACATCACTTCTATTCCAAGAGAGGACACCAAACATGTTGATAGATTGGCATCTATTGGAGCTCAATTTGATGTTTCAAGAGGTATAAAGGAAGACAGAAACCAACCTCATCTAAAGGTGATTGTTAGGCCATCCATACCAAATAATGTCACTAATTGGTAGGTGTTTGAGATTGAAAAAAAATAGATATTTTTCTACAAGATGAAGCTAATTTCTTTACTAAAAATTAGTCCAAGCTACAACAACAATATGGAGGGAAGATTGTCGAATTAAAGTCTAACAAGCTTCCCAAAGGTCTAGTGACTCTTGAAAGCAAATTAGATGAGGATGACCAGATAGAGAAGGATAAGGTAATCATGTCTAATAAGAAATAAAAATATGAAAAGGTAGAAATCTTTAAATACAAGTTACTTTCACTTGGAAAGGTATGCATTATTCAAGATAAACATGATTTCATTGAGTTATGCAAGGAATTTAATGATGTTTTTGCATGGTAGTATAGTGAATTTAAGGGTTTTAATCCAAGATTATCTCAACACACTATAGAGATAGATGAAAATTCTAAGCCCATAAATCAAATACAAAGGCCAATCAATCCTAAAATTGAATCCCTCATGAAGAAAGAACTCATCAAGTTGATTGAATCTAAAATCATTTTCCTTATCAAGCATTCTTCTTGGGTGTCCAACTTAGTCCCTATTAGAAATAAGAATGGGGAGATCAGGTTATGTGTGGATTTCAAGGACATTAATAGAGTCTCTTTGAGAGATAATTATCCCCTCCCATATATGGATAAATTTCTATAAGTCATGGTAGGTAGTGAGAGGTTTTCTTTCCTAGATGGATATTTTGGGTACAATCAGATTTTCGTGAAAGAAAGTGACCAATCCAATATATCCTTAACTACAAAATGAGGTACATATGCCTATAATAATATGCCTTTTGGATTGTTAAATTATGGTTCTATTTTTTAATGCGTAACGGATATAGCTTTTCAAGGACTAATCAATGACATTGTATTGGTATAACTTGATCATGTGACAATTTTATCCAAGGATGTAAATGATCACTTAAAATACCTAAGGTATATTTTTTATAGGTGTAGAGAATTTGGTATATCTATAAACACAAATAAGTGTGTGTTTTTTTCCATTAATTCAAAATCCTAGGACATATTGTCTCTAATAAGGGCTTATCCATTGATCATGAGAGGGTGAATGCCATCTTGCTATTGTCTTTGCTTAAACATAAGATAGGTTTGAAAAGTTTCTTTGGTAAGATCAATTTCATAAGGATATTCATTATTAAATTTTCTAATTTGGTTAATCCTCTAACCTCCATGCTAAGAAAGGATGAAATATTCACTTGGACAAGAAGGAGACATGAAAGTCTTAAAGAGATCAAATAAGCCATTACCCAAGTTCTTACTCTTGAAAGTCCAAAATTTTCCAAGGATTTAAATTTATATACTTTATGGAATGAATAATTAATCTCTACCATTCTCACTCAAGCAAATGATTAAAATTTGGAATAACCTATTATCTTTTTTAGCCAAGGTTTAGAAAGCTATGAGGTAAGATATAGTTAGGTTGAGAAAAAAGTTCTTTCAATTGTCAGGATCCTAAAGAAGTTTAGACACATGCTATAAAATAAAAATATTCACATTCTTTTGCCTCATCATAGTTTCAAGGAGTTTCTATTAAGGATTTGAATGAGAAAAGGGCAGGTTGGATCACCAAAGTGATGGAGTATGTTGCATAAATCAAGACAACCAAAATAATGAAGGGAAAGGGGTTATGTGGACATCTTGACTTAGAATTGAATGAGAAAATGAAGGTTGTTTTGGAAATTAATGATAACCCCATAGTAGTTTTACCTTCATCCATGAGGAGTTGGACACAAAACATGATTCATTTCTTTCAAACTGGTGAGCATCTACAAGGTCTTCATAGAGATAGAAGAAGGTACTTTAGGATGAAATCCATTCCTTATGTACTAATTGATGAAGTGATATTTAGGAAGGAATTTTTAGGTTTTATATTGAGGTGTCTTTATTTGGATTATATTGACAAATTAATTTTTGAATTCCATGATGGACCAGTTGGTGGTCACTTTACTCCAAGAACTATAGCTACTAGGATTATGAGGGTTGGATAATTTTGGCCTAGATTGTTTAAATAAACTCATGATTGGGTAGGAAAATGATAAAAGTGTGATATTTTTAACGGAATTTTTTTTTTATCTACCTTTTATCTTCATCCACTCCAAGTTGAGCAAACCTTCATGCAATGGGGTTTGGATTTTATAGGCATAATTAATTCACCTTTTAGTGATAGTCACAAATGGGTGTTGACTACTACTGATTAATTTACAAGATCAGTGTAGGATATAGCCCTTAAGGAGGAAAATGAAAACTCATTCCTATAATTTTATGAAGGTATAGTAATAAGGTTTGGAGATATTTCAATAATAATCTTAGATAATGCTTTAGCTTTTCTAAGAGAAAGGACAAGTGAATGGGATTTGAAGAATGGAATCTATCTTAGAACCTCCTCTAACTATTATCCCTAATGGAATGGACTAGTTGTGTCCACAAACAAGAATCTAATCAAGATCATAAAATGGAAAATGGAGGAAAATCAAAGGACTTGGCATTCCAAGTTAAAGATAGCCCTTTGGGCTGATAGGACCAACCCAAAGAGATAAATTAGGAACTCACCATACACACTTATTTATGGAAGGGAGGATAGAATACCTATCTCACTTGAGTTACCATATTTGGACATAACCTATCAGCTACAACTGATGAAGAATGAGAGCATGGAAGTTAGGTTATGTGAATTAATAGAGATTGAGGAGACAAAACATCAATCTATGCACACTATGACTACTCATCAAGAGCAAATAGAGAGGTATTTTGACAATAAATCCATGCCAAGAGGATTCAAAGAAGGAGACATTATCCTAAAATGGGATGAAGATAGGGTTAGACCTAGAAAACACATAAAGTTTGATGATTTATGGAGTGACTCATATGTAATCACACAATGTTTTTCAACTCTCAAGGTTGGACAGAGAGGAGCTTCATATCCTAGTCAATGGGATACACCTCAAACATTGCTACTAAGGTTATCCTCTTCCTTTGTACATAGTTTCTTATTTTCCTTGTGTTTTATAAGTGCTTATGCATAAGTGTGAGTTTGTCTTGTGTCTTATTTTGTGTTGTCTTTGCTTAGTCTTGTTGTTTATGTGGTGTGTTTTTTTGTGTTTTTATTTGACATGTCTTTATTAGTCATATTCAAGAATCCATTGACTCCATTGGCCCTTGGTTGGTTAAAGCTAGTAGTCCCTAACATAGGTAATCATGTTACCCTTAAGAGTTGCCAAAAGTGTTCACCAAATTTGACCTTTGGTCAAATTTGAGTCAACCCATACATTTTAAAACTTTTTAGAAGTTTATTTATGTCCTAGAGGGGTCTCATATTGGTATAAAAGTCTTACTTACCCTGAGTCTAGCTTTGGCCCAAGTCTACCCCACTTTTATTAGTCAAGACAATGAAAGTCAATCCTAGTCAAATAAGGTCAAACCTAGTCAAAGGACTTAATTGTTTTGGATTGGTACTAATATCGATTGAATATGTTTTTAAGATCTCTCTAAGTCATTTAATTATCCCTACCATGTTACATATGTCAAAATGCCTTGTGGGGCCACCTTTTTAGCCAAAAAAGAAGACTTATACAGATGAGCTAAGGAGAAAAACTTGTCATCAGGTTTTGGTTAATGTGGGGGAGGTCAAAGAATGTCAGAATCAGTCATATGATAGTCCAAGAATTAGTTATACTCAGATAGAGGTACTTTCCCTTTATTTCTACGGCCTTTTGGGCATTTGTATGGAATGGATCATCTCCCTTGTCGGTCAAAACATTAGTTATGCGACTCTTCACATCCCAACAGCCATTTCCATGTTTTGTTTGCATAGAATGAATAAAAAAGTTCAAATCTTGCTTATTTTCCTTCCTCCTTGTCTTGAAAAACAAGGAAGGGTCTACTTCAAACACTTGGTATGAGCCATACAAGTGGAGTTGGAGAGAGTGATTCTACAAGTGGATAATACTATGAATTTAATTTAAATACATAAAAATAACTTTTAGTTTGGTGCTTCCTCCTTTATGAACAATCATTTAGACTACAGATAGCCTTTATGTATTTACAACCATGAGGGTTCTCCTTTTGAGCCTATTTCTAATTCTTGTGTTTTTTTTATGGGTTTGATGTTTTCACATGCTTATAATGACTCATTCATATATTATCCATCACCATGATAGAATAGGAATCATCAAAGGACAAGGAAGCTACTTATAGGCTTAGATAGTTCACAAACTATCAACTTCAAGCACTTGGAGGCATCTTGAAGGAATTTTTTCTATGTTAAAATGAAACATGAAGGTTGTTGCAGATGTTTTAACACATTAAGATGTTTTTTGAAATTTATATCAACTTTTTAACCTTTGACATGTTAAAACTACACCCAAAAGGTTGAGTTTCTCCTCACTGTCATCCCTGATAGTCAGCATATATGTTTGCAGGTGTCTTCTACATTAGAATTTTGGTGTTGAAGTTGGTTCATAATGCGTATTTGATGAAAAAAATGTTTAAAATGGTTGATTTATTCTCTTGAATGGTTTTTAAGGTCCTTTCATGACATAGTATTGTCATATTCATACCCTGCCTATGAAGAGAATGCCAATGCTCACCTATAGGTGGCTGAGTAAGACACCTATAGGAAATTAGATGAAGAAATGAAATCGATGACATTTGAGAGATATTAGTATAGAAAAATACTTTTTAAAACCATTTTACGGTATAAAGATAGAAATTTTAGATGGAAAACCATGTGAATAACATAAGGACTATTTTAGGACTGTCTACATTAAGCTACAAAATAAAGCACCCCTTACTTTTGAAAGCATCATGTGAGATAGATGAAGGATATTTAAATTATGTTGAAAGGTTTAGGATTATTTTACCTAGTATGGAAAAGCAATAAAAAAAATTTAGGAGAAAAGGATAAAGGGAGAGAGGTTTTTGGAGGTTTAAAGTTATCCAAAAACCCACTAAAACTAGATAGTGATACCTACAGGATTTTGAAAGAAGGTTCACCTTAAAATCCATATGGATGATCCTAGACTATGAAAAATAGAAGGAAATAATTAAAAATTATTAAAAGGAAATTCCTAATAAAAATTTAATAGGAGAATATATATTTGAATAAAATGACCTTCTAGGCCCACACTCTGTCTATACACAGGGCAAAGTTGGCACTTACAGCATGGTTAATAAGAAGTGGTCATCAACTCATGCTTCAAAATTGAATTTGAGATTTAAATATGAATGGATTGAAATTATTGAAAATATTATTCATATTGATCAATAAATTCAACCCTCAAATAAGTAATAATAACCCAAGCTACACTTACAACCCCTATATGGACTGAGACAGAAATCACAAGGAAGTCAAAGACTGGGCAAAGATTATGATGGTTTTAACCATATAAGATGGGTTAAATGTGATAAATAATGATTTATATATTTTATTATTATCTTAATAAGGTATAATATTCCCTATTTCCATAATCAAACGTAAAAAATGACCTACAGCCAAGCCAAAAAGATTGTGGAAGGTAGTGAGTAGTGTTAAGCCTTGAAAGTGCTAGTATGACTTAAAAACCAAGGGAATGAGATTGATTTGAACATGGAAATTTTTTAAGTAAGGTTATTTAATATTATTAAAATTTTTAAAGACATAAAAATAAATAAATCTATAAAAAAAACACCCTTGTTCACTGTTACAGTTAGGCAAGGTCCTAGTTTGGAAAGGGCAAGATGTGAGTTTGACTTATTAGGAAGAAAAGGAAGGTTTAAAGCATGGTAATATGACTAATTAGTATAAAATTAATTTTATATAATTAAAAATACATTAAAAATACACCCAAAGACCTTTCTCTCTTATTAAAATACACTTAGTCCATATAGACAAGTTGAGAAACCCTTGGCTCAAGAGGTAAACATAGGGGTTTCACTAACAAGAAAGGTTTTTAATGAACTAAAAGGTTAAATAAGCATTAAAAATGGGTGTATATAATTAAAAACAACTTATAATCATGAAATTGGTTTTCAAGGAACATTTATAAGGTGGTTTGGTAAAAAAATATGCAAAAAATAGGGTTTTGGCCCCTTTTTTGAGTAGATCGAGATGGTTAGACCCCATAACCATGGAATTAGACAAAACCCTTTGGTAAAGTTGGTAATTATGACATTATATATATATATATATATATTATAAAACATTAAATTTGGAAAAAAGGTAAATATTCATCTAATTTGTCTCAAAGGTAAGGTGCATTTTCCATGCACAAGAATTGTAGTTTTGGGGAAAAGTGATGAATAGTGAGACAGAAGTTAGTTGATCAGTAAACAAGGTTTTTATAGCTGTAAAAAAATGGAGGAACATGAAAAATATATCTATAATTTTGGAATGCAAACAAGGTGGTCCAGACAAGAAGGTCTGCACGCAAACCTAGTGAGGAAACATGCAAATCTAGTTGCAAATACAAAGTCATTTCAAATTCTAACCCTTGCCAAGAATTATTATGTTTTGAATAATTAAAATGGGGGTTAAAACGATTTTTCTAATATTTTATAATGAATATTAATTTACAATAGTATTTATGTAGCTCAAAGGTGTAGGTAGGCTCATTGGCAAGGTATAGGTCTTGTCTCAAAATAGGGGTCATTTCCATTTTTAGCTCTTGGTGAGATATTAAATGGATTGGATCATGTTTATTGGGTAGATATAAAAGTTATAAATAATTATTTTGGTATTTAAAATCCAAAAGAAACCATTTTTGGCCTAAGATGTACTCAGACCCTCACAAGAAGCATGAAAAGGACTAGAAGGGCAACTTTAGACACTCATATATTTCATAACCCTTTACATGGTAGGCTGATATATTTGAGGATGATGTAGATGTACCTAAGGAATAAATAAGTGTAATTATAAATGTTTTAAAATGTTCCAAATTTATGAATAAAGGTTAATACTAAAAACCTCTCTAAAACCCTTATAAACCCTCACAAGGACCCGACTAGAGAAAGCTTGAATTTTGAGCATCTAGATGAAATGGAGATGCCATGAAACCACTTGAATTATGTATATTATGTAAAAAAAATCTCCACATATGACTTATATGTATGGACTTGTATAAAATAGGACAAAACATGGCTATTTTGACCTTTTTGTGTGTTGTGTAGGCATGGTAAACTTTCAAGAGACCAAATCATTTTTTCAGGAAGGTTTAGGAGTTCTTTTAAGTCCTCAAAGTAATTGTATTAGGTATATAAACTCCTATGTGTGCCTAAAGCCTCTCTCATTTAAGCCAGTCCAGTTGGCAAGCTAGTGAACACTTAGAGAAAATGGTGAAACTCAACTAGGTAAGCCTTTTAAGGTTTAATTCTTGAAACAAATGATATGGAAAACTTTTTAAAGTTTCATTCCCCATTTTTCATGGACAATTTTGAAAAATTGGAAGGTTTTTGGTTGTAAGTGTGGGAGGTGCATGTAAAGGAACCACTTTTAGACTGCCAAGGATAATTGCACATGGACAAAGTAATAAGTATGGTTAAAGGCTAATCCAATGAATGTGAGTGATAGTTTTTAACCACTAATACTTAGACCCATCATCATAACTGACCATATGTAGTGATGAGGTAGTTTTGGAAGGCAAATCATGAAGGTAGTTTTATATGCCAAGTCTGAAGGTTTTGTGTCACTTTTCACAATTCTTATGACTTGTTTTGAGAAAGTATACATCCTTATAAGGAATGGATCACCCCTCCTCTATTTAAAATGAAATTGCAATTTATTTTCTCATGTTGAAACATGTCCAAGTGACATTTGGATTTCTTTTTTTACTCTTCTCTCAAATCTATAAATATGCTTTATTTTGGCTCTTTTGAGCAATTTCCATTAGTTTATGGGGAAAATCTAGCCAAATTTTTAGTTGAAGGACTCTTAAAGAAATATATAATTTATTTTTACACTCATATGTTGTTATATAGAGTTTTAGACACCAAAATTACATTACACAAGTGTATAACATGTTGTGTTAAAATCCCCCTTAGACTCCCTTTGTAACAAGTCTTCCTAACCCATGCCTTTAACCCATATATTTAATTAATTAATTAAGATTAATTAAATATTTCATGTGCCATCTTTCTTAGCCACCTTTCCCCGAGACCAATTCTCCCCTTGTGAGTCACCACTAGACTTGGTCTCCCATAAATAACTAATTCTTTCCCTATAAACCAATTTCTAACCAATTAACTTATACCCAACCTCTCATATTGACAATTTCTTAATGGGTGTCACTCTTGGAATGGAGAAATAGAATAAATGAGCCAAAAATAACCTTTTTGACCTATTCTTATCCCACTAGCATTGGTCAACCCTTGACTAATTTTGGTCAACCTGAGACTGACATCAGTCAACCTGAGCCCAACATCAGCATGATCACCAATGTTAGTTACTTAAGAAATGTTTTAAACCCATTTTAGACCCCGTAAAAACATTCTTTGTCAAGCAAAAACTCACTCAAGAGATTCAAATCACTCTTAAAAACATTTTTGTGATTATCCACTATAACTAGGCTCACAACTTCTCTATACTAATCAGATATTGAACCAAAATTGACCCATTATGTAAATATATTGAGCTATAGTGAATAGGTGGCACACACTCATCTCTATTGAGTTAGTTTACTTAATAAATATTTATTAAGATAATTTATTTAGGTACTTATATCATTTAATCATCCCTATATTCTATGAACTTTAATTATTTTTTATTAGCATTTAAACAAGTCCCATCCATCCCTAAGGAGGACTTGCAAAACTCCTTCATATCCATACCTCTATCTTAACCAGACCAAACTCCTCACCCAAACTTCTTACCATCTCTCTAACCCCTCATATGACTCTTTTCTGACCCCATTAACCTATCAAATATCCTTCCCTACACTTAGGAAAGCTTTCTATAAAATTTTAACTCCATTACCCTTATCGACATAGATTATCCTACTGACATTGGTCACATTTCCACTATTGACATCAGTGACCCTACCAATGTCAGTGACTACTCTTTTACCCAAATCACCCTAAACCAACCTGAACAACCCTTTAACAAACCAAAATTGTATTTTGTTTGCTCTATGATACTGACTACTACACACAAGTTGTAAAAAAGGTACATGCAACTCTCTCTCTCTCTCTCTCTCTCTCTCTCTCTCTCTCTCTCTCTCTCTCTCTCTCTACTTTAATTTGTCATTTCATTTTAACTCTTTGTATTAAATAGTGGAGTGTCACCCCCTGGTAAGTTTGTCACTTCTTGGAACAAGCAAGTTGCTTGGTATCCCACTCACCAACCTACTAACAAATATTGTATGGTACTGTGTTCTTACTTGCAATTTTTCCTCCCTAGCCAAAGAGAAGTTCTTGACTTCATCTGGATATGGTGCACACCAATTTGGGTACATATAATCACTAATCCCCAACCTTTCTTTCTCTCATTCTCACTTCTTAAATTTAATCAAAAGTAATTGAAACATTTTTGGCATGCCTAATGGGACCCCTAGAGTTTTCCTTGGGTTCATTGTATGATTTTTAAGCATTCATTTAAGTGCATAGTAGTGAATTTGTCATTTCTTAGACTTTCTCTCTCCTCTTATTGCTTATAAAAAAGGAAAACATAAATAAAAATGCAATTTTTTAAATTTTCTTGTTCTGGAAGCAGTAAATCGAACTCTTCTCTCTCTCTCTCTCTATCATTATTTTTGCTTTATAAAATAAAATCAGTATATTTTTCAAGTTAAAAAGAATTATTTTCTTCTACATGCACATATAAGATAGTGAAAATCATCCTCTTTTCTTATTCCTCTTTGTTTTCATCTAAATTAACATAATTTCAATTTGTGTTTAAAACATACTGCATTTCATTCTTTATCTATTGCATAATTAACACATCTAGTTAATTAAAGCATTATGAATGAATCGTAGGCAACAAATGTTACACATCCAAACCATAAATAAATAATAAGCACTTCAACATACCTAAGACAAGATCCATTAGTATTTCATCACCTAGTGGATCACCTTACCCTACCCAGTTATTCTACTTAGATGTCATTACCAAGGGAAGATCCCACTCTATTCTTTAGTAGAGTATAAACTTTAGGCAAATGGTATATTTTGGCTAAGTGGCCTCACTCAGCTTCAAGCTCATGAAGTGGGGAGATCAAGCTCCCAACATAGGCTACATACCTAGTCTAACATGAATAATTTTTGAAAACCAAAATTTACCTGAAACTATCCTTAGAATACTTTTTAGTACCTATAATAGCTAATTCATCTTCTCATTCTCTACTTAAGAAATAATCCAACATGGCTAAAACCAATCTCTAGTAGTTAATATTAGTGGCTACATGCTATTTTCCATTTTCTTTATTTTTTAGTATGTGAGGATGCTTATTTTCTTATTCATGAGATCAAACCAAATTTGACAAATACAAAAGTCAAATAATCTCTAAAAATCAGACTTCTTGAGTGTTTATCACTCTCATATAGATTCTCTAAGACCTTTTCAAACACCTAGATTTCACTCTCTAAATCCTAAAAACTCATTATTTGCAATTTATAGACTTCTACAGTGACTAACATCAGCTATATATAATTGACATTGATGGCTTCCCCAATTAACATCAGTCATAAGTGACTCACATTGGTGACTATGTAATTTTTTTAATTTATAGTTTACCTTAAACAAGAACTTCACACATCCTTGTAAGATTTTTCTAAACCTCATTTATCTTCAACCTGACCTTAACACAGTATATTCAGATTGTTAGTATATTATTTTTCATGGTTTTAACATGAAGCCAAGAAAAGACACTTGCTAATTATGAAATCCATCAACCACTTCCACCTTCCCCTTCTATTTATAAATCCATAATGGAACAAGATGTGGAAAGAACACCTAGCCCTAATCAAATTCTTATTGTAGTTGTAGTTGATCAAGATTTTGTTTTATTTCTTGATCATAATTTCACTGCCTTCCAACATTACCTTGCTACAAGCCAAACTTGAACCTCTTCGGGTGACCCACTCCTTAGAATGCTAACATCCTTAATGGTATCAAATCTAGTTTTAGTTGGACCTTCCATGGTTACTCAAACCATCACATCAACCAATAAACCAATTGTGCATGATGTTACAAGTGCAGCATCACCCACCATTCAATCCAACCTCCACCCTATCATAACTTGATGACCTTCAAAAGCACAAGGGGTACAATCTATTTTAACCCCATTTTAGAGCTTGATGGTACCCATCCCATCAAATCTTTCACCTGTTAACACCTGAATCACAACTCACCCCTCACCAAGCATAAATATTCCTTTCACTTAACCCATAACCACAAATCAAACCATTACCTTTACTTCAGTTAGGCAAGCTCCATTTCTTTTTATGCCTCAACCTATGACTCAATATCCTCATGTCAACATAACCACAATAGGTAGTGTCATATATGCCTTGAACTTATTATTATATTCCTTATAATTTAGGTGTTTCTCAAACAAATCCTCCTCCAGACCTCATCAAAATTCTCATAAATGAATTACCTACCTTGAGACATCTATATCTAGATCAAATAATATTTTATCTTATGATTAGATCTGTAATGAGCCCATTCACTCCTCTATACCAATTTATCCATACCCAAACCAATGGGAACTCCCAAAATTTGCCCTTTTCCAAAGCAAAGAGGACCCAAAACAACACTTGTGAGCATTCAGACATGCCTGCCATTTGATAGGACATGATGATGCATTATTACTTCACACATTCCCCATGTCTCTTTCAGGAACTACTTTGGATTTGTATAGTTCCATCACATGTGATTCACTATTCTCCTTCACTTAACTTACAAAGCTTTTCCTTGATCACTTTTATATTAATATCTCCAAAAGGTTTCCATAACAGACCTTTATTATATTCAACAATTTGTTGATGAAGCTATTGCTAATTTTGTTACTCATTGGAGAGGTTTCATAAAACAAATCTCATTCTCCTTGCCTCAGCTTGAGCTCATTTAGATATTATCTATATCATGTGTAAAAAATATTTCATCCACACTCTGGGTGTAAACTTTTTGCACATTCGATGAAGCTTTCAAAATGGTGCAAAATCTTGAAATCTAGGCCATAGATGAGGATAGGATCAAACTGCATAGTAAAAATTCTTACTCTAAAGCAAATTACCCTTCTTCATCTAAAAATTCCCATCCAAATAAAAAATCTAAAGGGTCTACAAATGTTATGGTTATGAAATCTACTTCTTCTACAATCATGGCTCAACCCTCAACATAATCAACCCAATAAATCTCTTTCAACAATGGTATGAGCAATGATATTATACTCCTATTGGGGAGTTATATGCCTCTATTTTATAAAATATACTCAACCAAGGAGTTATCAACCTTCCTACCATCAAACCTCCAATCCAATTTGATCATTCTTGACCCATTCCAATATGGTTTAAATAGGATGAGTTTTAAAACTATCATCATGCCAAAGGCCACAACATCAATGATTGAAAAAATCTTAAAAATATTATCCAAAATATGGTGGATATGGGTGATCTAATTTTAGATAATCTAAATGTTCCCCCAAACTATAATATGAACATATTCAAATAACCCTTCTCTAATCACATGCCCAACAAAAACATAGTCCACACTACTCCTCAAAATTTTCTAGATCATAAGATTCATATAGTGAATGTGATATTTCCCTTAACCCAACCATTGCCATAATAGGAGGTGCCTATTTTACCTACTCCTACCCCATAAATGGTAGAAGTTAGTTTGACTCCATGTCCTCTTATGATAGAAGAACTTATTTCTCCTCTTCCGCTTCCACATGAGGAAGAGCAACCTTTACCACTCCCATTACCCCATGAGGAGTCACTAATTACTTTTGCACTTACCTCACCTACACATTTTAAAAATGGATATCATGCTTCTCCTACCCCTCAAACAAATAGTGAGAGAAATATGTTGTTACTTCCTCTTCAACCCATAGAAGAAAGTGACTCATCCTCTCCTCTTTCTCAAATAAATGAGTTGGATTTCTCCACTTTAATATTTGATGAAGCAACCATTGAACCACCCCCAAACCAACCCATCTTTCCATTCCTCTTACACATGGAGGATATTACCTTGCCTATTTCTCATCCCCATGTTGAAGGAATAATCATACCATTTCTTTATGCCCTTGAGGATCCCTCATCTCCTCATTCTCCACCTACTATAGAGGAACATACTTTGTCATATATTACTGAAGAAGATGAACTTGTTTTGACTCTTTCCCATCTTTGGATAGAAATATCAGAGGAAAATAAATATCCTCTCTCTCAATCATCAAAATAAAAACTAGTTGAACCCACACCAATGACATCTAAACCATTTTCACATTTAGTGGAAAATCTTGAATTCCTTGATTCTATGAAATTAGATCAAGTGGCATTTTTGGATCACCTTAAATTTCCCTATCCAACATAGAGAGTATCTCCCTTCACTACTAAAATTATCACAATACTCTATCTTAAGGTTTTTGATAAGGTGTGTGTTGTTTCACCTAAGCTTTTAGAAGCCTCCTCTTATACTTCAGATCCCTCCACCTCACATGCATCTACCACATTGAAATAGATAAGATCTCTAGGCAAATGACTAATTTATAATCTAGTTCATCTACATATGAAGTTAGATTTAAACCCCCAAAAATAAGGGGGTGTCTCTCTCCCTAAACCAAATAAGAAAGGTAAAACCCCAAAACCTCATTGATCTACCCTTCTTCCACCTTCAACCTTACCATCCATTTTGGGTCCACATCCCTCTACCTTAGTGGGAGTATCGCCAACCCATGTAAAACATAAAGTGACATTACCTCTGTTATTGCCATTAGAAACTCACAAAACTTCAACATCTAGCACCCTCTTACCCAAAATTAAAAAGGTGGAAGTGAAACATGTGGGTTCACCACTACTTAAAAGGGTGTCACACAAGACTACACCCATCACCACCAAACTCAAAAAGGTGTCCACTCCACCTATGACAATGAGTGTTAACACATTGCAAGGCTCCCAAATATTATATCTATGCCAATTATTATAAGCATAAATAATAAATCTTCTCCCCATTAAACCATTTGATCCTCTTAGACAAAAACCATTATGGTTCAATGATTCACAATTTTTTTATATCATTCTCTAGGACATGATACTGAGAGTTGCAAAGATTTCATAGCAATCATTCATCACCATTTAGATGTTGATGTTCTCTTGGGTGTTAAATCAGTTGAAAATCCTAACATTCAACTCTCAACATCTGTAATGCCTCATAAAACACCCTTTCAAATTAAACCTAGAGATGTTATTATACTCTCTATCACCTCCTTCACCTGTATTTTAGATTAACATGATCAATGTGACTACATGATCACAAAATCAAAAATACAAAGGAAATTAAAAGCTCTCTACTCCCTAGGTTTTTCCCTTTAAAAAGGACATCCCGTCTTCAAATCCTAAGATTTCCATCTTGGGTGTCCCACAACAGTCATCATCAGGAGTTACCGAAAACTCCATGGTGAAGCAACTTCACCAATCCTTGGTGAAGATGTGGCTGTATGAGTTAATTGAAAACTCATCCCAACATTGATAGGATCTCATTACTACCTTAAAAGTGGTTGAATTTTAACCCAAACACCCTCAATACCTTGCACCCTTCATCAATTCTCTCAACACCATTTCTATGATCTACTTTAGTGATTCATAGATCCCCTCTCAACATCCTAAAGATCAAGATTCTACCTTCTTTATCACTACCTACATTGATCAAACTTGTGTCAAGAGAGTTAAGATCAATAGGGGATCTAACATAAACATCATTTCAACCCATGATTACAAGAAATTATCACTCCCTAACAATTTTTTGTCACAAATAGATGTACTGTTATATTCTTTTAACGACTCTACTACTACAACTACTGGCACTATGGTCTTGCACATCTATGTGGGTTCTCATACCTTTATTGAGTTATTATATGTGTTATAGGGTGAATTTCAATACAGAATACTTCTCAAGTGACCATGGATACATGCTATAGCATGTGTACCTTCCACATTGCACCGTTGTGTTAAGTATGAATACAATGGTCAAGTTCATGTTATTCCCACAAACCCACCTCCATTCAAAACATGTAACATGACATATAGCCCAAATTATGTTATTATTCCTTTCAACACATCATCACCTCCATAACCCACTTATGAATCTTCCACAATTTTTGTTACCCTAGACACACCTATACCAACTACACAGGTTCCTGACAAGGATCCCATGGAGGAAACATTCAATTGATTATCACTTGGTGAATATTATTTTTTAACTCTCAACATGTTTCATACCCCTCAAAAGTATGTAAAAACTCACATGAGTGCCAATTATTATCCTTGTATTGGTATGATAATCCCATATGGTCCACCCTATCTCAAAACCAACTTCACATATGAGGGAATTCATCAATCTCTTGTCATGGATAATTCATCCTCTTCACTCCAAAAGTTTAACTGTGACTTTTCCTTCTTAAAATAGCCTAGATTTATTCATAAATCTCTATAGGTGTGCTTGGAAAGGTTTTAGTCTAGGATGTTTCAAGGTGCTCAGATGTCCATTCAATACCCTACCCATCAAACCATTGATAATGCCAAGCAAAGGCATGGCATTGGTTATGTTGACCCAACTCAATCAATTAATACTTCTTCTATTCCTATCATTAAAGAACCTGTATCTCCTTCCAACCCCTCACCTCCACCATCACCCACTAAATTAGAGGTATCTATACCTCCTAATTTTTTTTCAATAAATGTCATTCACTTGGGCCTCCTTACCCATCGCCAGGGTAGGGAAACATGGTCCTTTATTCTCTTACATACCCACATGATTGATGAGGATTATCCCATAATTAACACCATCACTTGTGTAACTGATGATAACATTCTTACCTATATGGATGCCAATGATTTCTACATCAAACAATCACTCCCTTCTAAGACACAAGTTATGTTAAATGAATCAACCATCGACATTAACTTGCCTTCTCATGATGACCCTCATATTCTTAAAATAGACCAGTCTCTAGATTCTTCCAAATAAACTGACTAGACCACATTTCTCTATGACCATATTAAGGCTTTTGCTTGGTCCTACAAAGACATGCTTGGTATTGACCCCTCAATCATAACCCATAACATTGTCACTAATCACGATGCTAAGCTAGTTAAGATAAAGCTTCATAAAATGCATCCTCATATTATTCTCCTTGTCAAGGATGAGCCCTAATGCCTCCTCTCTATTAACTTCATCCAACCCATTGAATATCTATAATGGGTTTCCAACATTGTAACTCTTAAAAAAGTAATAGGGGGAATCCATATTTGCACTCACTACCATGACCTCAACTTTGCTTGTCCAAAGGATGACTTTCATTTGTCAAGTATTGATCAACTTATTGATTTAAAATCCAGCCATGAAATATTATCACTTATGGATGGATTCTAGAAGGTTCAACATAAAAAAACTTTTATCACCCCATGGGGAACTTTTTGTTATCAAGTTATCTTTGGATTGAAAAATGTTGGTGCCACCTATCAATGTGCCACGAATTATATCTTCCATGACCTCTTACACATAATTATGGAGGATTATGTCAATGACCTACTTGGGAAATCTAAACTTGATCAGGATTACTTGGGGGTCCTCAAAATTATTTTCACTCACCTTCTTTAGTACAACATTTGAATCAATGAAAAGAAGTGCATCTTTGGCATTCTTTCCAGAAAGCTCTTGGGATTTATCATCTCTCTTTAAGGTATTGAAATTGACCCTACTAAGGTTTATGAAATCCTTAAAATTCCTCCACCAACCACACTCAAACAACTCTACAGCCTCCAAGGTAAACTCCAATTAATTTATCACTTTATCTCTAAGCTATCAGATCATTGTCAACATTTTCACCATCTTCTCAAAAAGGAAATTCCTTTCCATTGGGATAAAAATTGTGAGGAAGCCTTTGATGCTCTCAAATGATATCTCCTTTCTCCACCTATCCTCATTGCACTTAAAGAGGACCAACCCTTCTATATTTATATCTCTTGGATTTGGTATTTGTAGCTTCTAAACTATGACATTACCTTCATAACCACAATACTTATGTCATCACCCACACTAACCCTCTCAAATACATGCACTTTAAACCTTAGCTTAACCAATGCATCACTTGGTTTCTTATGCTTATGTCTGAATACACTTTGGAATTCATCCAATAGAAGTCCATTAAAGGGAAAACCATCACTGACCAACTAGCTACCACTCCTCTTCTTGAAAGTCAACCCTCAAATCTCAAATTCCATGATGAGTATATTACCACACTTTATATCAATGATATCACCTATCAAATGATGATGTTATTTCATGGGTCTAAATGTCAAAATGGTGGGGGTGGGGGTTATCCTCATCCCTCTTGATGGTGAGTCACTACCTTTATCATTTAAACTAGACTTTGACTACACCAATAACATGGCCAAATATGAAGCCTTAATTCTAGGGCTTCAAATGGTTATCTTCTTAAGAATCAAATCCATAACCATTTTTCGTGACTCAAAATTAATCATCAACCAAGTCAATGGTTCTTATCTATGTAAGAATGAGACTCTACAATGGTACAAACATCATGTAGATACCTTATTAGAATCATTTAACCTTTACCTTTTGCATACCATTCCTCACTCAACCAACAAGTTTGTAGACACAATGGCTTTTTTAGCCTCCCACATACCCTCTCCCTCCTCTTCCTCCAAAATCTACATCACTATACATCACCTAACTTTGCCTTCTTACATTTCCTCCAACATCCTCTTTGTTAGGAATATCACTAATGATCCACATGACCTGTGGTATAATCAAATCGTAGATTACCTCTCTTACTCTATTACTCCTCTTGACCTCTCCCAAAATACACAACATGTATTCATAAAGCATGCTACATGTTACACTATGATAAGGGGACTTCTCTAAAAGTGGGGTTTTGATCATCTCCTCCTTTGATGTCTCACTAGTAAAGAGATTCCCTTTACTATTAAGGAGGTTCATGATGGGATTTGCAATGATCTTTTTAAAGGTCACATAATTTCTAAACATCTCCTTCACCTTGGCTATTATTGGCCAACACTCTCTCATTATTGTATTGACTACGTTAGATGTTGTATCAAATTTCAAGAACATGCCAACGTATTTCATATTCCTAATCATGACTTACAAGTCACTAAAGAGTTTTAGACATTCTCTCAATGGGGTTTAGACTTAATTGGTGAGATTAACCCCCATTCCTCTCTTTGTCACCAATCAATCATAATAGTAATAGAATAATTCACTAAGTGGGTTGAGGCCATTCCTCTCATATACACTAAGGCTAATAAAATCATTGAATTTATCAACCATCATATCATATTCCATTTTGGTGTACCATACAAAATCATAATTGACAATAGTAAGTCTTTCAAAAACAAGATTGTCTATCAAATCTGTGATGCCTTTAATATCAAACTTAGCTTCTCTTCACCCTATTTCCCACAAGCCAATGGGAAAGCTGAAGACTTTAATAAAAATTTGACCAAAATCCTTATGAAAGTAGTTAACAGTACTGGGAAGGATTGGCATATTCACATCCCCTATGCTTTATGGGCTTACCATACTAGCATTCACACTTCTATAGGAGCTATACCTTTCTCCCTGTTCTATGAGATGGAAGATATTTTTCCCCTTGAAGTCCAAATTCCTTCTCTTAGGATTTCACTACAAGACATTCTAACTAATGATGACTTTCACTAAGAATGTTTGGCTCAACATAAGCTACCTGATGAACACCATCTCATAGCCCTTAACCATCTCCACATTTACCAAGAGCATATCAAATGCACCTATGACAAAAACCCTAAAGAGTATTATTCAATATTGGAGATCTCATCTTAAAGGAAAATCAACATGTGGCTAACTTGGAAAAGAGAAAATGGGGCAAGTTTCCTCCCAATTGGCTAGGACCCTACATTATAGCTCATAAATAAGGATCTAGAGCTTATCACTTATCTTCTCTTTAAGGATGACCATAACCTCAACCTCTTAATTCATTGCATTTATAACCATTCTTTTGTTAATTAAGTGACACTTTACGTTGTTTTTAACTTAAGCTTTTCCCTTAAGCAAACCCACTATATTCATATTCCTTTCACCTTACCCTTATTCCTCTAGACTTAGTTAATCTATGAAGTGTTCTGGTTTTGTCCCAAAATGTGGAAAACCTATAAGCCTCTAAGACTTATCCATGACTAAAGTAACAAAAAGACTCAAAAAAATCAAAATCCAAAGAAAATATTATGGGATGCATCAACTAATCTAGATTTTAGAAAAGTAGACTTCTCCCTTGAAGGATAACTACATTCAAATTGACTACTCCCTTGAAGGATAGCTATTAAAAACCAAGAACATAAAAAATACTAAACCATACCCTTGAAGTATGGCTAAGTCAAAAAACCACTATCAAAGGAAAATATGATTCATAAGCTTCCCTATTGATTAACTTCATCCCATTGTTAGCTTCCCACATTGATCAGCTTACACAATAAAATCAAAAACAAAGAAAAAAGAAAAAACCAACACAATAAATTTGTCAAAGAATTTTCTATACTCACTCTCGGGCAACCCACAAATAGGGCATACAGTTATTACTCCAAAGGTTATGCTACCTCACTACTCCTATTCCATTTTACACCCTCTTTCCCTCAAAAATATATTTTTAAGGGACTTTGAGCTTACTTAACACAAGGTGATAACCATGATTTTCTAAATAAAAAATGGTTAACTAATGTAATGCATAGAAAAGGTTCAAACTTTAGAGCCTATTTGTGTTGTTGTTTTGGTTTGTGTCAATAATGAGCACCTTGTCTCTCTCTTTTACCTTTCACTTCGCATGTTGAATTTTCTTCTACAGATACATTTTTCAATATAAGAACTCACCATATCAACTCATAAACATAACAACTCTCAATCCTACACCTACCCAAAAATCAATGCCCAAAACCATCACTTATGCATACACCATCATATATGGAAAATGCAGAAACCAAACAAATATGACCAACACATTCATTTTTAGTATACACCCAATCACATATATGGATGGTAATAAGAATGTAGCTTAACCATCATTTTATTAAAATCCAATACATAGGAAATAGGCCAAGACCAAACCACTCATTTTTAGTATGAAACCAATCACATATATGGTAAATACTAAGAATGCACCTAAACCACATTTTCCTAAATAACAATACATAGGAAATAAACCATGACCAAAACATATATTTTTAGTATAAACCATCACATATGGAGCATGATAAAAATATAAATTGACCAAGCATATGCCATTTAAAGGATAATCATTTCATTTTATGCATATACCATCACATAAGGGAAAGCTAAACATGAAAATCTCATCTACTATGCATATGCCATCACATACATGGCCCTGTTAGTAAACCAACATCACCGTCATATCAATATCATAAAAATTTGTCAAAAACCGTAGACATATACATGAAAGTAACATTTACATCATCATCACATCAAATGAAACATCTCATCATATATTTGTGTGTGTGTGTGTGTGCACATGCACACACACACACACGTGCTAAATCAATATACATCATATACAAATATCAACATTTTTCATCTCTCTCATATACATCTTACATCATCAACTCAGAGACTAGTATATATATAAAAAATGCATATATACAAAAATATCTCTCAAAATTAGGATCAATATAGCCTCCTCAAAATCACAATGGATGTGATGAGGCAGTGTCACCACCACCCTCTCCCTATCTCCATATTTTCACACTAGAACCTGAGGTCTGTGTCTCTAACCACTCCTACTCTCTAAACTCTTCAAATATGGGAATCTATGGAAACTCATAGATCACCCTCTCATAGTATGTGATTTTATCTAGTGTAGTGTTGTATCTCATAAGAGTTATAGTCTATAGAGGACCCATGGCACCTACCTATCATACTACCTATACTACTACCTATAGAGGAAGAGGAGGAATAACTACCAATGCCCATGTGGCTGACCTCAACTAATCTCTTCTACTATCAATGATGTCACTCATCCATATAGACTAGCCACCTAACTCTAAAGATGGCCCGCCTAACCATATAACCCTAAGACCTCTGCCTATGAGGCATATTGTGAAAGGACTACAACATCTCTCTCTTATATGGCCATATTCTTAGCTTAAAATGTTGTATCCCTCTCTAGAACTATAGCATCTCTATCCCACACAATTACATCTCTCACCTTAATCATGGCATCTCTAGCCTATAATGCCACATCTCTATCCTGAATCACTACATCTCGAACCTTCATGGTTATATCCCTCTCCTAAATGGCCACATCTGTGTCCTATAAAGCAACATCTCTCTCATGTGCTAAACCTTGCATCTGTGGAGCTAGCCTCCTAACTATTACAACCGGGTGTAGTCCTACCCACCATGCCTAGTATGCCTTAATGCATCTAGCATCAACCACATTTGTGCCTATTGGTAGCTCCTCAAAATTAGGTCCATCTATCTTTAATGGTAAAGGTAGTGGTACTTTGATGTCATCATGTATGTATCTAGGGAAACCAGGTGGAATATCTTGCACAAGGCCAAGATATCTCCTGACCCATGCCATGGGTATCATCTTGAGCTCCCTTTCTCTCTTTCCTTTATCCCATAGTGTGTTCTATAGCCCAATGAGTTCCTCCCCTTAACCTTTAAAAACTAGATATGTCAAGTAGGGGTGTTAGATAATATCTCTTAGACTTAAGCTATCCAGTATCCCTCTATAGTGTCTGATATCCTACATAATTCCATTAATCAATGTTTGTGCCATGGACTCTCACCATCATCTAAACCTAACCTTGAATCCCATTGCAATCATGGATGGTAGTCCCAGTGGCCACATAACTATGATGTGCTCATATGCCCAATAATGTAGTAGGTGCCCAACACATAAACTATAGCATCTATGTAGATGAAAAACCCCCAACTCTATATATAACTAAACCAAGTATATAGGCCCTCATGTAAAAATTATCCTCTACTCTATCATCTGATCCAAGACCCCTATTAAGGTGATCAAAAATTTACCACCATCTATATCTAGTAGTGCATATACCATGATGATGATCATCAGGATGCTAAGACAATGTTCCTCCTCATCTACCAAAAATAGAGGCTAATAAGTGAATGATGTTGAGTGATATGTAACCTCACTCACATGCTCACTAAATAATGACACTTTATAGATGTCATGCTCCTCCATCATGTACATAAAGAGATACTCACCCTGTAGTGGTAATCTAAGGATCCTGTATACATCCTCTAGTGTGATTGTCATCTCACCAATTAGCAAGTGAAAGGTGTTGGTGGTATGATCCCACATCTCAATCAGAGTGATTATCAAGCTAACATCTTGAGAAACCCAAAAATACCACCAAACTCTACCAAGACCAACTATATCCATGCGGTACCACTTATCTATTGACACGTCTTTCCTGATCCTAGTTAGAAGTGTTGGAAGATGGTCTCTCAAGGTCAATTCATGCCTCACTTACAACCAAAAACACATAAAATTAATCAGCAAACCTTTGTAAACACTACCTTAACCATTTTCCCTATCCCATGGGGGAACTACATTGGCTTGAGGCCCTTTAGGGCTATGTAAATAACAATAATAGAGATGGGGTCTTTTGTGGCTAGCTCAGCCATCTACCCACCTAACTATCCAATCTATCCCTTTTTACCTAAGGCCTTACAACCTATCTCTCTTAAACTAAGCCTTTCATCTAATCTCTCACTATTCAACTAAGATAAATATACTCTATGCCACACAATTTGCCTATTCCCTAAGGTCTCATAGCTTTTTAAATCTTTTTATCCCCATTTTTATGCTTTTTACTTTAACAAAGCCACTAATGTCAGTCTCTTATTAACTGACATCAGTGCTGAGACTATCGACATTGATGCACAACACACTGACATCAGTGCCTTTGCCATTGATATCAGCAAGAAGACCTTAACTGATGTTAATAGACTAACATTGATGTCAGTGACTAGTTTGGATCTAGGGCCAAACCTTGCCCATTACCCATTTCCAATTTTATCCTTAAACTACCCTAAAACCCACCCAAACAAGCCCAAACATGGTTTTACCCTCCCCATTACCCACCCACTACTCACTAGTAACTTATTACACTCCCCACTCAACTTAAATAAACAAAATTACCAAAAAACACAAACCAATGTTTTAAAGGACCCTACCTCATCTCTCTACCTCTACTAGGTTGGGATGACTGGTGCTTGTGCTTCCACACCTCTAGCTTGGTCTTCACCTCATCCCACCATTTTCTCAACTTTTTTGGCTTTTTATTTCTCTCTAACCAACCAACATGTAAATGAAATTGGTTGGACACCTAGCCCCTTTTTGTTGGGCTTGGTTAGTCACTGATGTTGGTCACTTTACCACTAACATTAGTATAACACTATATATATTGGTACTATGTAATAACATTTTAATTCTTACACATCAATTTTTATAGTCCTTTCTTCATTCTATTGTAACCTTGCACATACCCTACCTTTACAAACTTGACCATGGGGATCATTTTCATCTCCATTATACCAACTATTACCCAAACACATGTTTCATTATGCACCCACTCATTACATCTAAGTTTAGTGTCTTGGTCATCAAACTATTTAGTACACATTGACAATACCTTACATATATGAATATCAATTGATTTGGATCATCACTACTTGATCCTATCACCTATGACCTACTATCTTTTTCGAGGAAATTCTTACCTCAAATACCTGGAACACATTTGACTATTGGAGCTATAGTTTTGGTTGATCCTACCTTCTTAGCTATCACTAACAATTTTTGCCTTGGTAACTTTAACCAAAATCCTCCATGATCATACTTGTTTTCAGCTTGTCCAGATAAATTTTTAGTACTTTATGACCATGACATCATCTCTGCACTACTTCATTTACTTCTTGTCAAATTGGTCACCAATTTTGGGTTTTTCCCAATCAATTACCATTTTGAGGGGGAAGATATCACACCCCATGCCTAGACCACTCAACTTTCTTTTTTGTCTTGAAACTTGCTGGCACAACATACCAATATAAAAAGGGGTAAATATAGAAACCAAAATTACATAAAAAAAGTGTATAACCTATTGTGTTGAAACCCCACTTAGACCCCATTTGTAACAAGTCTTCTTAACCCATGCCCTTACCCCACATATTTGAATAATTAATTAAGATTAATTGAATATTCCTTGTGCCACCTTACTTAGCCACCTTGCCCCAAGATGAATTCTCCCCTTGTGAGTCACCACTAGACTTGGTCTCCCAAAAATAACTAATTATTACCCTATAAACCAATTTCTAACCAATTACCTTATAACCAACCTTTCATATTGACCATTTATTAATGGGTGTCACACTTGGCACAAAGAAATAGAAAAAAAAGAGCCAAAAATAGCCCTTTTGACCTATTCTTATGACACTAATGTCAGTCAATCCTTAACCAACATCGGGCAACCTAAGACTAACATTAGTGGGATCATTGACATCAGTTACTTAAGTAACATTCTAAACTCATTTTAGACCCCCTGCAAACATTATCTCTCTTAAGAAGAAACTCACTTAAGATATTCACATCACTCTTAACAAGATTTTGGTGAATATCGACTATAACCAGGCTCACCACTTCTCTATACCAATCAAATCCTAAACCAAAATTCATCCATTATGCAAAGAGCTTGAACTATAGTGAATAAGAGGCACACACTCATCTCTATTCAATTAGTCACATTAACAAAGCTTTATCAAGAGTATTTCTTTGGGTACTTATATCATTTAAGCATCCCTATATTTTATGAATTCTAATTGTTTTTTATTATCATTTACACAAGTCCCATCCATCCTTGAGGAAGAGTTTCAATACTCCTTCATCTCCATACCTCTACCTTAACCAAACCAAACTCTTCACCCAGACTTCTTACCATCTCTTTAACCCCTCATATGACTCTTTTCTAACCCCATTAACCTATCAAATATCCTTCCCTACACTTAGGAAATCCTTCTATGATTTTTTGACTCCATTACCCCTAATGACATCAGTTATCCTAAGAACATAGGTCACATTTGCACTAATGACATTGGTTACCCTACTGATGTTGGTGACTACCCTTTTATGCAAATCACCCCAAACCAACCCAAATAGCCCTCTAACAAACCAAAATTATATTTTGCTTGCTTTGTGAAACTAACTGCTACATGTAAGTTACAAAAAAATTACATGCAACTCTCTCTCTCTCTCTCTCTCTCTCTCTCTCTCTCTCTCTCTCTCTCTCTCTCTCTCTCTCTCTCTACTTTAATTTATAATTTCATTTTTAACTCTTTGTATTAAAGAGTGGACTATCATCCCCCAAGAATTTTGTCACTTCCTAGAACAAGTAAGTTGCTTGGCAGCCCACTCACCAACCTACTAACAAATATTTTGTGGTAGTGTGTTCTTACTTATAGGTGGCCCTCCCTAACCAAAGAGGAGTTTTTGACTTCATCTAGATATGGTGCACACCAATCCAGGTACATATAATCACTAATCCCCAACCTTTCTTTTTCTATTTCTCACTTCTTAAGTTTAATAAAAAATAATTGAAACATGATTACTGATTTGAATCTTGTTGATTTGCCTAGTGAAAGATCTTCTTTTCTAGCATGTCAAACTTAGTTGTCTACTAATTTGTAGAAAGTATGTTGTTACAGGTCTTTGTTAGTATTATTTTCTAACTGTATAAGTGTCTTCAAAGTGAGTCATGATTTTATCCCTTCATAGAATCATCCATTACCCTCTTAAGCATTAAATACCTTTTTGAATCTAACCTATGAAACATTGATATGACAATCTATCCTATGTTGTGAGTTTTGTGTAAGATAGTCTTATTCTCTTTAAGTAGTGTATTTAAAATCAAGTAGGAGGATACTAATTTTTACTACATCACCTTTTTTGGTTTTCTTAGTTATTTTACTAATACCATTTCATATACAAGTTGATAGGTATAGAAGATATTCAAAGAGTGCATCAAGGGGAATAGCTCTTCTAGACATTCATCTCTCAATATTGTCACCCATAGTAAGAGGGATGTTTCCATGGTGCCACTTGGATGAGGATAGTTAGGCATCTCATCAAGGGTACAAATAAAAGTGTCAACACTCATATAGTCTTATCCATAGTGTGGTAAATTTTTCATATATTCCTTTTATCTCATGGGATTTGTCTTATAGTAGAACTAAGTCAAAGATATTGAATACTTTGAATTTTAATCCATTATTTAACCATATATTGACCAGATCCTAACCTTTGCTAAAGTTTTGTAGTGCCTCATTCCTAGGGTCTTTAATTTCAATGATAACTAGTAATTTGGACTCTATTTTATCATTAGGCTCCATGTATTCCTCCATAAATTGATACATTAGTATATTCAACATGATTATCAACACTAACTATTTTGCATAAAATAATGGATATGGCAAGGATTTAATGGTCTATTTATAATGAGTTGGTCTACATAGAGTGCATATTTTAGTAAAATATGCCACTCTATGGGCATATCTATGGCTAAATTATTGATAGCATCCTTGAGGTTCTTATTGGTTGACTCAACCAATCCATTCCATCATGGGTAGTGATTGGAGGATGATTTTATTATAATATAATTATCATGGGCCCATTCAATGAACTTAACTGATTAAAATGCTAACCCATTATCACAAACCAAATAAATAGGTGTGCCAAACCTAGTTGTGATATGATCTTTAAGGAAATTGATCACATATTGGGTTCCTAATTTCTTAATGGTTAATGCTTCAGTCCATCTAGTGAAATAATTTGTAGTATTGAGAAAAAATGTGCCCAGTTGAGGAATTAGGATTTCTAACACCAATGAAATACAAGCTCCATTGGATGAATGGCCTACCTTCAATCACAAGATGTAGTGGCATTATTGTGTGTACCTCATTTTTTGCCAAGAAATGGGATTCAAGGCATATCCTCACATGGAAGTGATCATCCTTAAAGACTATCAGATATTAATAACCAATTCTAAGTATTTTATTTGTTGTATTATTGTTAGATGGGTGGTCATTGCCAATATTTTAATTTAGATTTTTTAGGATCTCCTGAGCTTCCTCACATGACACACATTTTAAATAGATGGCATCATAATTATTCATATATAGGATCCATTTACCTATCATATAATGAGAAATTTTGAGTTTTAAGGCTATATTTTGAGCTCCTATGGGCATGTTCTAGTAATAATTGAATAATACCTCAATACCAATCCTATTGAAAAACTTGCATTTGGAATACCTCTTCGATGGTGATGTGTGGGTCTATTTTATTTAGAAACTAAATAATGTCTTATCCTATAATGATCATTGTAGGTTTAATATCAATATAAAATTAATATATCTTTGTCATCCATTTATCTCTATGTTCTTATTTATTTGATCTATTACTATGGTGATTGTCCTATTTTGAAGGATGTAGTGCATAAACTTATTAACTAATCTAATGAGAGTAAATATTTATTTATCAATTATGGAGTATATGATCTCTACATCTTATAGTTTAGTGGTCAAAAACATGATAAGATGCTTGTTTTATTCCCCTTTATGCGTAAGCATGACAACAATAGTATGCTTTAAGGTGAATGAGTCTAAGAAAAAGTATTTAGTGAAATATGGGCTTACTAGCACTAGGTCTTGAAAAACGGCCTTATTTATGTCTTCAAAATACTTATTATCTTTAGGTGTCTATTATACTTAGCATCCTAATTGAGCATCACATTCAGGGGCCTATCAATCTCTATAAATCCTAATATAAATTTCCTTATGAAAATAATTTTCTCAATAGACTTGAGCTAATTTATTCTATTTTGAAACATTATTTTTGAAATCCCTTGGATCCTTTATAGGTCAATGGTCATCCATTCTTTATTAATAATGTGTCATATTAGTTTACATTCACTATTGCCAAATATACTCTTCTTGGGGTTTAATGACACACCAAACTTCTTACATCTTTGAAAAATGGATTAAAGGTGATTGATATGATCAAATCTATTTTTAGATAAAATAGTGAGATCATCCATATATATAATTATGCACTTTCCTATTACTCCCTAGAATGCATGATCCATCACTCTTTGAAAAGTAGATTCAACATTGATTAGCCCAAATGGCATTCACTTGTATGCATATATTACCCATTTTGTAGTAAATGTTGTTTTCATTCTATCCTGTTATTCAAATAGTACTTATTTATATATCAAAAATATATCTAAAGAAGACATCATTTTATACCCACTCATAATTTTTATTACCTCATTTAGGGAGGGTAGAGGATAATTGTCCTTCTTGTAAGCTTTATTTATATTTTTGAAGTTGACACACAATTTAATTTTATCACTCTTTTTATAACTAAAACTAGATTGGCCACCCAAGTTGAACTCTTTATAGGAAAAACTATCCTATCACTTAGGAACTTCTTTACTTCCTTATGGATCAATAGTTCCAAGATAAGTTTATCTAGCCTTTACCTTTACCTAAATGGTTTATGATCAGGGTTAAGTAGAATTATATGGTGATGAATTTGGGATTGAATATACTTAATTTATCATAGGTCCATGCAATTACATATTTATACCTGATAATCAGTTATTTAACCTTTTGTCTTTTATTTGGTGTGCAAATTAAGCTAATATTAACTAAGCATGCATTTATCTCATCAGGTACATTTTTAGAGTTGATTTTGGATTCATTAAACTTGAGTTACTTCTATAATTATGCTTGATGGTCCATATCAAAGGTTATTTCTAAGGCAACCATCCCCAGTGGGAGATGATTATTATTTAGTTGGAAAACACCTTCTTCATCTAATTTTTCATGGCACCTATGGCTTCTTTCCTCATCATCAATTATTTAAGACTCAGACCATCCTAAATTTGTCAAAACTAAATGATCTTTTATTCATCATCAAACAATTGAAAATTTTCATCATTATTTAGTACTAAAGGACAGGGTACCAATTCATTGGATAACTTATACATTTTTGTCTCCTATAAGGGTGCCAAATTTGTTGCTTAAGTAGCTAGTGAATCGGTATCTTGGTTTTTTTAATTTCATGATAGCTACTATTTTGATAGATTTAAATTATTTAATCAAATCCTAGGTTATATGATTGTATTTTTTAAATTATGATAATTTGTATTGATATTTATTTTTGACCTGGTCAATCGCATGTTCAGAGTCTCCATACATAAGAAATTTTTTGACAGTATTATTGAGGGCAAATTATAATCTTAGAATCAAGGTCTCATACTCTGTTATGTTCTGGTACATGGGAATTGGAACCTATATGTTTCTAATTGTTTGTTTCATTATGGATTGAGTAGATTCATACCAACACCTAATCCTTTCTTTGATCTTAATCCATCAAAATAGAGGGTCCATAATTAGGAAATGCATCAAATTATTTCATACACTTTATGTCTTGTAGTAAATGTATAAATTCTGTGACTAGGAGACTTATAACTTACTACTTCATTGGTAGTGTTTTACTATGTAAAAATATGATTGATTTTTAGCTCTTGATCAGTCTTGATTTGGTTATAAATGCCTCTCTGTTATATCTAAATATGTGAAAAAACTATGGAAATATATCCATTTAACATTTTTGACTAACCTTTACTCAATAATAATCCATATGCTTTAGGAATATCCACTACTAAGAAGTTAAAAATCATATGTACTCTAGGTTATGAGGTAACTTGAATTCATACATCATTAGTTTCTCCCAAAATAGGCATTACTATCTTACCCAGTTATGACACAATCCTCTTGGATGGATTTAGGGTCAAACCAAGCTTTTGACAAATCAAATTTTGCATTAGTATTGCTAAAGCTCTAGAATATACTATATAATTGTGTATATTCTTGCCAAATTCTTGAATGGTAAAAAATAAAGGGGGATCTTGAGGCTTGATTTTATATCTAACATTTATGTTGGTTGTCTTGGACTTTTCTACAATAGACTTACTTATGATGGACTTCCATAAAGTTATTTTTCCTCTATGATTTGTGTTAGTTCATGAAAAGTGATATTGACCTTAATTTTATTCATATCCTCAATAATATTATATATTCCTTTATTCTATTCATCTCTATATTGAGGTTGTTCATTCCCTTTTGGGGCAGGAAGATTATTATCAACTTTGGGATTTAGAAGAATAACTATATTATTGAGAGGAGTAAAAGTGGTGAGAGTTTATATATTAAATAGGTTATAATTATTCTTGTTGAACTACTGAAATGCTTGTACTTCATCATAATTTTTTCTAAAATATTATCAGATTAATTAGAGAAGGGAGACTCATATGTTTCAAAGACCATAGCTAAAATTTGAAGGGCTAGATTCATGAGGGATATCTAGAGGATTCATCATTTGATATTTTTTAATAATTTCTCTATGAAATATTTCAAATGCTACATATAACTCTATACAGTCAAAGTATCCATGTTGTGATGTGTTTTGAACCCTACACCAATTGGGCAAAGCTATCTCCATGATATTGATTTCTATAAACTTATTAGACTGTTACTTTTCACATTAATAGTGGCTCTATTGAAAGGCATATTGTATCTTGAAAATCTTAAATTTAGATTTTAATTCTAATTATTGGTATTACTTATTTTTTCACATATTAAAGAAATCATTACTCAACTTATAGACCATTATTTGTATAAAATCTAATTTAGCTTTGTTAGAGTCAGAAATCTAAGTGACCGTTATGTTGGTCTAAGCCTGATGTTGATTTTGTTGGTCGATATTTCTTTGTATCTAATTATTGTAGAAATTATTATTATAATTTTGTGTTTGTTGCATCATAGGAGGTAGAGTATATAATTTATTTTGGTCTAATGCAAGGAATTATAATTAACATGTGGAATTTTATTCAAAGATAGAAGTCCATTATTGAATTTTTATCCCCATAAATTTTATGGTTTAAGATGTGGATTGATTTTCTTGTTGATATTAATAGATTTCTATAAAGCTAAAGCTAAAGTATTACTAGTAGAATCTCTTCAAAAGAGCACTACATTGATGGGATATAGGGAGTTCTTGTATATATCAATCATCATATTCACAACTAACTTATACATGACATTTAATAATGTGTACATCTTCTAGAATATTGTATTCAAGGCTTGGATTGACTCACTATGTTCCCTCTTCATGCTAGTGAAGAGATGGTATACTAGACTTAGATTATTCACTTATATGAAGTGTGAGAGAACACATTTTGACACTCATTCCATGAGGTGATATAATTTTATTTCAAATTGAGATATTAATCATAATAAGAATCTCATAGATTAAATGGAAAAATACTGTATGAAACATCCTCATGGATGACATTCATTAACTTCAGAGAAGCCTTGAAAGATTTGATGTGTTATTTTGTTATCCTCCCATTTGAGGGGGAAAAGGTAGGTAAATACTTTATTGAATTCCTTGGTAGATCATGGCAGTATCTATAGATGATGATAGTGAATCTGAGTAACCATGGTTAAACCATGGGAGGATAGATAAGTGGGGTAATTATTATAAGGTAAGGTGTCCTAACTTGGTTTATCTCAAGGATGATAGGTGTGGTTCTAAGCCTCCTAACATTTGAAAATGGTGAAACCAAAAGGATATTTTAGGATATAGACCTTTTTAATCTCCAAAGTGTCTCCAATATAACTATACATCCTGACAAACCTCTATTATTAGGAAAACACACAAGTGGGACTTCCTTCTAGCACTATCTTTTTGTTTTATTGAGGTTACTTTTAAGTACACCATAGAAATTTTGAATGAGGTAGCCTCTAAATTTTTGGAATATCTTTGGAAAAAAGTTCCACTTTGGGGCATGAGTTTCATGTATGTGGTTAAAACAACTAGGTGATGGAGTAAGAGGTTGAGCTTGTTAGTTTTTTAACCATGTTTTGTGGATGGATTTGTAGAATCTAATAGATAGTAATAACTAGGTGAGTTGGATGGGTGTATAATTATTATAAGGTAGGCAGATATCAACTAAACTCAAAAGGGAAATAAGGGTAAGGCATAAAAGAAGGTTCTATGTTATTTAAAAGTGACTTATAAGACTATTTCTTTGGTGGATAAGTATCTCCAAGACCAATGTTTTCCATTTAAATCTATTACACACTCACAAACAAGCACATTCAATAATCGAAGATAATAAATATAGGATTCTCAATTATCTCAATTGAAGGTTGATCTCCTTAGGGTTATTGTTGCATGGCCTTATCTAAGAGATTATTGTTTGGACTAGAAAGTTGTCTAGGGTAGTTATGACTCACACCTAGATGACTATACCAAAAGAGGTACCTCTATACACCTTATATTACCAATTAAACATTTAATAACCATTTAAAATAATGAAATACACTAGTACTTAATTTTTATTTCACATATAAGATAAATATTCATTAATTGAAACAATTAGATTCATCTGTAGCATTAACACACTTCAAAATTATTGAATTAATATAAACAAATAAACTTTAAACTTTATTAACATAGAGAAATAAGAAAAAAGAACAAACATAGTTACATAACAATCAATCTTTTGATATATTCTTATATATTGATCCAAAACTTTGAAAAATTTGGAAAAAAATAATTTTTTTATTTATAACATGGATATAAAAAAATTAAATAATAATTTATAATCATTACATGTAAAATTGTACAAAAATGGCCTTTGACATTAGGGTCAATCACATCCTACTAACACTTTTTAAAACTATTATTAATACTAAAATTGTACATTTTATTTCATATGTGGTGACTAGAGTTGTTTTTGGGGATGCACTCATTTCTTGGATTGGATTTGTAGTTTGAGCATAATTATTATGTAGTGTTGATGTAGTTGTTGAGATAGAAGGGACTAAAGTTGTTAGCAATGTTGTAACTAGAGCTGTAGGTGGGGTCTAAGGAGCAAAACTAGCAATTGGGACTAATGTATTTATCTCCTTTTCATCCAACTCTTGATAATGTTTGTATTCTTTATCACGCTACTTTAAAATCATGTTCATATTAAGCAGATGAGGTTTAGATACCCTAACTATTCATTCCATCAATCTTTAATTCTTTATCTTGGTGGATCTAAAGCAAACCCAAAAGACTTCTACCTCTATTATTGTTTTCTTTGATATGATCATCTTTCTTTCCGCATCCTTTAGGCTCAATCCTTGTGAACTCTATTTAAAACAATCTTAGACTTATTGAATCATCTAATAAATAATGGTCTGATCCACTAACTTCTATGTGTTATCCTAAGATGATGTCAATTTAAATTCATCCAAAATTTGAGTTTCTTGATTTTCTTGTTCTTCAAGCCTATTCACTAAGGCTTCCAAAGTGGACACCTAATCTTGGGCATCCTAGGTTTTGATGACTACTAAATTTAATGTATTAGTTATCTATAATGGGGTCATCAGATCTACATGGTTAAATGCCTTATTAGGGGTGTACAATACCAATAAATTCAATGTATTTTCATCTTATTTAAGAATCTTAAACAATCTTGTTACAAAGTCTACATGTGGATCCAATTGAATTCTCAAAGAATGAATTGTGTCTAAAATTTCATACAAAATTAGTACAACATTTTATACATCCTATTTTATAATAGATATAAATCATATCACCTATTGTTTCTCCATAAGAATTTACAAATCTTCTTCTAGTTCTTTTTGGGCCATCTTTATTCTCTCATAGATGGCTAATATTGATTTGTATACGACTTGAGATCATCGATGTAATAGGACTGACCATTCTTCCTATCCTACCTTTTTAAAAGAGAATAAATTTCTTCTCTTTCCTCTAGAATCAAACCCCTTCTAGTGATATCCTCAATATTTATTTTTTTATCCCTTTACACTGAGGTTGTGGCTTTGTCAAAAAGTGAGCTTATAATGAGAAGTTCAGTGATCTTCAAATTGGTCCTCTTAAAATCTGAGGTTCCTTACTCCTTGGCCCAATATGGAAGAGTGAGATTTAATAGATTTGATGATTGACCTTATATTTGTGCATGTTCATCAAGTTAATGTTTAGGCTAAGAGAAGGTTTTGGGTATTTAGGGACAAATTATTTTGGGCTAGTCTATGTTTCCAAATTGTGGTATGGGGTGCACAACATAGATAGGTTTCCTTTTTCGGACCCTTTTAGTTGTTACTAATGTTATGGTCTGAAATGGTCATGAAGAAGCTAGTGGTGAACCTAGTTGGGTAGAGGACATAGATATTTGAGTGATGGTTTAGATGGTGGGAGTGATATCAGAGGTGGTTGGGATGATGATAATAATGGTTGAAGGGATAGAGATTGAAGCAGTGGAGACTACAATGACAAAGACTGTAGGGGCAATGGTTGAAGAATTAAAAGTGGCTATTGGAAGAGTAGAGGTGATGCACATGAAGAAAAGGACAATAGAGAGTGATTACACAAGAATTAGGGTGGACAAAACTATAAAAGGCATGGTAGAAGTGACTGATAATGACATTAAAGTAAAAAATACTAAGGGGGAAATGAAGAAAACACCCTTACTAGATTGATCACCATTGAGGAGTGCCTTTGATTTTATTTATTATAAGTTCAATATCTTGACTTACTATATATCTTACTCATCCACATCTTGACTTGGCTCATCTTTAATTAAAGCCCTACCTCTCCACTAGTTACTTCTAGGGATGGGGTCTAATGTCTCTCCCCCCTTGGATTCTTTTGATAACATAGTGTCATTTTCTTAGCTTGTGGAGCAGTAACTTATTGGGTAAGAAGGGGAAGAGTCATACTAGATGTTATGGCTCTTAAAACCACCATAATAGGTTTCATTTCTTCTTCATCAAAATAAGTGAGGAAAATAATCTCTACCTCTTCCTTGTTGGTGCTATCTTTTTTTGTGTTAGCTCCTATAATATTACCTATTTAACTCTCCTTAGTTCAATACTAGATGCTTGAACTTGAGGAGTCTATTACTCTTCTTACTTTGTAGTAGTAGGTATATTTTCTACCTCTTGATGTTGTTCATGTTCCTTGACAATTGATGTTTCCCATGCCATATACTCTTGCTCTTTTTTTTTTGTTATTTACTCATTGATGGATGTTAGGGATCTTGACCCTAATTTAATACTTATTGGTAAGGCCTACTACTAAAGAAGTTAGAGGGTTTACATTTCCCTAGTAGTTATATACTAAATTTATCTTGGCTAATTGTAAAGGAGGGATCATTGTAAAGGAGGGATCATCTTTAATCACCCTCAATAAGTCTTTGCTTAAACCTACTGCCACTGCTCTTTCCTTTACTTCCTCATCATTCTTGGCATTAAGGAATATAAATTCATGGTTAAATGACTTATGGTTGTATGGATTTCCATGTCTATGAATACTTTTTTGTACTCTACCATGGGGGTTCTAATCCCTTTGGGGTAGAATAGCTAATGAAAATCTCTCTTTACATTCCCATCTTCCATAAAATGCTTCCTAATTGTATATTACACCCTCCCAATAGTGATATGGGAGCTGTAGAAAATGCCTTTCTTGCTCTTTGTCAAATATTCATCTATACCATTCCATATTTTGAATTAAATATCTTGTCTAGATACATTTTTAGGAATGAACTTGTGAATCCAAAGAGGGTCCACCCTATGACCAATAACCATGATGATTGTATAATTGGGGTAGAGCCAATAGTCACCCAAATTGGTGAGTGTTTTGGCAATGTTGGGTGAAATTTTGGCCAAAGGGTGGCCATGAATAGACATATAAACCTAAGGTTAGAGGTCCTCTACCATTTTGGTAATTTTATTTATATAGGAAAATAGGTGAAAGAAATAATAAAAGTCACATAGTTTGTTCTTGATAAAATTAGGTTTGGGACTCAATAGAACCCCCATTACACATGTAAATTATTACCATGACTACATATTTTAGGTATGACATCATATAAAAAATTACCCCTTGGGCCCTCTTATCCTTGTGTATCATATATTCATGTAAATGGGAACTAATGACCTCCCCTAATGCATAGGTGTACTCTGAAGTAATGAGCAGGTCCATCAGGCATACCCATTCTAAATGAAGGAATTATATGCTTAGGTGGCCAAAAAGTTGGTTTATAAATTCCATGCCTATACAAACCCCCATTATAAAATATTTGATAGGGATATGATTCTTAGTATGTTCTTTGATAGTGAACATCTTGTTAGAGAGAAGACACTTCCCTAATATTCATTCCACATTATTTTTTTTCTTCCAAGTGACTACATTGTGTAAGTCAAATGTAACATCTAGAATAGGGAGACTTATGTACCTCATGAATGTGTCTCTAGAGATGTATTCCATAACTATTTTGTTTTTTACATAGTGAATATAACCACCATATATAGTTCTACCTTCGAGGAACATGCCTCACAATAAGCTAATACATGACATGACTTCTAATTTAGTGACTATATAGTATAATGCCTATCATTTAAAGGGTAGTAGGTTAGATATAAGTTGTTTTTCCTTTACTGATATGTAATATTTACTTGTAAATAAATTAATTGTCTCTATAACCTCCCATATAGTTGAGTAATTGGCATGGAGGTCATCAAACATAGTTGTATCAAAAACCATGTCTAAATATTTAGTGGAGTCCCTAATGCAAAACCTAGATGGTATCGAGGATCCCTTGTATGAATTAGATGAATATTCCATTAATATTGATGGATGTTTCTATGATTCTTTTAAAAATTGTAGTTTAAAAACTAAATTATGTGAGTTATTAGTCATTATGGACATATATAGGGATTTTGAGATTGGAGAAGGATATGTTCACTTGAGCTATTGAAAATCAAATGAGATGAAATCATTTTTGGGGATAAATGTTATATATTTTTGAATTCATTCCATTTCATGTGCCATTAATCATTAATGTCTATGATCTCATCACCCTAATAAAATTTTAACTTGACCACCTAGTCCTAGTAGACATACCACATAAAATGCTTTCTCATTCAGGGTGCCATGGAGTTTATTTTTTCTGTTGACATTTGTCACTTTATGGTTTAGTCAAGGGATTCATGCTTTACCTTTAGGACTAATATTATGATATGGTATGTTTAGTATTCCACATAAAATATCTTGAAAAGCAAAATCTCTTCAGAGATGTTTTTTCAAAAAACATTATTTATAATTCATAGAAGGAAAAGATCCCAAATACTAAGTACTCTTTGTAAATATTATCACTTGGGGAGAAATAAACATAGAGATAATCCTAAAATTAAAAAAAAAAAATCAAATAAAATATTTGGAATAGAAATTATCCAAAGAACCAAAACCTTTCAATTACCAAAGTTTCTAAAGACCAAAGTTTTCAAAGAGAAAGTTGTCGAACACTAAGGCTCCAAATAAAATATATTCCAAATTAAAGATGTTGAAAATAAAGTTGCCAAATATAAAAAATGATCTAAGATAAAGTTATCAAAGAAATTTATTAAATAAAATTCATAGAATACTTATTTCCAAAGACTAAGTTGCTAACCAGAATAAATGATCTGAAGAAAAGTCCCCAAAATAAAGTTTGTGAACAAATAGTTCTTGAAGACTAAAAGTATACAAACAAAAGTTTTACAAATGTAAGAATTTGAATAATCCAATATAAATACCTATAATACATATAAATTACTCTCAAATTTCCATTAATATATTAGATTTAATAATTCCTTTTCAAATGAAAAATAGGTGCATCAAAATATAACTTAATGTCTAAAATATCAAGCTCCTTCATATAATAAGACACATACACACCCAAATAATATATAAATCCTTTAAAAAAAAGAGGGTCCCCACTTTTTAAATTAAAATACAAGGTGGGGTGTGTTAAATACAATAGACACATTTTTACATGCACTCTTCATATGAGCTTATATAGACCACCATCTTATTCATAGTGTTATGGTTGAAAATAGGTCAAGCATAATCATGTGAACCATCAAAATATTACATAATTTTGGTAACATAGAGCAACATATATATCCCACAAATACATTCATTAGTGTTTTTAGTGGTCATGTTCAAATCTCCATAAAAGAGATTGTGCTTCTATTATAGGTTGGAAAAACACACATAACCACTCGATTCCTAGTGTAGATCAAGATTATGATATGTTTTATTTCATGAATTAGTCAAGAAAACCTTTAAAAATAAGCATTAAAAACTAAAATATCAAGCTTACTCCTTCAAGGGATGTTGATAATGAATTCTAAGAGCTAATTAAGAAAGGAATACAATTGAGCCTTCCATGTAGCATCCCTCCTTCCAAGAGAAGCCAAAAATGATTTTTTCCCTAGATTTGGTTCTCCAAGTCTATGTCAATGAAGAGTATCATGTTCCTCCATCATTTTCTAGTGCACTAATGGCTTAGGCTCACAAGATTTAATAATTTGTGCAAATAGGCGAAGCTTGTCTATTGTAATTTTTGCATAATAAGCTTGTATAACTAAATATTATAGATCAATAGGTGAGGCATTGTATTTATAACCTATAAAACTAACTCTAACCCAAGTGTAGTTACATTAGAGTTAACCATGATTGAGTTCAAACTAACCTTGAATTGATTTATCCTAACCATGAAGGTCATGTGAGAGACATAGGTTAAAATGATTATGTCTTCCACCCAATCCATATATTTTTCAAGTGGATTGATAACTCACAAAATCATTGATGAATAAGCTTGATATTTTAAATTTTTGGATTATGAATTTCCAATAAATAAATATTTCAAAATATCATGGAATTTCCACTTAAGATCTCAATTTATATTAATTTTCTTAAGTTAATTTGATTAATTTTTTGTAATTATTTATAAATTTACTGCATTCTTAATCAACATGTTCAAAAATTTCATTTTATCAAGTCATAATTTGACTAGAGTATAATCATAAAAAGGTGTCAGTTGTATACGAGGTAATACCCTGGTTATGGTATTATGGATGTGAAATAACACATGCACATGATGTGTGCTATCAAATTAGAAGAATTCAATGGTCTAAGACATCATTTTATGTTGTCTAAATTTGACTTAAATGATTTAATAGAAGATGATAATCACATAAAATGTATTTCCCCATTTAGGGATACATTAGCATAAATAGACACTTATATGTGACAAGTTTGAATAATTTAGTGATTTTGGTCTAGATTGTGCATTGTCATGAAATATAATTTAGATTGATAATTTTATCACAATAGTGATAAGAATTGGATGTCTACATTTTGACCCTATATGAGAAGGCATGGTGAGACATTCAATTAAATAAATATCTTTTCAAATAATAGAAAGGTCACTAGGAAGAATTTGGGAGGTAATTATTGAATACATAATTAGTAACCAATGATTCCATCTCGAGAGAGCATGTGGGGATGAAATAAAGGTATGGCTTCTCAAAAAAAAGAAAGAGTTAAAATAACCCATGGATAAAATTAAATACATATGAGATAATGCTTGTACATATTGATTCCCAATGATAAAAATAACATAAAATATAATGGGCTCGAAGGTGGGGGGAAGTGGGAATAATGAATCCCAAAATATAAGAAACACACTTTGACATACCTAAAAGAGGGATAAAGTTGTGGGCTTAGGGATGATCAATCCCAAAACAAATTACATGCTTTGAATTGCCAGAATGAGGGAAAAAGTTATAGATCTTGGAATTAGATGAAAAAAATGAGAGCATTTCTTTAGAAAAAGGAGGCTAATGAATTAATAAAATGCTCCAAGAAAGTGTATTTTATCTCTTGAAAAATTTATTTTACCCTGGGAGGGCTTATTTTGACCATTGATAATTGATTTTTCCCTAATAAGGATGACTGGATTGGTGATTGGTTTAAATATTATGCCCCAATAGGGAAAATTGGCAAGCATAGTTTAAGGATATAAATTATTTCATAGATTAAATATTAGGGGGTGAAAATTCATATGCAAGGGTCTAATTACTGAAGAAGACAAAAAAACTAGGCATATGAGGATG
Source organism: Torreya grandis (assembly GCA_037957365.1). Classification (NCBI taxonomy): domain Eukaryota; kingdom Viridiplantae; phylum Streptophyta; class Pinopsida; order Cupressales; family Taxaceae; genus Torreya; species Torreya grandis. The sequence goes on from JARHVA010002021.1 coordinate 483,976, forward strand.
CACAAAGTGATGAAAGAGATGATCAGAAGAATAAGGGTGGCCAAGGTTACCCATGATATATCATGTATCTAAGTGTTGTATACATAATATATATAGACCTTAGGCCAAATTAGTTTTCCTAAAAATAGGAAAAATTAGAATGAGGAATGAAGAATAGAAAAACATGGACCAATGTTCAATTATGTTTATGATATCTTGTTTAGGTAGCAGATATGTAGGATAGTGCATTTAGATATTATCTTTAACACCAAATTGACTATTGGGATTTGGATCACTTGTTTTCTAATGTAGAAAAATAAAATTATGCATCATAGGTATGAATAACTTATAACAACATTGTATTTCATTTGTGATTGACTATTTCAAATGTGAGTATTTATAACTAAGGATAATGATAAAAATTACCAAAACCAAAGTTACAACTATTTATGTTTAAAAATAAATAAAGAGTAAAATAAAGATACCAAAATGTAACCTAACTTAGAATCAAGATATAAATGATCAATATTCAAGTAGGAATAATAATGTATATAAAAATAAAGCAAAACTAAATTTTTAAACAACCTAGAATCAAGATCCACGTGTATTAACAATGTGTACTTGAAAAAAAATAAAAACAAAACAATTTAAATAAAAATGTTAAAAATTCAAGCCCAAATTAATGCCATACTAAAAATGGTTATTAAATATGTTCGAATACAATAGTAAAAAATATGACAAAATAGTAAAACAAAAGACAAGAAGAAAAGCACAACAAAACACAAAGAAAATAAATAAAGACATAATAAGTGAAGGTCACAAGCAAAGGGAAGATCAAAACCCCAATGGATATGGAGTGGATTGGAACTAACAATGGAATGTGTCTCAGTAGGTTGAATTGAGGATGGGTGACTGGGTTTAGACTAAACAAATGTTTTTTAAATTTTGGGGATTTATATATCTCTAGGAAATTCTAAGCCAATTTTTTTAATTTTTAGTATTTTTAAATTTTTTGAATGTTTTTTGAATTTTTTTGGGTATCTTAACTCATTATATAATGATAATATACCACTCATAAAATGGCAAGAGTGTAGGCTTATATTGATCACAAAATAGTGAGAGCATGGGCTTAAATTACTCATAAAATGGTGAGAGCATGGGAATAGATTGCTCACAAAATGATGAGACATGGGATGAGAGAAAATAAGTATGGGGAAAAAAAATTACAAGTGTTTAATTTTGAAATAGCCAAGGGTCCTAAGATCCTTAACTAAAATAAGTGGTCAAAAAGAAAAGAAAATGTGAATGTGGCTGAGTTAATCCATGATACCCCATGTATCTACGTATTACCTACATAGTCTGTGTGGACCTCAAGCCAATGTAGTTATCCTAGGATATGGGAGTAAAAATACAAAGGTGGTATAGAAATAAACTAAACAAAAAAGATAACCCAAATTTGAGAAATTTATATCCCATGTGGAAATCCTAAGCCAATTTTCATGATTTTATGATTTTTAGGGTTTTTATAAAATGTTTACAAATTTTTAGGGGTATTCTAAGTGTCTCAACTTGATTGATAATTATGAGATACTAATTGGTATAATTCAAACAATGGTGAGAGCATGGTTCAAGTTCCTCACAAAATAGTGAGAGTGATTAGGATCAAAATAAATAAAGGTTTAAAGTAGTGTTTTTGTTATTTTGTCATATTAGTTTCTAATGCTTTTTTATTTATCAGATAAACAACATAAAAAAAGTCTTAGAAAAAGGCACATGGAACTACCTAACTAAGGAGATTCACTTCCATGGGTAAGATTTCAAAAACATCTAAACAAATTAACATGGGGATATAAACAATGGTATAGGGAACCAACTAGCCAAGGAGATGCACATCTAAGGGTAATACTTATAATAATAGCTTAAAACTAGATGAAATGGTCCAATTGATCCTATTAAGGTAATAATGACTACCAAGTAGCATCAAAATAAGAATAGAATAGTATGTAGTGATGAAGAAATCTGAGGAACTAGACAGTAGGTAAAAACCATGTGATGATATGTCCTTGTACACTTATTTACAAAAGAAATCTAAAAAATATTATTTAGGATAAAATAATTTATAAAATGGGAATTTAATGTGTCCATAATGCCTAAGAATCATAATTATGATCATAATTGGTATTTGGTATAATGGTCCAGGTTACAATGGTCTAGAGGAAAATGGTACAGGGTAATGTAGTTGCAATGGTCTAGAGTAGTGTGGTAAAAATGGTCCAAGATGTAGTAAATAGAGTACAATAATATATAGGTGCAATGGTCTAGGGTACAATAATCTAGGGTTATAACAGTCCATAATAGAATGGTACAAATAATAAGTATAATGTTGAAATAAGTTATTCCAACATAATTTTCCCTCAAGTAAGGGCTCTTGTAGATAATGGTTCAAAAAAGGATATCAATCATAGAACCACTTGATGCAAATTATGGTATATTATGACAAAATGGGTGAACTATCTAACCTCAATGTGAATTGAGTGCTTCATACATATCCCCAAAGGACCTCAAGTGACTATAATTCAAACATATGGAAAGGTACAAAAAGATGGTAAAGTGAGGCAAAGGGCAAGTCAAATGACAAGAAAAAGTAAATAGCAAATGGAATAGGTGAGGTAAGAGGTTCTATTGTTCTAATTGATGTGGAGATGCACATCCTAATCATCATATGATATAACCAAAATAGTCAATCATTGAAGTTGCTAACCAACACCCCTTTTGAATAGATGCTCTATTAAGAACATGTTTTCTATTTTGACTCTAATAATGTTATTGTGAGATTAATTGGTCATTGAATATGTTTCCTCCAAACCTCTATACAAGATGTATTTATATCATTTATGAAGGAAAGTGTTACTAATAGGGGTAAATAATGTTAGGCACATGATAAATGGTCTATGTTGGCAATGGAATATTGGTTCATAATAAAATATATAATGATTGGGTAACAAATAAATATCAAGACTTTAAATCACATATAATGTTTTTGATTTTAAAATTTACATAATTTTGGTTGTGGTGGGGATAAATAATTGTACACATGCTCTCAATAGGACCACCAAATTTTACTATTATTTAGACCTGAGATTAGTTACCATTTAATTATACTATATATTGGAAGCTATGTTGTTTTTATCTTTGATAAATTATTCATTAAGTATTAAATAACTATTATGCTAAGTTATTTGTGCCTCGAAGATGTTTTGACCAATAAAATTATCTTGATTGTCCCATAGCACCTCTGAGAAGATTTTACTAAAGAACGTTGAATTTTGACTTTGGTTTTTTTTAGTGCCTCAAACAAGGTTTCACTAAAAGATGTTAATTTTAGAATTTGATTTCCCCCTATCACCTCCAAAAAGGTTTCACTAAGAGATTGTTCTTTCTCTTCATGAATGTGCTCTTGGCCACTCTCATATTCTATAACTAAAAGGTCACCATGGATACATTTCAATAAAGTGTGATTCTATCGGTCCCAATCGATACTTGTGGGAGGTGGAATGTCAATATAATGGATATGTTGGGTGGTGTTAATGATAGATGTAATGGTAATGGAATGGAAAGAGGAAACACAGTCCTCGTAGAAGATACTAGGAGAACTTGTGTTAATGTTGAAATAATCATCCCCAAAAATCGTAAAAGGATCAAAAATATATTCATATTAAATTAGAAGGAAAATTTAACCAATGTTTTAATAACCATGGTTGTATTGTAATTCTAAAGTTTATTCTAACTTAAAAGACTCTAAATCTAATGTTGAGACTAATGTTGATTCTACTTGTGATGCTAAATCTGATACTAGTTCAAAAATAGAACCTAACACTAATTTTGATTTTTATTTGATTGTGGATGCTACTATAATGATGTATTATTTAATTTTTGGTATTGGAAAAGTAATTTCCTATGATGGAATAATGGGATATATAAAAATATATTCATCTAAGAAGGGTTCAACATAGACAGGCTAATCTAGGTGAATCCTTTCAAATAGAGGGAACAACTCAAGGGGTAACTCCATAAAGACTAACTTGTCAAAGTGAGACTCATAAATGAGGGGGGAAATGTCCAAAGACAACTCCATAAAGACTAAATCATCAAAGGGAGGTGTTTCAGAAAAAGGAAAAGGGTTGATAGGCTACTCTATTAAGATTAGATTGTCAAAGTGAGTTTCTTTGACAATAGGGAAAGGATATAAAGGTGATTCATCAAATTTTCACTTATAAAAAATGGTGTTCCAATAATAGCATCAGTGCCTTGGTTTATACCTAGCTGTAAAATATCAATTTTGAACATAATTCGATCCTCAAAATATGGTTTTTAAAGAGATAATGGTTGGTTTAATTGTGTCTCAAAGATTGACATGATGTTTATAAAGTGGGGAATGGCTATCATAGGGTGAATAATGGATTTTTCTTCAATAATTATCTCTCCAAAAATTAAAATATCGAATAAAGGATCAATAAAGACTAGCTTGTCTAATTGAAGTTCCTTAATGATTGGTTCCACAAATACTAGTAATTGGCCTATAATGGTAATGATTAGGTGTTGCATAACTTGGTTGATAGTGCTATCCAAATGAGTGAGGCATGTAATGGTGACCCTTGGGTGTTATAGAGCTTGGTTTATCATGAAATATGAAGGAGGGGAACTTAGAATGGTAACCTTCACACGTTGTAGAGCTTGGTTTCTCACACAAGTTAAAGGAGGATAACCTCAAATAGTAACCTTTAAGAATTGTGGAACTTGGTTGATCACAAATGCTAAAGGAGGATAACTTATAGTGGTAATATTCAAATTTTTTAGAGTTTGTGTACTCATGTAAGATGAAGGATGAGAACCTAGCATAGTAACCTTTGATTATTGTAGATCTCGGTTGCTTACGCAAGCTGAAGGAGTAGGACCTAAAATAGTAACATTTGGGTGTTGTGGAGCTTAGTTTCTAACATAGGATAAAGGATGAGAATGGTATTAGAATATAAAAATTGGAATGGATTGGCTTGGTAATTAAAAATTAGGCCCAAAGAGGGAATTATCAATCTAGAAAAGATGCCCCCATAAAGGGTGGTATTGGTCTAAAAATATGCCCCCATAAATGGTGATATTGGACTAATGAAATGGAGTGTGATATGAAATATAGTTTAAAATGAACCTAACTTAGATTGACTTAGCTTCTAATAACTATGTGGGTTAAAAAAAATGTCGATTATCATGACTTATCTTACAAAAAGTATGCTGGTTCAAAAATGAACCTTGACATAAACAATTGATCCCAAACTAGATTTGGGTCCAAGTGGACCTGATTTGAATTGTTTTAAATTTGATATCACAATGGTACTATGTGGACATCATAAGGTATCATAATAATAACATGAGGTAAATATTTCTCATAAATTGGGTAGAGTAATGCCTAATTTTATAAGTTTGTAATGGAATACATGTTTTTGATTTAAAAAAAATAGTATTTATTTCAAAATAATGCAAGTAAAAGGAAAATACATAAAAACACATAAATGTATCGCCATATTCCTAAAAACTAACAAGGTGGCTTCATATTTTCAAATTCCATCTATATACTTTCTCTTGAGATGAAATAATGTTGTTAATCTAAAAATTTAAATGCACATGAAAAGTAGGGTTTTTATCAATAGTTTTTACAATGACATGGAACTTTAGGATACTCATGTTGAATTGACAATATATTCATGACAAGTGGGGTTGTTCTATAATTTTCAATTTTTGTACATTCTAAATGGTCCCATATGTGTGGTTCACCCTTTGGTGTAATAAAATATTAGAATTTATATTAATTATATTGTTTTTCAAAGGTATTTTTCCTTTTCACAACACTACATCCATCAATTTATTAGTGTAGTGCGATGTTTGAGTTAATCATACATTCTGAGGCCTAGTACCATTAATGAAAATTTCTTTAACTACTCAAATAAGCATCTCAGTGGGTCACCCTCAATTTATATACCCCACCATAAATTGTACTTGTTATGATGTTGGGAGATGAATCCTGAGGTTAAGGTACCCCTAAATAAATTGTAAGGGAGAAGTGAGCTCCCACCCACAAGCCAAAAATGCAAAAAATAAAACATAGTGGAAGGACTTTATGATAATTTTGGGGTCACCCAAATCACTAATATTTTGGAGAAGGCTTTAGAGACATTCCTTTAATGCTTTTGGATAAATTAAAAATTTCAAAAAATGAGAATCTTTTATCACCCGAGTTCCCTAAAGGGGATGGGTGAGAACATACATGTGAAACTCACCTTGCGAACCAAACATTCAACAACAGAAAAAAAAAAGCTCTTAAATGTGCTTAACTAAGCTTTGCATTTATTTTAGATCACCAAAATGAGATGTGAAATTAGTTCTATCCCTTTGGCATTGTTTGAGTTACAAACTTTGAAAAATGAAAACAAAGCAAGTAAACAATTTTTAAACACAAAATGTAAGTGTTATTTGAATCTTAAAGCGTTAAAAATTATCTTTCCTTGTTCTTTGGGTCCTATAAAATGTGTTAGGAGTTTTATTGTTTCTTTGTAAAAGTGATATCCCTTAAATTAAGCTCGGTAAGACAAAAAAATCAATCTTAAAATATCAAAACTTGCAAGCAATGAGTTAGAAGGCTAACCTGCAAAATTAATGTTAAAAATAAAATTGAACACAAAAACATAAAAAAGTAGTAGTTAGTGTTTTGATCTTAACTTATAAACTAATGAATATTTATTCATGAAAATTTTAGACATTGTTCATAGTTCAAAGGTGTGATAACCTATATTAAAAAATTTATATAAAAAGAGTGAAAAAAAAATTCATTATCTCTATGCCATCTATTTTTTAGTAGAAAAAGAGAAAACAAAAGTAGCAGTTACTAGAATGATCATAAATGCTAAAATATATAGAGTTTTTTTTTTAAAATTTTTAATGAGAAACTTAAATACATTAATAAAAAAAATTATAAAAAAAATTAATACATAAAAATTTATTAATACTTTATGGGCCAATTTTATTTTAGCAAAGCAAACACAAAAATAGAATAAAAGCTTAAGAACAAAACCATTTTTGTGGAGTGTGCACTCAAGAAGAGTCCCATTAGGTGTGATAAAATGTAGAGTAGGATTAAAATATGTGTGAGTTCATGACTTAGCCAAAGAAACCTATAAAAATAATCATAAATAAACTAACATATAAATCTTACTCCCTCAAGTATTGTTGCTAATGAATTCTAAGAGATAATTAAGAAATGAATACAATCAAACTTTCCAAGTAGCATCTATCCTTCTAAGATCAGCCAGGAAATGTAATTATCCCTATATTTGGTACCTAAAGTCTTTGTTAATGAAGAGTTTCATGTTCATCCATCATTTCCTAGTGTACCAACAGCTTAGGCTCATAAGATTTGTCAATTTGTACAAATAGGTGAAGCTTATCTATTGTAATTTCTACATTAATCAGTTTGTATAACTGAAGCTTAAATATCCATAGGTGAGTCTTTATATTTATAGCCTTAAAAAATAACTCTAACCCAAGTGTAGTTAGGTTATATTTAACCATTTTTGAGTTAAAACTAACCTTGTATTGAGTTAGGATAACCATGAGGGCCATGTGAGAGACATAGGTCAAAATGATTATGTTTTCCACTCAATCTATATATTTTGTAAGTGGCTTGACAACTCACAAAGGAAATGATGAATAAGCATGATATTTTGAATTTGTGGATTATGATTTTATAATAAATAGATATTCCAAACTAGCATGGAATTTACACTTAAGCTCTTAATTTAGATTAATTTACTTAAGTGACTTTCATTAATTTTCTATAATTATTTGGAAATTTATTACATGCATAATCAACTTGGTTAGAAATGTCATTTTACTTAGCTAAAATTTGAATGAATTATAATCAAAATAGGGTGTCAATTGCATATGGGATAAAACACAATTTAAGGTATTATGGATGAAAAATAACACATGCACATGATGTGTGCTACTGAATTATAAGAATTTAATGGTCTAGAATGGCATTTTGTATGGTCATAATTTAATTCAAAATGATTTAATAAAATATTATAATCACATAAAATGCATTTCCCTATTCAAGGATAAATTAGCATAAATCAACACATGTACATGGCAAGTTTAAATGATTTAGTTATTTTAGTCTAGATTTTCTATTGTCATAAAATTTAGATTGATAATTTCAGCACAATAGTGATAGGAATTAGATGTCTAACCTATTATTACCTAGTGTGGGTGTATTCGATATATTATTGAGTAGGGAATGGTTACAATAGCTATAATCCATCTCATTTACATTCAACTGATGCCTAAATTAATAACATTCTAACCAAGTGGTTAATATTGAGGGTGTCCCATATGAGTATTCTCTTCCCATGCCATAGGTAGTTCCAACATAGTTTTTAGCTATAATTCTAGAAAAGACACCAATTACAATTCCAACACCATTACCAAATATTACATGATTATCAGTTGTATTAGAGAGTGTATCTCCTATGAATAAAACACATTGTTGAATATATTCCTTAGAGCAATCTAGGTCTACTCCTATGATATGTACACACATGCATACTCTCCCTTGAAGACCATTAATAAAGAGACCATTGCATAAGAGATATGTCATAGATTCTAGAGGAACTTCCTCTACTTAGTTTATGCTAAGATTAGTTATATTAGGTTTTAGAGGTTACCAACATAGGGCACCTACATCACCTATAACTTCTAGTTCTACTAGATGGGTCCCTAAGACCCCTACAATTCATAGGGAATTATAGTCAGTGCAACAACATCAAAACATCACTCCTCAGAAAACTTCAAACTCAATTTATATTGCACAACAAATCATGGGCTCATAGTTACCCTTGAAGACCACATGCATGATAATATTTACCTTGTTTGACATAGTTCATGGTGATAGTGAGTCTCCCATGAGACTCATTTATTAGTATGGTTCCTACCCTTTTACTTACTTCCTTATCTCTTTCGCTCGTTGTACATAGTTTATTTTTATTTGCTTGTACATAGATTATACTCATAAAACACAAAAACAATATAACATGTCAAAATAAAAAAACACTTAAATATTTCAAAAACACAAAATTTACATATTGTATTCATTGCTATGTTTACATTTATACTACTTGATAGACATTACATATTTTTATCTATCTTAGTATAGTAAATTTTATCATACACATATACTTCACTTATTCTTGTCAAATGCTTACAAATTCTAGATAGGAGTCCAATCCACTACACTGATCTAGACCAACTATCATCTACCCATTGGAGTATTTACATTGATCCAGGTTTATACATTAGCCCACTTGGGGGTATCTCATACATAGTTTTTATAACCATGTTTTATATTTTTTGTACTTTACATTCTAGCTATACATTGATTTATCTTGATATTGATCATTTCTCCTTATTTCTCAAATTTTTATGACTATCACGAGTTATACTTAGTATATATGCACCCTGGAATCTACATAAATTTGTATTATTAAGATATACATGCTCTACTTTATAGTTATTAGATTAGAATTTATTGTGTTCCTATGATTTTTAAATCTTTAAGGGAATTTGAATATGCCATTGTTACTTATCTTCTACACCACTTCTCTATTTGTATGCTTTGGACATGTGTCCATGTCCTTTGTGTGTGCTATTTTATGCTTCTATATGTGGAAATTTGAACATGTCCTTCTCTATGGAACTACACCAAAATGATTTTTATTACATATGTGGATATTTGAACATGTCCTTGTATGTCTTCATTCTTAGATTTAGTGATATGTTCCCATGTACCTTGTATTGTGGCCCCTTGGCCTATCTTTTGCATGCCTCATGTTCTTGTATTTATGCTTCATTTTATGGTTTTATGTATTAAAAATTGTATTTGCTTATTACACACCCAAAAACACCAATTTTCAATGACATGAGGGATCTCATGCATCTACCCTTCCTATTTGTCATAATGGACATGATGACCCATCCCCCTAGGTGATTACTTAGATTTTCTATTATGGATTGATTAAATATATCTTGACACCCCCATTTAATGTTATATTACAACATACATCTCACATTACCTACTTATTCCAATATTCATTTACATTACAATATTATATTCGTACATTATATTGAAATATCATATAGATGCTTTGGCTACCACATTTTGTAGAGCTACTTATTTAGAGAGAAGTTATTACATACATTTCACAACTACCATCAAAAGAGAGGGAATTCATAGGATTTTATCATATATATCAACCTCCTACATTGCTATTCATAAATACATTTTAGCAGATGGGCTCAGTTCTAAACATCAACTTAGGGTAGACACATATAGAATAGAGACTCAAAATTTAGTCTAGATCACTCATAAATCAGACCAACTAGACATTATCACCTAGATTGGGACACTATCACTATAGAGAGATAATATCCACTAAAAGTAACTATTGTTCAATAGCCCCAACTTTAGGATAGTCTAGATCATCTAAACTAGTACACCAACTATAGTAAAAATTTACACAAATACAGTCACAAGTTTGATAGTTATATTCAAATTTTGCTTAGATTCATTCATTTAAACTTAGATTAATATTAGTTTCTCAAATTTTGGGCTATCATGTGCCACATGATTAGTCCCACATTTAGTTTAGTTACACGTATTTAGTTATTTCATACTCAATTCAAAGTTAGTATACTTAGATACCATATTGGGGGCATGTGTGTGACAAATAGTTTTCATATACTCAGCTACATAAAGGTTGATCAAATGGAATCAAAAAATCCATGTCATTATCTACATTATACACACTTGCTATCACATTCCAGGTTATCACTTGATTCATGCCTTAGTCCATATTTAGTGGTTGGCATTCCTAAGTGGCCCAAAGGTACTTAATATACATGAGTGGTGGTAGAGATGAATACATAATTAGATTTACTCAATTAGATACTTATATCACTTTGTGTAGTATTCTTAAGGATTAATATACTTCACTAAGTGGTAAATGATGGATTCATGGCATAATTAAGTTATTGAGCCACCTACATGAGAGGTTTAAACACACTTACATTTTTATCCAATATATTGATGAAGATCATGATCCACCACAATCATGGGTGAGAAATGGTGGAGTCAAATTGGATTGAGTTCTTGAGCCATCCATAGGGGGATTCATTAATCCATCATCTCAATCCAAGATATTCAATGACATGATCACTATGTACACTCACACACATAGTTTATCACTGGGTTCATGGATTGGCTCATGTACCCAATGAGGTGTATTCATTCATTTCCTCTCTCTTTACCTAGCTTTACCTAGTTAGATTATTTTAGCATAGTCATTTTATTTTGATTATATCTTAATTAGGGATTTATTTTTTCATGTTTCATTGTAGGACATTTATTTGGATCATGTTACACATATGCAAACCCAAATTCACATACTCAAACTTAGCTACATAGGTTTAACATCCAAGATAAGTCTAGGTACACTTCTTTTTCCTTTATACTAGTCATTTTGCTTTGCTTCATTACTAAAATAAATGAGGAGGGGAAAATATAATCACCTAAAAGTGGTGATTAGATGCTAAGAGTGTCTATTGACTTACCCTATTCATAGATTAGACCTAGACCTATCCTAAAGCTTTAGACATACTTTTTCAATCATTGAGTAGACCACACTCACCCACATCCAATTAGAACATAGTAATAGAACTATCTTCTTAGATCACAACACAAATTTATTATTAGTCTTCCAAATGGACATTAGTACTAGATTTGGGAAACTATACCCACATGGTGCTAGTGTCCCCAATTAGGCACTACTGCCCTTATTCCTAGCTCTTCCCAATAAATACTTTTTCAAATGTGTTCCCTTCTTAAGGTTATCATAAGAATATTTTATTATCTTCACAATATATATAACCCTATAAATACTATTCTAATTACCTCTATTCATTAGATGTAAAATAGATGCAAAAGCAAATTCAAACAAAAGATAAGTTGATAAAAGTTAACGTATTTGATCCTTATTCTACCCTAATTCTAAATATTACCATATAAAACAGCCATAAACCTAGTTTTAAAATATTTCAAAGCTAAATCATATTCAAGGAATATAATTCCACTCTAATTCTACCATTCACTTATACTTGCATAAAGCACTAGGTAGAATTACTACATCATGCTTGATCCCTCTTCAGAGTATTGGTATGTAAGAAAATATCTTCACAATGAGGTGTTTAGGATGTTAAACCTATTCAAATAATGAACACATAATTATTGATCATTCCATACTTTAAATTAGTATTAGGGTTTACACAATAAATGAAGTTTTCCATGCACAACATAGAGCTTCAAGTTTCGTGCATGTAAGAATAGGACCTAAAAACATAGGTGCAAGTTCTCCTAGAAAATAGGAAATTTCCCAAAAAGGGGAAACTACCACCACATAAATTACACTACACAAACTTGATTCTAATGTCCATTCTATGTGTTATTATCTAGTGAGTAGATGAACATCGAAATCCTATTGATGACACTTAGAACTGCCCGAAACTCAACTTTCAAAACCTAGATCATCTGTGACAGTCATTTTTTAGATAAGTATATAATTGTGCCTATTTATCTATATTTTTATAAATTAAAATAAGGTCAAATTATATAACAAATTAGTTCTTAAATATTGTAATTTATTTATTTGATTTAGACATTTCAGCCCTTTAATCTAAACATAGGTTTTACATAGTTAAACCCAAAAAGGTTAAATCAATTTTCTATTACACTTGTTATTTATTTATTTATTTAGTTTTATTGCTTGTTTATTTATTTTTATTAATGAAGAGAGAATCTATATTAATTAAATAATATATGGTAAAATGCTAATGATACAAAAAAGTGGGTGGAAAATTCGCACCCCATGAGCAAAATCACACTGATGGAAAAAACACCTAGGGAAAAATATAAAAGGTGGTAAAAAAATGAACACACACACAAAATGAACATAAAATTCTTGTTTATTTATTTTTAATTTTTTAATTTTATATTTTAGTTAATTTTTCTTAGGTACATTATGCTTTTCACTATGGTCTTGATTGTCCATATCTTGATCTTAGGATGTTAACATGTGTGACCTTTTATTTAATGGTCTCCTTCATTTAGATGCTTTATGTTTTACGCATAGGTATTTATTATCCATATACTGATCTTGATTTTTTAACATGTGTATCCTTTTATTTATTGGTAAGTTTTGTTTAGTACATCATACTTTACAATTAGGTTAAAAAAATTCATATATTAATCTTGAGTTGTTAAGTATTTTCATATATACAAATCCTCATTAAAGTTAAAAACAATGTTATCATGATTTATTTCTATATTATGATTCATATTTGCATTGGATAAGTTCAAAATTAAAGAGATAAGGGGACTCATTTATCAATTTATTGAAACTAGAAAACATCCCCTCATGAGATGGTTAGACATATGTTCATATTAAACAAATAAAAAATATTATCATATATTTGATCATCTAAATGAAAAAAACTAAATAAAATTTCTACATCTATTCTAATTAGGTCATGCACATTTTAAATGGGCATATAAAACAAGTCACACACATCTAAGCACCGTGATCACATGACAAAACATTTTGAAACATCAATTAAATTTGAAATATAGATCAAGTAAAACATAACATGGAAATTAAATAAAATAGAATCATGGAAAACACATCATATGTGTACATCAATTATCATAGATATAACCTATCACATATGCTAATATACATGAATCATAAGACTACATAATATATTAAAAGAATATAAAACTATGTATACATAAGGTTACACACACACACACACACACACACACACACACACACACACACACACACACACACACACACACACACACACACACACACACACACACACACACACACACACACACAAAATAGACATATTATCAAAATCTCAGCACTAGCTCTTGTTGTATCTAAGTGGATTTTGGTTAAGATTTTATCTTAGGCATGGGGCTAGTGGTGGATATTTTTTAAGCCCCATAAATCATTATTTGGGGATTGGTTGGGATACTGATATATCTAATTTAGATGTGTGACATGACCTAGAGGTTCAATTAGTGCTCTAACTATATGTATACTCTTTAAAACTAGGTGCCCTAAGTCCTATTAGTACTATTCTTTCATAGAGGCTCAAATAATACCTAACCTCGTTATTATCTTGAATGACATAATCATTGGCTTAAACCATATCATATAGTTCCCTGGATGATCCCTACTTGGCCACTAGTTGTCTTGTTGTATCATTATCCCCATGGATATTTTAAACATCTACCTTATGCCTTTGGGTATCTATCTATCCCTGATATTTCTCTATCAAAGTGGTATATTATTTGATACTAGTTATGACCAACTCTACATATCTCAAGGTATGTTTTACATATATAATGGTGGACCAATTTTTTTCATGGTGCAACACTCTTGACATGGCATGTCTAATGATGTTGCAATGATATACTAATAATACTAAAACAAGAAATATCTAACCCTCTCCCCTATTTTGATTCCCTCTCTCTTATATATACCTTAAAACCCACTTTTTATGGACCTTATATCTTCCCCCAACTTAATTTCAAAAACTTCTCATTAGTTATGGAACCACCCTATTAGGTAACAAAACTACCATATAAGGTTACAAAATTATCCCATCCATGATGAGTTCATCATGGAGTTGTGTAAAATTTTATAGTAGTTCCATCCTAGGAAGGTGATTGTGTTTTATAATAGGGGTGATTTTTTAATTTTTAAGGGTGGTTTTGTCCCCAACAATAATGATAATGTAAAATCCTCTACAAATTGGGGTGGTTCCGTCACTATTATTTTTCCTTCTAAATTTGGCTTCCTTGATTCATTATTTGACACATTTTACATTCTTATTATCATTTTTATTTATTTTTACATCCCAAATTTATCTCCAATCAGACCCATCTCAATTTATATTCTATTTCCAATAATTTTGAGTCCATCCTAAGTTTAACTCCAAGTTCAACTTAGTTAAAATCCTTCATGTAAGTTCCATTGCTCTTCTACAAGGAAGCCAATTTTGGCTTGATTTTAGATCTAGAATTTTTAATTAGAGATTAATAATTTTGAATTATTTATATCCATAACCTTATACAATTGGTTTAGAAGTTTTTTGATTTATTTTTTATTTAGTTACATAATTGTATTCAAGGAGAGCCATTATTATTGTAACTAGGTCTTTGCAAATGGTATATTCAACTAGATAAAATCAATTGTTACTTGTTTGGAGTTTTAAATATTTAATTATTATTTAATTTTAAATATTAATTTATACACCTTAATTTTTTTATATTCATTGACATATTAATTTTATAAAAAAGGAGCCATCATACTAAAGACCATAGTACAACAAATCTTCTTCCTTCAGGTGGTCTATATCAAGATCATGTTAGAGGCTCTTAGCTTAGATTTAATTATTCATAAGATTATATTAAATTATCATATACTATTTTATTATATTAAATATTTATTTTGGAAAAGGAAATTTCTGATAGGAAAGATATATATTCTCTTTCCCATCCTTGCACCAAAAATAGTAACTAGTTTGCTTATTTATTTATATTTATTTAAATAGATAATTTTCACAACATAATCCTACATTAATACCTTAGGTTAATGTTATAAAGTATATATTACATTTACATACATTTAAATAACTAGTTTTCATCATTGGAACAAGTTATTTTATTCTTAAAAGAGCAATTAGTGACTAGCAAAACCCCAGACAAACCTAGGTAAACAAGTGGAACCATTGTGATTCTAAGTTTTATTACTTGGATTAATTTATTATGTTGTTATAATTCATTTTATCAAAAAAAAAAAAACTTATACCACCCATTTCCATTTCAAATACATTGTTCATAACTATCATCCAACACCTAGAAAGGCTAATACTTGTTCTTGACTTGCTTGGGTGAGTCAAAACTCTAGCCTCATAGTTTTTATTGTCTAGATGTTAGATATTTTATTAAATAATTTTAATGTTAATATAACATAGTTTTAATATTATATCCATTCACATATCAATCAAAAAATACAAAAAAAAAATCATATAGCTTGCATTTAGAAAGGTTTAAAAATAACATTTGCATAGCTAAAATAGATCTCTCTTTCTCTCTCACTCACTCACTCACTCACTCACTCACTCTCTCTCTCCCTCTCTCTCTCTCTCTATATATATATATACATACATACATACATATATGTGTGTGTGTGTGTCTCTCTCTCTCTCTCTCTCTCTCTCTCTCTCTCTATCTCTCTCTCACACACACACACGCACAAAGACACAGACACAGACACACACAGACACACACACACACACAGACACACACACACACACACAGACACACACACACACACACACACACACACACACACACACACACACACACACACACACACACACACACACACACACACACACACACACACACACACACACACACACACACACACACACACACACACACACACACACACACACACACACACACACACGTGTGCGCGTGGACACACACACACGCACACGCACGCGCACACACACACACACACACACAAACTATAGATAGAATAAAAATAAATTGGAAAATTAAAAAAATTGTTTGTTTGTTTGGTTTTGATTTGTTTATTTCTTTCCAATTTTAGTTGTTTCATTTTAAAAAGTAATTAGATTTCATTTAATTGAAATATTCAAAAAATAAATAAATAAAACATTACCAAAATAGTTGTCCAACCATGAAATCCAAACAAAACTTTACTTATAACAACACAATAATTCCTTACACAATATATAGAGATAAGCTCATATGCTTACACATAGCTTTATCCCTCTTGGATGGAACTTACTGAAATACCTAATATTATTATATATGGGCTTTTCATTAGAGTTAGAAAACCTATTACTATAGTTGTCATATATTCTAATGTTAATACCAATATTAGGAGAGAGGACTTCCATTTCACCCCAAACCCCCACCTCATTGTTGACTCTATCAATTACTTAGAGTAAAAAGAATGAATTCTTAATCCACTGATCATTGTCTTCTATAAAAAATAATCTATCATCAAAATGTTATCCAAGTCTAATTTTTCATTCCCACCTCTATATTATCCTTGCATCTAGCCTTGTCTAATATAATTCATACTTTTAGATGAACTTTACTAAGCATATCCAACCTAATAGAGTATATATATTAATGTGATCCATTCGACCTAATATCCCTCATTTCCTTAGTTATATCATTGAATAAGAGCTTCACCTCATCATGATCTCAAATATTAAAAAAACTTGGAGCTATGTTTCTTCACAACTTGATGCTCTCAAAAATCACCATGACACTATTGAGGTATTTTGGTTCCCTCAAAATAACCCATTTTCACCACCCATTATAAATCTAATTCCATGTACTAACCAACAAATCCATTACATTGGATACCTTGGCCTAACCTTAAGGGTTTAATTACATATTTTAGTGTGTGTTACTCACTTGTACATAAATTGATGAATGTGACATGGAAGACTTATATCTTTTACATTTTATTTTTCTTATTCTTCTCCTTTCTCAATTCTCCATTTACCTTCCTCCTTCCATTTATTATATGGTTATTCACATGCCCTTAAAATATGTTTGGACAAGACATAGGATGATCTATTAGTTTAGAGGGATATAGGATAATCCAATTCAAATATAGTGATCCATCATTGGTGATTTGGAATGACATAACATTAAACACTAATGTAAACTATCAATTCTATGATTACTCTCATCCTAACACCCAAAACAAGAGTGAGCTATATATTTAGGCCATATGAGAGGTATTTTAAACTATGACTAACCACCCTAAATTAAATGTTATGGAACTCACTAAGAGAGGCATGATTAATCCTCTCATGGCCACTAGGTCATCAATCAACCTACAAATCCCACACATGAAAATCATTATCAATATGATCATTATTTTTGAAATATTTTACACTTGGAATATGATGTTAATAATATGAAATTGGATACACATACTCATATTAGGAGTCAATACACCTCCAACCTATCGATATAAACCATTACCACTACTTTTTAGGTTCATATTTTAAGTCCATATATTAAAATTAAACCATTTTATGCCTTCACTCCTCCTATTCATGATAATCTTAGGAATAACGCATTAATTTTCCCATACAAACTTGTCAACACCCTAGTAGGTCATATTCATGACCTAAAGAGAAACCAACAAGTTATGGGTTGGGGGATAAGCACAAATTCCCTTACACAAGCTCAATATTTATATTATATCAAATAATCTATGACTCATCAAACACAATAAAAAATTGTACATGCTTATAAAATAGAAGGATCATGAATTCTCTCCAAGTCATGACTCCCACTAAACCCTTAGACACATCCTTACATAGGGTCCCCAAATTAGATGCCTCTAAAGTTAATTCATCTTTTAAAATTCTTACTCAATCCCCAATGAGGATCATATACACCTATTCTCCACCTTTTAAAAAAAAAATGGGGTGGTAAATAATCTACAATTATTCACACCTTTGAGTTACATGCCTCTCACATACACTCATCCTCGACAAAAATCTAAATCTCACCTTACGCAACATCAATTGACATGTAAAATAATATAATTCTCCACAAAAATCCACCACTCCTACATCTAACAATTTTCCTGCTTAATTTATAATATTTATTCAAAATCTACTTTTCTAGACAACTATTTTCCATATTATTCCATTCCACCTTATTAAAATTTTGTTATTCCTCCTACTAGTTACCAAACTAACCCCTATGTGATAAAACCTTTCCACTGTAATCCTAATCTAATGAAAATAAACTTTAAAAACGTGGGGGATTATGTTTAGTACCTTAAGGAGCCTCTTGATGTTAACATATGATGGGATCTTCTTTCACATACCATATATGACCTTCCCAAGTTCAAAAGGGAAGGACATCCTAATGCACATGTCAAAGCTTATGGTATGGTTGTTAGGGAGATCCTACCCTATGATGGGGTTTTTATATAAAATTTACCCAAAACCCTTAATGTAATATCATTTGATTGATATTAGCACCTACCTAATTTTATATACATTATTTTATCCAAATTGTGCCTGAGTTTTTCAAACTTTTGATATGAAAAAAATCCTAAATGCTTGCATACAAGAGTTCTTACACATCAAACAATAATATAATTAGTTAGATTCCCATTTCATCATGTGATGGTGGTAGGTATTATATTTTTATTATATTCTAACCTAAATTTATCAATGGCAAATATGTGACCTCTTACTCGACTCCCTTAAAAAGGTAATAAGGGAGGATGTTCAAAAATACCCATATTGATCCTATGAGGAAGCTCTTGAGAATACCTTAAGGATTGACCATGCATCCATTGATAGTGGTCAGTGAAATAAAAATAAAAACTGATGAATCATCAACCCAAACAAAAAAATTTATGGATTTCAAAATATGAGTCCAAAAAATACCAATAACCAAGATCCCAATATCCTCAATCAAAATAGGTATGCCATTACTAATGACATGATCGACCAAAAACAAAACCCAAACCTTGTGAATAATAATCAATATCAACCCGTGAAAAAAAATAATGTCATGAAAAATATGGTTGTTTTGATACAAAACACCCCTCATACCATTCATGTCATTTAATTAAATTAACCACCACCATGTAACATGTAAAACTAAACCATAATCAAAATCAACATCAACATTGAGTAATTTCTCCACTTTCAAAACCAAACCTATTACCAAATAAATAATATTCAAATTTTTGGTCAACATGGGAAGAACATGATGAATAATAAATATTATCCCAATTTCTATTGCCTCTTCCATTGATTTATGATTCATGATACTTGTAAATACATAGAATTTAATAAATTTATCCAAACACTCCTAAAAGATGAGAGGAAAAAAATTATTAATATTTTCCTAGGGAATGATAATAATAAAACCTAAGACCTTAAAAATGGCCTTATCACCCCTTATAATCCAAATATACAAATATAACAAAACCCCTTTCCTAACCACCATACACGTGTTACCCAAAATCAATAGTAGGGTGGCCCACAGAACCACTTGATTGAACATAATCAACACACGATGACATTCACTCATGATGTTGAAGTCTCCACCTATATAAATACTAACACTAATGTTTTTCCTTAGTTAAAAATATAAGGAAAATATAAAATGATAGGATTCATGGAGTTATAATCTAAATAGGAGGTGAATACCATTACTCACACTAGAGAGTATCAACCTCTAACTCTTCATCCCTAAAACATTTTAAAAACTAAGTCCATCCATAAACCCATGGGGAACTATGATTTGATTTACATTTAACTAAGATGTTCTCCCGAATTCCATTCCTTTATTTACTTAAGAACTCCATGACCCATCCATCACCCTTTCTTGATTCAGTAACATTAGAGCATCTATCTAGTATTACTCCTCTATAGGATCAAATCAGACACATTGATCTATATATTTTTCCACCTAGGTAAGGATCTTGAAAAACTATATATTTATTTTAATGTCATAATAATCCTCCTAAACTTGATATGGAAAGGAGGGGAGATGAATATTTTTTTATACAAGTTTGGATTTACAATAATTATGTGAAGAGAGACATGGTCAATGATGGAGAAGTCATCAATATTGTCTCATTTTCCTTCCTATAAAATTTTGGATATGGGTGAACTAATTACTGCACAACATGTAACACCCTATGAGGATATGATAGGCTCAAGTATACCTCCATAGGGACCATTTTAATTCTAGGCACTCTAGGTCTTAATATAGTACTAATGGAGTTCTATGTAATATACAATGATACCAACTATAATATGATCTTGGGAAGAGCCTAAATACATAGGATAAAGGCTATCCCTTTAATCTTGTTTCAACAAATCTAGTTCCTATACCTATTAAAGGTATTCATAGCCAAAGAGGATCCTAAACATTTCAATATGCTATAATAAACTTTACTTAAGTAATCTAGGTTACACATCGATTACTATCTACCTACGAATGGAGTCAATAAACCCCCATAATTAGTCGATGTTAGTGAATCCATAAATTCCAAAGTGGTTATCTTAAAGAAAGGGGGTGAAATAACCAAAATATATTAAAATATAAGTTAAAAGAGAAATATTTATTGATTTTTGTGAAGGTCACTAATTTAGAATCAATCACTATCCAAATAATGTTTTCCCTTTCTATAATTGAGATCATCAATATTTTAGAAAATGACACACTGCTCATGCTCCCATTTGTGCCATGAGGGGTAAGGACCTATAATTTATTTAAGTTTAAAATATAACAACCCAAATATGGGGTATCTATTTTATCTAACCTTTATATGATAGAGGTATCATATAATGACCATCCCAAAAGCTACAACCTCTATCACCTAATGCTCAACCACATAGGGGCGAGCCATATTTCACATTCTACTCTTAAGGCTTCTAAGCCTCTTTGGTTCATGATCTTATATCATGCCATGATAGGTACATACCATTTTTATAGAGTGATTGATCCATGGGGTGTACTTCCTCCTAAGTTGTTTGCCATTTTAATTCAGCCTATACCTAATTTTACTTCTCATCATATTTTGAGTCCTTCAACATGAAACAAGACTGTTAATTCTCCCTTGGCTATGCTAATTTTCAAGGAGAATATTTGTATCCTAATTTTAGGTACTATATAGATTTATATCAAATATCATACTTATCCACAAATTCCAAAGGATATGTCTTCTCCCCTAATATGAAGAAAGGGGTCCTCATAGAAACACTCACTAAGTTTTTATGAGTGTTCTTGCATATGACCATAGGGAAATATGAGTTACCCATGTGTTATCAATAATACTATAAGTTTCATAATTACATTATTAAAAATTCCACCTCGAAACAATACCATAATTATATGTTTGGATACTACCCACACTAAAAAATCATCATAACTATACTGAAATACTTTTCACACTAAAGATAAGGCCTATTGAGTAGCCTTTTGAATTTTTGGAAGTACTTACCTACCCAACCTGAAGCTTAGAAATAAAAATTTTGAGTTCCTATAATTTATTTACTTCCTTCATCTATACCATATGAGTATACCTTTCAAATTTATAAAAGTCCTTGTATTCTCCCTATAATGGGTATGGGCTCATTATTTCTCTATGTCCCTAGACTAGGAATCCAAAGAAGGATTTCCTAACATTATTAGTATTCATATGGTTGAGATATTATAATATGAAATAAATTCACTAGAAGATTATCCCTCTTCCACACACAATTAGTGAATCCTCCACTATGATGGGGCGAAGTGATGCCTAGGCATTCGGGGAGGAATGATTATCAATTTTACTTAGGGATGAACAATGCCTTTTGGTTTCATGCTATAATTTTAGTTTATGAACAATGTATTTGGATATGAAGCCTTATTTATTGACATGTTCATTGAAAAATGTTTATGGGTTTAAAACTTAAGGATCCAAGGTGACTTATAATTGTTTATGAACCAAGTTTCTAAGGTCTATCAAGTGAAGGATAAGCATATACATTTATATACTAAAATTTTAGGTGAGATCACTAAAGACTTTTAATTAATTTATATAAAAATTGTCCCTATGGAATGAAGATAGTTTAATGACTCTATGATTAATTAATATTCATGTTTCAACCCTCATCTACTATACCATAGTTTTATCTCATAGTTTTGATCAATATATAACCTCTTATGTGTAAAAGTAATCATGATAAAATTATCTCCTATGTCAAAAAATATGATGGTCCATTAGTAATTAAATTATATAATAATTATGAGACTATTATTTAGTTCTTTCAAGCTTAAGATGACATCCCATTTAACCAAAATATGGGATTCTCCGTCACTTATTATCCTACATCAGCACTTGGGAATGAATATTAATATTCCTGTTGTTGAATTAAGGATTACATGTTCTCTGATGATGAAAATAATGTTATAAATATAGAGGGTGAAGATTATGATCCTACCTATTTCTTGACATATTTAAAGAGGTAAATTACTCCCTTATTGAATAGGTCACTAACACTAAAAATTGGACTAAGGAGAGTCCTAGTCTTTCTTAAGATTGAATCTTAACTATATATATAGGAAGTGGAAGACCTTAATAAGATAATTATTAAATCTCAAAATATTCCACTTTATATTATACTAGCATGGTGCATCCAAGATAATGTGGTTTTTCACAAACTAGTTACAATTCCTAACAAAAAACTTGTCAAGCAAAAATTTAGGCCCATTACACCTAAGGTCACTAATGGTAAAAGAGGAAGTTCTCAAGATTTTTAAAGTAAAATTTATTAATCTAGTGGAATAATTCTAGTGGATGTCCAACATTGTACCCATTCTAAATAATAATAATAAAATAAGGATGTGTATAGTCTTTCAATATATCAATAAAGCATGCCTAAAATATGACTTCCCTCTCCCATCCATTGATGTCATTGTTGATGCTATCATGGTATAGAATTTATATCACTCATGGATGGAATCTTTGGATACAATCAGATCCGCATAATTAATGATGATCAAATAAATACCTCTTTTACTATACCATGGGAGAATTTTTATTATGTCATGATACCTTTTAGTATCAAAATTTTAGGGGGAAATAACAAAGGTCCATGACCCATATATTCCATGATCTCATTCACAAGATAGTGTATTCCATTATCTCATTCACAAGATAGTGGAGGTCTACATAGATTATATTTTTGGTAAATTAAGATGATGAATAGACCATTTATAGGTGTTTCACACCATTTTAATGTGCCTAATAAAATATAGTGTTACTCTTGACCCATAAATTTTTTTTTGGAATCATCGGTGGAAAACCTCTATGGTATATTATCTCTCAAAATGGGATTTATATTGACCCTACCAAGATTCAAGAAATATTATAATTTATCCTACCCATAGATGAATCAAGAATAAAAATGTTCCTAAGTATGTTAGGAGACATTATATGATTCATTCCTGATCTTGCCTACATTGTGCATCCTATCAATAACATACATAGAAATACAAGTGGCTTAACTTGGATAAATGATTACAAAAAGGCATTTAAAGTAGTAAAATGTTTTTATATGTCTCCCCCACCTTCATGACACGTAATATGAATAAGCACTTGATAATTTACATTCGAGTGATTGAGTTATCCCTCATCTACATGTTGGCTCAAAAAGATGATACCAGTAAACAACATGTCATTTATTTTATTAGTTACACCCTTATTGATTATTAGACATGATACACTCAAGTAGAAAAATAATGTCTAGCTATAGTGTTTGAAACTAAATGGTTACACTATTGTATAATCAATCAAGAAACAAGAGTCATTGTAATGTCTCAAGCCCTATATACATTTATAACCCTTCTAACTCTCTCTAATAAGGTTGGCAAATTCATCATGATCCTAAGAAAATTTTATTTAAATTACATCAACCAAAATTTTGTTAAGGGAAATATTATTTATGTTTGGTTGGTTGATTCATCCTTGAAAGTTAATAATCTCATTAATATTAACTTTCTTGATGAATTGATTTTATACATAGAAAAACTTACTATTAGTTCTCTTTGGTACATAGATATCAAAAATTACCTAATCAACCACACTTTCCCCAAAGGTGACAATTCACAATACAAATGAAACCTTTATATCATCACATCCAAGTACATCACTATAGACATATTAATTTATTTCAAATCCTTTAATGGAATGTTACTCAAGTGTGTCAGCCAATACGAGTCAAAAAGGGTCAACTTTCATTATCATAGTGGTGTTTATAGTGGTAACTTTGGTGGCCATTAAACTAATCATAAAATACACATGATGGGATATATTTATCCTAATTTAGAGCATGAAGCCATCGATTATGTGTGAAAATGTGATAAATGTCAACATTTTTCACACAATATACATATTCCCACTAGGGTGTTTTAGCCCATATTCACTCCATTACCCTTTTCCATGTGGGGTTTAGATTTAGCATGTAAGCTCTCACCTACTTATTTATATGGTCATAATTTTGGTATAAATATTTAATAATATTATTAAAAACTATCATGGGTTTAATCATCAAAAAATTTACCTTAAACTAAATGATTTATTGGTTTGGGGTCTCATAGGTTATCATTATAGAAAATTGGTTTCAATTACCCTAAAATTTGTGAGCTATGTAAAAAAATTTATATATCACACCACTCAACCTCTTTGTATTACCCATAGGCAATATTGATTTTAATCAGAGACAAAATAAGAAGCTAATACCAAAAACTAGAATATCACATAATATAAATTTTCTATTACACTCATTAAACTCATAAAAGCATTACATTTGACATATTACAAAGCTATATAGGAAATATGTTTCCTATATATGGGATAGTGAGATCCCTACAATATCTCACATGAATAACCAACTAGCTATATATGAAATATATTGTTACTACAATATATTTGTATAACTAATAAAATATATAAAACTAACTCATATAATATTGTTATTATTCATAATAGTAATATACCACATAGAAACCTATTTAAATAATAATATTTTAACTAAAAATATTTATGTTATTACAAAATTAATAGTGTGAACACACCCTAACATTCACCCCTTGTGAGAATTATTAAGTCCCAGTATACACCTCCTTAATGTGAACATGGGGAAAACATCTATCCCATATCTACACTTGTACCCATGAATTAGTGATTTTTATAGGACATTCAAAATCCTTACTGAGGTTTTTATATATGGTTTACCAATAACCAAAATAGGATGGTTTTCAAGTGGATAACCAACAACCAAAAGTAAATGGTTTTACAAGTGGCTTACCATAAACCAAGTCATGATGTACAATACAATTAATACCTTTCTTCAATGTCATATACTTAGATAAGTTATAGAGGAATTTTTAGTTCACTTATTTCAAATGTGAACAAATATACATCATTTGTTCTTGTCCACACAAAACTAAAATCAAACACACAACTAAAATGAAAATGTGCCACTAAAGCATAAGTGGACTCGAGACTAGGGGCTAAAGAGAGGCTTAAAAACCTCCATCCTCTATATACACTAAACTCTAATTAGTGAAACTATTTACTTAATTGATATATCAATGAAGCTCAAAAAAATTCCAAGATGTTGGGTACTCTCGATAATGCATCCATTTTATAATTTTTGAAAATGACTCAACATAATTTATTAATGTAAAACTAAATATTAATTTTTGACTCATATTTCAATTTTTATATATATTTAACAAATAGACCTCAATTTTATGATAATATTAATAAAATGAACCATATAAATGACCGATGATATGCCATGATAAAGAAAAGATTACAAAACAATATGACATAAATGCAAGCTAAATCCTTATAGTATTTACAATGACTAAAATTTTATAGAATTATATGATAAGGTATAAACCATAGTAATTAGAGGAGGAGGAAAATAAATAATTAATATTCCTAAAAATAATGATTAAGTCTAATGACACTAAATCATTGACACTGAACTCAAAAAAAATGATCAACTACTCATAAATTTAACTAAAAGAATGAAAAAACTCACTATGACCTTGGAAGGATGGTTCATAATATGATAATATGTCTAGTTTATATGGGTAACAACTCTAAATTCCATCTTCTCAAATCTCTTCTTTTGGATAACTTCCAAAGAAGCATCAACAATGGACCTTAAATAAAGCTTTATTATCTTGCATCTTGTATCTCTAAATTTCTCAATGTGAATATCCTTCTTATGTTGTTTGTGATAAATTGCATTCCAAGTTAATTTGGATGGCTTAAGATGGTTTTGGAAGTACCTTTTACACTTGGAATTAATAAACAAGAAAACCTATGAATCTAATCATACAACCTGATACCCTTTCTAGGGTAAATCTTAACATCACTAAAGTGGTAAAATTCCATCTTGAGCACCATGATGTTTGGTTAGACCTTCCTCCACTAACTTAAATGTTATTATTTATAGCTCTTCACCACATGAAACACAAAACATTGCCCTTAGACTTCATGGCATGAATCTATTTTCTAGGAGGAGATCTCACATGCTGAGCAATAAGTAAAATAGGACTAAAATTCATTAAGATCCCCTAACGTTTAAAGGACATTGATATTCAAACCATGCATATAATAATATATCCTATCCTCAACATCCTTATCAATTCTTTCTAAAAATTACATTAAAGGAAAGTTTTAGCATTATTATAAAGTCATGGGTTGATCATCATAAACTAATCTTCAGATAATGTGGATGCACATTGAATAGCAGATGGAATCAACTATAGGGAAAATGTAACACAAGAGTACAATAGCTCTTTTGATGTTATGAAGTGTGTATACCATAATATTATTCCCAAGGATGTAGGTTGTATATATATATATATATATATATATTGCTTAGAATTTCATTATGAACTAATAAGAAGACTATATTTAAAGTAAGCTATGAAGAATCTTCTCATCTACTATACTAAAAATTTATACATCGAAATAATATCTCTCATTAATAGGGGTAGTCACAAATTTGGAGAAGCCCCTTAATTATTTTAACACTCCATGAAGTAATTAGAGAAATACCCTACTTTGATACTATATATTGATTTCAATTAGAGACAAAACAAGAAGCTGAGACCAAAAACTATAATATCACACAATATCAATATTCTATTACACTCATTAAACTCTTCAGCTCATTACATATGACATATTAGAAAGCTATATAAGAAACATGTTTCCTATATTCAAGATAGTGAGATCCATACAATATCTCACATGAATAACCAACTGACTATATATGAAATATATTATTTCTATAATATATTTTTATAACTAGAAAACTATATAAAACTAACCTGTATAATATTGTTGTTAATCACAATAATAATATACCACATAAAAACCTATTTACATAATATTTTTTTAACTAGAATATTTACATTATTACAAATGTAATAATGTGAACACACCCTAATAGGAAAATGGCTAAGCTAAGGTCACTAACAAAACATTTAATTTAGTATTAGTTAAAACTATCAAAGATTCTAAATTTGATTATCACCTACAACTCTATCCAACTTTCTATGATTACAAATAGATAAGACACCTACAAGGATAACTTCCTACTCAATTTTATTTGGATATATAACTATACTACCCTTATATGTAGATGTAAATAGCCTTTTTTTTTTCCTATAGAGTCTTCTTGATCATGAGGAGTATAGAGAGGCATGGCTAGCTAATATAGAAACCTTAGATGAATTTTATATCACTATTATGAACAACCATATTGCTTATGTCAATAATATGGGTAAAAAATACAATAAAAACAACCATGAACACCTAATTCATGTAGGAGACATTTTACTTACAATTCATAGTCAAAATGAAAAAAATAAAGGAGAAGGTCATAAGTTCAGACCTAACTAGTTAGACCCCTACTTGTTGATGCCTCTATGTGTATCATAGGTGCTCTCAGTGTTTACAGAACACTTATCATTTTATAACTTAGAGAGTTTAAAACATGAGTTGCTTATTGTGACAATTATATTATATTTTGTTAAATAGAGGTAGAACACACAAACTATTCCATAACATTTACATTAATTGGTGTTTGGGAACCACCTTGGTCCTTAATGATCTTTGCAGGATATGAAGCACCTATGCTAGTAATGATAAATTATGATCAAACTCTAATTTAAGAATATTATAGAATGAATATTTATAATTATTTTAAGATATAATGATCTAGTTAAAAAAATAAGTAAAAGGAAAGGTAGGGTGTAAAGAAAGCATCTGATTGTTGATATTTGTCTCAAATATTATGACAAAGTTTAAATTCCAACTGAGTATGCATTCAACCAATGTATGACATGAAATAACATATACTCAAATCCCATTACACACTAGGCTAGTATCTAAGGATAATATAAAAGAAAACAAGTAGGAACTAGATTTACTTTAAATATTTATTGTTAAATAAAATAGCATAACACATCCTTATGCAAAGTAAAATGAAACAAACTAAACCTAAATACATTCAGATAATCTAACATTTGCAAAAATTAGAAACCCTATATTATAAATGTACGTCTAGATTTATAAAATGCCATTCAAATCTAAGACATAGAGAAAGTAATTGAAAGAGATGCCATGATGACAATTCACATAAATAATTGAGACAAACTTTTCAGTATTCCTTGATTGTATTGAATTGCATTAAAAGTTACAAAGTAGTTTTATCTCTTAAGACTCCCCCATTTTACAATAGACACTACTCCTTTTATAGGTTTCAAGGAAGCATGTCAGCCATTTCCACCAAATGGCATGTGCATAAGTAAGGACACATATATTTTTAAAAATTTCCTTAAAATACATTAAAATTTACAAAATAAACTAACCTCTAGGCAACATGGTAACAAAATGCGCATGACTTTACAAAGAATATTCCAAAATTTAAATGGAACAAAACACTCTCAGTTGGCTAGTGGGTCTTGGGTTGATGTTACTTCTTATTTTTGTTGAAAGATCCTTAGCATGTAGTGTTGGTCACTGATGAACTAGAGATCAATCACCAACCTCAAGAAAAGCTCCTACCCATGGTATTCTAGGTCCTTAAGGTCTTTCTCAATATTTTCCATAGCTTGCTTGATGCCCCTAGCATCTATTATTTTCTCCTCAGAGGAGAGAAGTAAACCCATGAATTTGTTATTGCCCTTTGTAGTTTAATTATCTCCTTATTTTCTCACTTCTTTCATAAATTGCAAGGTTATTTGTTTAAATTCTTCATCCCCTATGAGACCCAATAGGATGATACATGTAGGATCTTTGGTCAAATTGTCTAAGATATGAGACGTCTCATAATCTAACTACTTGAAGGATTTAGAAAGGCTTTCCATAACCTTAGACCAGATATCTAGGTCATGAATTTTATCCACCAATATGGCCATGCACATATTTATATGTGACTTTCTAATAGTCCTAAAACCTAGGACTAGATTTTTAGATATAATCTTACTTAGTTCTTTCACCTAGAAGCTTGTAGTTTACCATTGGCCAACTTAGCCTATTTCCTTAGAGATTTGCATCTCTATTTATTTATAATTTGTTTTGGTTATTTTCAAAAGGTCAAATAGCCTTGCCATGACATCCTTAAATTTATTAAATGTATCCTCATGAATGAACAACATAATAGATTATTTTAGATTATTATGTTCTTGGAGAAGACCCTTGAGCATCATCTATAATTGATCACTCTAAGTTTGAGTCACCTTGAGAATCTTTTATTCAAATATTTTATCCTACCATGGTTTATATCCAACCACTAGAGTTAAGCTGAAAAATGGTTCAGCCTTTTGGAAGGTGGACTCTTCACCTCTTACCATATCCATTTTCTCAATTACTCACTCCATACTGGTATAATCTAGGTTAAAATTGACTCCAACTAATGATTTGGTCACTTTTGGAGTAGGAAACCCAACTTGTGCTCCACTTGAAGCTCTATGAGAATCTATTTGAGAGTTATCTAATCTCCCAGGGGTAGTCACATTTATATATTATTCTTTTCATTATAGCTTTATGATCTAAGATTTGAGTTCTTCATGAATATGAATGTTCACTAAATTTGTGATTGCCAACTGGTGGTGCATAGATGGTATTTTTTTGTAAATTCCCATACAAAAACCTTTCAATAATGAGTAACCCATGGATTAGATTTTCATCACTAAAGATATTGACCTCACTCAATAGGTGAGTGAAGGTCACTCTAGGCTTCTTTGGTCCTGCTAGAACTAGGGTCAATTAAACTTTTATTTTCTATGGGTGAGTAATATGAACTAAGTCTAGTGTCACCTTCTTGCCTTTATCCTTTTCTATATTTTATTTCTCCTTAGTTTGAGACTAAGATTATTCTACTTTTTTAACTTATTCATCTGATCCATAGGTTCTATCCAATGTTTGCAATGCATATTCTACTATTTCTCCTAGATCTAATGTAATTAAATGTATATATTTAATGGGGGACTTTGGTATTTTAGGCTAGGTTGAAGATGATGACCCTTCACTAGGTCTATTTTCCTCATGCCTTTATTAAATTTGCACTTCATTTTTTGTGTGTAATGTATGCTTTAGACTATTATGTTTCTATATGTGGTTGGGATGGAAGAGGTCCATAAGATTGACCCCCCAATAGGTGGTACTATTTTATATTGAGTTTCCATTTCTCATCACTTCCCTTCAGATCTCTTATAAACCTTAACTCCATGTTGATGTTGACTTTCTTCAACCTTGTTAGGACCTTATATAAGGATGAATCCTTTGTGTAAAAATTATCATAAGCACCTGGGTGATGTTGATAAGGCACATTCATCTATTTGGCCTTTAGATGCTTTTTGACCTTATCATGTGGATCCCATAGCCTTAAGTTATCATGCTATAATTTGAAGGAGGCTCTATGTCTAGTATCATCTTTAATGTTGTTCTAATATTGGAAGATGGCCCTACCAATATCCAAGGGCAAAATGTGTAGCAATCCTTTCTTCTTTTCCTTGCAAGCACCATCTATCCCATTTCATATTTTAAATACCACTTCTTATTCAACTAACTTATTTAGATCATGGACTAGTAACATCAGCAAAGTGCATTTCATTCCCTCAATCTAGATCACTGTAAAATCCTAATAAAACCATATATCTCCAATGGATTTGCTAGATTTCTTTACTAATGGGCTGATTCTTGGTATAGAGGTTCTTGTTAAGGCTTCATTCAAATGAGGATCGATGAAATAACATATAAACTAAATATGTTTTTAGTATTTAAATATATGCAATTTGGAGTAAAATTAGAACACTGTTTTTGTCCTCTCAAGATACCATCCCTTAAAGTTAGGGATTTTAATTATGGCAAGTAGGGTATCCAGGAGGTAGGACATCATATATAATTATCTCCTAGTCCCTTTCCTGACCATGATGATTTGTATACATAGGCATGTGATAATAAGATCACCAATAGGGGAATTTAGTTCTTTTTTAGTCATGTAATAAATTAAAGTCACCCACATGCTATCAACGTAAGTGGTTGTAGGGTTTTCATAGAGTCTATTGATTAGGGTCATTATCACTCTAATTTTAGGCTGGAATTAGTTGATGGGAATGTTCCCACTAGGGTTAGAAAACATATGGCTTCCAAAATATAGTCATGATTCTAAAATCGTCTTGAGGTCATTTTTATTAGCACATTCAACAAGTGTGGGAACATACACCTAAGGCTTGAGGATCTTATATTAGCTCTCAAATTTAAAGGGGGATACATAGACACTTTATTTATGTGTATGTTCATTGATTAGTATGCCATTTTCAATTTTACATTCCTTAAAAATAAGAAGAAGGACATTGATATAGTGGAATACCTCTGGTTTAACTATTACATGGTAAATATTTTTGATTTATCCTAAAACTAGGTTGTAGGACCTTATCCTTAAGGATGTAATATTATTTTCATTTTTTGGTTATGGGTAGTAACTCCTCAATTATTCTCCAATTATTATCCCTACTGTTTAAGGACATGATGTCAAGCACTATGTCTTTAAAGACCATTCCCTTAGAGTCTATAGTTAGAATTAGTATCTTTTTTATGTTTCTTATAGGATGCCATGACTATGAATTTTATAAATTATTCATCACTACTTTAAAAATTACCTCTAGATTAGTTCTCACTTATTTAGATAATAATTGGGATTTTCTAGTTCAATTATGGTTAATCTAGGATCAAATTAGGGATTTAAGTAGAGGCTAGGGATTTTTTTAAACTTTATTGGTGATAATTTACTTGGAATTAGGAAAATTCATGCCTTTTATTTTATTTGAAACCTCACATTTATACATTTACATTTTTGATCCCATAAAATCTCTAGTTTTGTCATCTTGTGCCCATGTGGCATCTATGTGGCATCTCGTTGATAGTTTTCATGGAATTTTTCATAATGTATTTAAAGAACTAGCCATGGTATTTTAAAATCTATATTTTGATTCACACCATCTAATCTTTGTGTATGGATCAATGTGGACCATTGATCTCAATCTTAGGACTTACACACTATTAGTCTCTATCTCCATAATGCTTTATGGTCATACCACCTTGTAGTTATATGATCATTCAAATATCTATGCATCATCAGTCTAAGTATTACCATGGTTTTACCATGTGGTATTCTTATGATTCCCTATATTTTCATTGAAAAGTCCATCCTGGCTTCACATTGTCTGATCTTTCTTTCCCAATGAAGCATGAACCATCAATCCTATGCATGTACATGAAATTTAATTAGCATTGGGACATATAAAAAACATAGAATAAATGATTAAGTATATAGTCCTATTTTGTGTTAATAAACATGAAACAAACTTTAGATTAATGTTTTTAGGCTATGTTTTATGGTAATGGGAACTTTTGCTAAACCAAGTACATTAAGTTCAAAATACGACGAGGCTTATGTAGAATAAGGTTCGAGTCAATGTTTAGAAACATTACTATATTGTAACATGATATTCAAGACTAGTATATATAAATATAAACCTATTATAGGATATTGAGCTTAAACATGGCTTTGTATAAATTAGATTAGTCTATAGGAGACCACTTTTGATATTGAGAAGTAAGACTTAGGCATATTCTTCTCTTAGATGAAATTGTCTATTGATCTAAATTTTAATGGTCTCACAGACATTAATGACATCCTCAAAAACATCAAATGATATTCACATGAATGTTAAAATTATTCTCTAATAACCATTTATATGGATCTAAAATTTGATAGCCTCACACATGTTAATTATGACCTCATGGACATCAAATGATGGGTATGAGAGCATCAAATTTCAGATCTAGTAACCTTTCACATGAGCTAAAATTTGATGACCTCGCAAATGTCAAATGACATTCATGAGAGTTTCAAATTTAAGTCTAAAATGTAGTTGGTCCCATAGAAGCTTGGGTTTAATATACTCTGTCAGATCATTTCCTGTGGGTAACCACAAATCATGGATCATTATCCAAATAGTTTCATGCTATTAGTCCCTTTAGTCATAGAATGGATTGAGTTAGCTCAAGACCACATATAAAAATTAAACTAGGTCATAAGCCTATGTTTTAAAACATAATAAAATGTTAACCCCTTGAGTGATTAAAACATTAGATCTTATCCCAAGTTTCTCTTGATATTGATTTTAAACATAGGGTACCACATGGTAGCCTCATGGGATTTTAGGGCTTTGAGTCTATTGACACTGGGAAGAGTCCGAAGAGTCTTGATCTTCATATGGTCTCTTGCAAACCATTGATTATGATTGGAGTGATCAAGAGAGATAGGTTCAATGGACTAGATTTTTTTTCATCAGGTTACTTTTGCTTCATCTTATCAATGTCACCTAATGATGCATGAACTATCAATCTTGAAAAGAAGTAAGGCACTTAATTTAGATCCTGAGACAATGTAAAGACTTAGGTTAAAGTCTTAGAGCTAAGATCTCATTTATGATGAAAAATATGAATGGGGCCTTAGTGCTAAGATTTTGGGCTTAGTACCAAAAGGGACCATGAAACATAAAGTGAGGCTAAGGTAGGAAAGTAATGGACCCTACATATATGAAATTTAGACCTAATTTTAAAATAAAATGAAATAAAGGAATGTGAAGTGTAAAGGGAACAATTATGAATTTTTAGGATAGGGTTTTGTCATGTTTTAAAACATGATTTAAGTCTTAGCTTAAAAATTAGACTTAGTTCATTGCATCTTTCAAAGTGTTCCCACTAATTTTTCTCATGCAGATTTTGAATTTAAACTGAAGGGTCTAAGTAAGGGATTTTGAAGGAGGGTTTCAAAGAATTCAAAACTTGGATTTTATCTCAAATTATTAAAAACCAAAGGCTAGTAAAATATTGAATGAGGATTAATATATAAAATTGAAGTCCAATCTATTCGATGGGGGTCGCATGAAACCTACAAATAAATCATGAAGATCCACTATTATAAATTTTAGGCAAAGTTAAATTAGGATTATGAAAAAATAGGTCACCTTCCATAGGTGTGGATGATATTCAAATACCAACACTCTGCAAAATGTGACAAGTTTTTAGTGTTAAGGTTTAGATTTGTAGAAGGGTCCTTATTTTTCAAAAATGGGGATACATTAACCTCAATAAATGGAGACATCTGGGGGATACATAGAAATATGTTATAACTTAGAGACTCTAGTTTAGATAAATAACTAGGTCACTTATTCGACTTGACCACCACCATTATTAAGATTAGTTCATGGTTGAAACAAACCTTTCATATTCAAAATGGGGATTAATCATCAATACGTAGTCATGTTGTGTGTGTGCTTTGATTGTACTTACTATTTGCCATGAGATTCAGGGGATAAATTCCATGTTTCAAGTCTTTAATCATTAACCTTTAATTATAAAACATTTGGATAATCATTAAGCATCATGTTGTTAGTTTAAGGAAGGCTTGGGTATTGATCTACTAATAGATAGGAATCCATATCCTGAATAAAGATGCCTTTAAATCCACTCATAGCCTTGATCCACTACCAACTAGGCATCCATAGTCCCAATGGAGATTACCAAAATCACCTTTGCCTAGAAATCTTTTGATTTTGTATTATGCCATTTTTTGTATTTTTAAATCTTTTAGGCTTTCCAACAAAGGATGGGAACTAGGATATATAGTTTAAAGTATTTGTTCAAGTGTTTTATATTTAGACAATCACCTATGGTTGAAACCTTTATCCCAAGCAAGTACATTTGTTAAGTTGAAACATGACTATGCCTTGATAATTTAAGATTCTTTCTACATGTACAATTCTTCTTAAAACCAATTTTAGAATAAAACCATGTTTAAGTCCTTATGGGATAGTTAAAATATTCACTAGTCCTTATTAGTTTCTTTAAATTATAACATTAGGCTCATATTTCTATTCCATGGTTACCAGATGTTTAATATCCACACCTACTTTTTTTATTTTTTGTACTTTTTAGTAATTAAATGAGCTTGGGGTTGTGGGTTATTTGAAAGGACATATTAAAAGTAAGGAAAGGCAAAAAAAAGCAAAGGAAAAGCAAGTAAATATATATTAACTTATGTATAAGGGATAGGAAGGAAAAAGACAAAAAGAAACTAAAATAGCCTACCTATTCAAAATATAACCAACCTTATAGATTTACTCCATGAAGATCCCAGGTGGAGTAGCATAAAAGTAATTCTTGAGATATTGCCCATTGATGGGTAGTGTGAACTCTGATCCTTGTAGAGTTTTTAGTTTTAAGGTGTTGCCTCCAAGTTTTTTTGTAATATAATAAGGTCCAATCCATAGAGGTGTGATTTACCATGTTTTCCCTTGGGATCAAATGCTTTGTCCTAAAAAGAACCAATTCTCCTTATTTGAACACCTTGATCTTTGATCACTTGTCAAACCACATTTTCACTATGGTCTGGTGCCTTCTAAAGTTATCAAAAGATTATTTTCAAGAATCCTCCATCTTAAATATGTCAAGTATCCTTGATTTTGAAAATTCTTGGTCTTCTACCATATACCCTTGCATGAAATTATAAGTTGGCAGCTTGAGGGTGATGCATAATATGGGTTCTTCTCCATATAGTAATAAGAAAGGGGATGTTTTAAGGGATTTATTGACTCTTGTTTTATCTTCCCAAAGGGTATATTTGAGGATTTTATGCCATGTTCTAGGTATATTTTTAATATACTTCCTAATTTCCTTCATCAAGTTATTATTGGTTGATTTAGATACTCCATTACCTTGAGGGTAATGGTTTGATGAGAACTTGAGGATAATACCATTATCATATGCCCATTATATCATTAATATGGATGTGAATGTAGACCCATTATCACATACCAAAGAGAGTGGAGTCCTAAATATAGTTCATATATTTCCTTTTAAAAACATGATCACTTCTTTAGTTCTGCACTATTTGGTAGCTATTGCTTTAGTCCATCTAGTGCAATAGTCAGTTACTATCAAAACATATTTGTGACCTTCTAATGAGTTAAGATTGATTATTCCAATGAAATGTAGCCCCCATTGACCAAAACATTTATCAACCATTACTAGTTTTAATGACAGTTTTACTTTTGGTTCTTTTATGTTGAAGATCTAACATGAATGCCATTCTCTTACATGCCTATGAGCATCTTTAAAAATGGTGGGCCAATAATAGCCAAGTCTAAGGATCTTGTGAGATATGGTTCTTCCAGATGGATGTCCACTTCATAAATTTTCATGAAATTTGCTCATTATCTCAATGGCTTCTTCCTTGGATATACATCTTAAGTACACACTATCAAAGTTATTTTTGTATAGGATTTCATCCTTGATCAGATAATGAGATGATTTTATCCTTAAGGCTCTTTTATGATCCCTCTTTAGTCCTGTAGGATAAGTTCCATTGATTATTAAATGAATGATGGGATCATACTAGTCATTAGGTTGAAAAATATATTGATCAACCTACATAATACTTAGTTTGGGGTTAGTATTAGCAATCATTTAGATCAAACTTTGACACCTTACCAAATTTTTAGTCTTCATATCCATTTAAAATTATTGAAGAATAGACATACACTTACCCCTTTTTTCTCCAAGCTCATTCTGACTTATCATTAACCTAGTGGCTAGATCTAGAATAATGGCATGCCCCATATTCCTAATAATGTAGTGCCTAAATTTCTTATCAACTTTAACTAATGTAAAATCTTATTTATCAATTAAAGGATAGTTTAACTCATCATTTTTATATTTATTACTCATAAAAGTAATTAGATGATCACACCCATTTATCTTCTATGTCAAAATAACATCAATGTTTTGCTCCAAGGCAAAATAGTAGAGAAAAATATCCTTTGAAAAGTGTGGAATTATCAAGACTAGAGCTTGACTGATTTCCCTTTTGATGTCCCCAAAGGCCTTCATTGACTCCTCATTCCATGAGACTTTAGCATTTCATTTAATGGTTTGACAATTTTTACAAAGATGGAAATGAATTTCCTATAAAATGTATCTTACTAAAAAAGGATTTTAATTCTTTTCTTCTATTGAGAAGTTATATCTTCGATATAGCTTTTATTCTCTTAGGATATATAGAAATCCTATCTTTAGTAATGAAATGGCCTAACAAATTTCTCTTAGTGACATAAAATGCTCTTCTTAGGCTTGAGGGAAATTCCATACCTTTTACACCTTTCAAATACCTATTCTAAATTCATGAAGTGGTCTTATCTATTCTTAGAGAGAACAGTTAGATCATCCATGTAAATTATGATGCATTTACCAATAAAATATTTGAAGGCATGGTCCATGGCTCTCTAAAAAGTAGCTTCCAAATTGATCAGTTGAAAAGGCAATCTCTTATAAGAAAGGTTACCCCACTGGGTTGTAAATATTGTCTTCATTCTATCTTCCTTGTTCACTAGTACCTGATATTATCTTGAAAAACCATTAAGGAATGACATTATGGAAAAACTAGAAAAAAATTGTATTACTTGGTCAAGAGATGGGAGAGGATAATTATCCTTTTTAAATGCTCTTTTAAGATTCCTAAAATCAATACATAATATGATTTTACCATTCTTTTTCCTAACTTGTACCAAATTGGTAATGTAAGTAGAGTGTGTGATGGGAAATACAATTATAACATCCAAAAATCTCTTGACTTCCTTGAAAGTCATGGGTTCTAAAATAGAATTTCCATGCCTTTGCTTTTTACTAAAAGGTTTTCAATTCTCCATGAAAGGTATGGTATGAGTGATGAATCTTGGATCAAAAATCCTCAATTCATCATATGACCAAGCTATTACAACTTTTTATTTTGTTAATAATTCTTTGACTCTTTTATTTTCAACATTGGCACAGGCCTTCCCAATGTTGACCAGTTGAGGTTGATTTTGAGGTCTAAGATCAACTGTATTTTAATATTTTCTTGTTTACTTTAGGAATATTAGATGATTTAACTTGCTTGTCTTGATCAAGCAACCTTTATAAGGTAATCATTCCCTTGTAGATCTTTTTATCATTTAGATAAATTAATTTTCCATCAAATTTGTTCATAAGGGTGGTTTCATTAGCCTCATCTATGATTTAGGCCTCAAATTCTCTTGAATTGGCCATAAAGTTTAGGATTTTTTGGTCATCACTAAATACTTGTAGATAATTTACATTATTTAGGATAGAAGGACAAGGTATTAACTCAATGCTAAAGTTTGTTAATCCTGGTCAGGCATAAGATTAGCCATAATAGAGGATAGTTCATTAGAAAATTTATTTTCCTCCCTAGGGATAAACATAATATCAAAATCATAAAAAGACCCAATTATATCCTAGACCCTAAATTTATACCTCTTAAGGTATGGCAATTTGCATTTATATTTGATCCTTACCTGATTGACTACTAGTTTTGAGTCACCATAAACTAGTAGTTCCTTGTCTTTATTCTTGATGGAAAATTGTAGTCCTAGGATGAGAGCTTCATATTTTGCAAGACTATTGGTATATGGGAACTAGAGTCTATTAAAAGTATGGTATTTCTTACCAATATGGTAATTTATAATAATTCCTTCCCTAGATCCATATTTACACCTAGCCCCATCAAAATTCATCTTACACAATCTAGGAATAGTATAAAAAGGCTTAGAGTTACTTTAGTAGTTTTGAGAGTGAAAACTCCCAAATCAGAGTCAACTATGTTCACATTTTCATTGACAACATTGTATTCCATGATCATATGTTTCATCCTTGGTTATCTTTCCACTTTTATTTGATTTGGAACTCTTTTCTAAGGTAGCCACAAATGTGATAATTCTATGTACATATATGCATTTAAATCTTTTGTCCTTTCTCTACTTAAAATTAGTCTATAGGCATTAGGAATATCAACCACTTGGATATCTATGAATTGTTATACTCTTGGCTCAAAATATAGTTTCATGTGGACATTTAAGAATTAGCCAACCACATTGACCCTTGACTTATCTAGCTAGGTGATAACCCTATCAGACTTAATGGGGGTCAAACCAATTTGCTTACAAATACCTGCAAGCATAATATGTGTAGAGGCACTAGAATACACAAAATAGTTATGAAAGTTCTTACGAAACATTCTAACTATAATCAAGAAGGGTGGGGACTATGTTTTATCTTTGTACATATCTATGTTTTCATTGTTAGTCTTAGACATCTTGCTAGGTTTCTTGGGCAAGGATTCTAGTAATAGATCTCTTTTCTCAGTTATCTACATTAATTCATGTAAAGTAATGTTATATTTAATTTTATTCATATCCTCAAAAATATTATACCGTATTTTATTTGAAGGAATGGATGTATCAATAATCTCAGTTAGAAATACTTCCCTTTGGAGGTTTTGGGTTATTATTTTATGTAGTGTTTATATGAGTGTCAAAGCTATTTGAAGGAGTTGAAGTATTCAAGGGATACTTATACTCACTATTTCTTAGAGTATATGTCTTATTTAGGAACTATTGGAAAGCATGAACTTCCTCAAAAACATCATCAAGTTCATTATCTTCTTAGAAGGGGAAATCATACATTTCCACCATGGATGTTTGGTCAGTAGGATTGAATCCTGAAGTACCTGTACCATTATCTTTGTTAAGTACTACCTCAAAAGTGTCCAACTCAAAGGATTCAAAATCTTTACATAAATCAATTCAATCAATTTATCCATGCTTATAAGTATAACGAACTCTAAACTAATTTGGTAATGTAACAACAATAAGTTTTATATCCATTGTCTTCCTATTAGTAGATGATACATTATTCTTATTGTTATGAAATCTATCATTCTAAAACCTATTATTGGGTCTATTAAATCTTAAGAATGAGAAATTCCTTCTTGAGGTTTCATCAGTATGAGTAACCTATTTTTGTAACCAAGGTAAACTGATGCTAAGCTTTTGGACCATTTTTAAAATAGAGTCATTCTCACTTTTGGGGGTCTCCAAGTTATGAAATTTCTTAGCACCATAGGTTGGTACTAATGCATTTTGATCATTTGGACTAAATCCAATTATATTATGGCCCAGGAATCCTAAGTTTTGATTAGGGCAAACATGGTTTAATGGTAACTAGTTCAACACTAGGATCTAATTCATGGTTAGCCTATTCTAATTATTATTGGGAAATATATTTAATATAGGCATATGTGGATTAACATTTAGGATAGAGTAGGCCATTTATCCTTGAGGCTTCATTTGATCATTAATGCTCACTACTTCAGAATAGGCACAGGCTAAGGTGGTTATGACTAGAAGACATATGTTCAAGAACATAGAAGCCATATGATCTATTGTGTCTTTATAGATTTCTAAGGCCAAAGCATCATTAGGTTTATATGGATCTATGGTCAAGCTATTCATCTTTTCAAACCTAGCTTTAAATGCACTTATGTACTCACTATAATCTCTTTTGATGGTGGTAAATTATTGGTATAAGATATAGGGACTAATAACCTTATCAAAATGGTCAATAAAGACATTGTTAAAATTGTCCTAATTGGTAATGTAATTATCAAGCAAATTAAGAAACCATTCATATGTAACATCCTTGAATGTAAAAGGAAATAGCCTACAATCCACACTTCATATATGACATTTAATAATATTAATTTATATTTAAATGGTTTAATCTGTTCTTCATTAGTAACAATACCATTTGGACTAAATGTTGGAAAATATTTACTGGGATTAAATGGGAGATCATACACTACACTTAGTACATTGATGGAAGAATAACCTAACCATGTCATACCTTGATGAGAAATGAATGCAGGAGTACCTTGGAGTGGTGAATCTAGCAAAGACTTTGAATGTCTATGCCTACCTTTGTCTCACCTAGATTTCCTATGGATCTCTAATTCTAACACAATCTATCTTATTTTTTCATGTGATCTCATTTTTATTATAGGCAATTCCATCTTGAGTATTTTGGATTATGTTTAAAATTTGAGGTGTCAAGTTAATCTTTACAAAGAACCAAGGTTATAATTGCACATTAAGATAATTTTGTATAGATCCACGTAAGGAACAATAAAGGACTGTGATATTAAACTAAATTATCACCAAGATATGTCCAAATTGTAAATATGACCAATATTTATAATTATAAGCTCAAATGAGTTCAAATTTACAAAGGATATATGAATATTTAATTAAAATTTCTATTACTAACCTCAAAAAATTTTAATTTACAAAAGATAAAGCTATCCTTACCATAATTATGCCTATACTCTTCAAGAACACTAATATTTGTCTAAGGAATCACAAATATAGGCACAAAACTATGAATATCACCAATATTTACATAAATATATCCAAAATAAACGTATATTTACAAAGAAACATTATCTTCTAATAAAATACAATGAAATCAACAAAGATACTAAAAAAATTAAGCCCTCCTTCTATCACCAATAGAACTTCCACCTATTGAGAAATATATGTGTATCACAAGTGCTATCAATGTTTAAAGAAAACTTCTCATTTTATAACTTAGGGAGTTCAAATAATGAGTTGTTGGTTGTGATAATTAGATTATCTTTGGTGAAATAGAGGCAAAGCACATAGACTATTGCATAACATTTATATTAATTGGTGGTTGGGAGCCACCTTGGTATTTAATGATCTTTATAAGATATGAAACACCTATGTCAGTAATGATGATCAAAATATAATCTAAGACTATTATATAATGAATATTTACAATGATTTTAAACTACAATGATCTAGTTAAAAAAGAAACAAAAGAAAAGGTAGGGTGGAAATAAAGAAAGCATGTGATTGTTGATCTTTATCTCAAACATTATGACAAGATTTAAATTCCAACTGAGCATGCATTCAACTAGTCTATAACCTAAAATAACATTTACTCAAATCCCATTACACACTAGGATAGTATCTAAGGATAATATGAAAGAATACAAGTAGGAACTAAATTTATTATTGCAATAAAAATCATAGCACATCTTTATGTAGAGTAAAATGAAATGAAGTAAACCTAAGTACATTTAGTTAATCTATAATTTTCACAAATTAGCAAACCTATATAATAGATGCATGTCTAGAATTCTAAAAAAACATTCAAATCTAATATTTAGAGCAAACAATTGAGAAAGAATCCATGATGAAATTCACACAAATAATTGAGACAAAAATTTTAGTATTCCCTACTTGTATTCAGTTGTTTCAATAGTTACAATGTAGTTTTATCTCTTAGAACTCCTCCCTTTTATAATAGACATTATTCCTTTTATAGGTTTCAAGGAATCATGTCATTTATTTGTATTGACTAATAAGTGTATAAGTAAGCATAGTTATCCTTTTAAAAAGTTCCTTAAAATACACTAAACTTTCCAAAATAAATTGACGTTTAGGCAACATGCTAATAAAATACACATGCCTTAACAAAGAATATTCCAAAATTCAAATGGAACAGAACACTCTTAGCTAGCTAGTGGATCCTAGGTTGATGTTACTTCTTATTTTTATTTAAGGATCCTCATCCTATAGTGTTCTTCACTAATGAACTAGATATCAATCACCAACCTCAATAAAAGTTCCTTCCCATAGTATTCTCGGTCCTTAAGGTCCTTTTCAATCTTTTTCATAGCTTGATTTATTCCCTTGTCATCTCCTATTTTCTCCTCAGAGGGGAGAAGTAAACCCATGATTTTGTTATATCCCTCTATAGTTTGGTTCTCTCCTTATTTTCTTACTTCTTGCATAAATTTGAAGTTTCTTTGATTAAATTCTTCATCCCCTATGAGACAAAGTGGGCCAAGAGATGTAGGATCTTTGGTAAAACTATCTAAGATATGAGACATCTCATCCTCCATCTGCTTAAAGGCTTGAACAAGGCTTTCCATATCCTTAGACTAGTTATCTAAGGCATAAATTTTGTCCACCAATATGTCCATGGCCATATTTAGATGTGCCTTTCTAATAGTCCTAAAACCTAGGAATAGTTTTTAGATACACCCTTAATCAATTATTTTACCTAGAAGCTTACAACTTACCATTGGCCAACTTGGCTTATTGCTTTAGAGATTTTCATCTCTATTTATTTTTATTTTGTTTTGATTGTTTTCAAAAGTTCAAATAGCCCTACCATGGCATACTCAAATTTATTATTGAACTTGTCCTCATGA
This sequence comes from Torreya grandis, assembly GCA_037957365.1. Taxonomy (NCBI): domain Eukaryota; kingdom Viridiplantae; phylum Streptophyta; class Pinopsida; order Cupressales; family Taxaceae; genus Torreya; species Torreya grandis. The sequence goes on from JARHVA010002021.1 coordinate 528,508, forward strand.
ATGGACAACACAATAACTTCTTTTAGATTCTTATTTTCCTAGAGAATATCCTTGATCATTATCTAAAATTAATCACTCTGAGATTGATCTAGCTCAAGGATTTTTTCTTCAAATATTTTATCCTAACCTAGTTTTTGTTTAGCCACTAGAGTTAAGTCAAAAAATGGTTCAACCTTTTGGAAGGTCAACTCTTAACCTCCTACCATGGCCCTTTTCTCAATTACTCACTCCATGCTAGTAGAATTTAGGTTAAATCTAACTCTAACTAATGGTTCAGTCACTTTTGTAGTAGGCAACTCAACTTGTTCTCCACTTAAAGCTCTAGGAGTATCCATTTGAGTGTCATCTAATCTCCTAGGGGTACTTATCTTTCTCTCTCCTTATCATTACAACTCTAGGATCCAAGGTTTGAGTTCTTCATGAACATGAATGTTCACTAACTTTGTGATTTCTCATTGGTGGTGCAAGTTTGGTATTTATTATAACTTCCCATACAAAAACCACTCAAGAATGATTTCCCCATGGATTGGATTTTCATCACTAAAGATATTAACCTCACTCAATGGGTGAGTAAAGGTCAATCTAGGTTTTTTTGGTCTTGTAGGAACTAGCACCAATTTAGCTTTTATTTTATGTGGGGGAGTAATGGTAACTAAGTCCAATTCCACCTACTTATCTTTATCCTTGTAAGTCTCTAATTTCTCTTCAGTTTGAGACTGAGGTTCTTCTACTTGTTTATCTTCTTCATCTAATCCACATGCACTGACCAATGTTTACAATACATCTACTATTTCTCCTAGATCTATTGCAATTACATTTATATATTCAATGGGGGACTCTAGTATTTTAGGTTGGGCTGAAGATGCTAGCCCTTTATTAGGTCTTTTTTCCTCAGGCCTTTATTCAATCTACACATCATGTTTTTATGCAATGTGTGTTTTGGACTATCGTGTTTATGTATGTGGTTGGGTTGGAGGAGTGCCAAAATATTTACTTCTTAAAAGGTGATACTATTTTGAATTGAGTTGTCATATGTCACCACTTCCCTTCAAACCTCTTATTAACTTTACCTCTAAGTTGATGTTGACTTTATTTAACCTTGTAAAGACATCATAGAAGGATGAATCCCTTGTGTAAAAATTATCATAAGCACCTGGGTGATGCTCATAAGTTTCATTCATCTATTTGGCCTTTAGATGTTTTATGACCTTATCATTTGAATCCCATTAACTTAATTTGTCATTCTACAATTTGAAGGAGGATTTATGTCTAACATCATCTTTAATGTTGTTCTAATATTGAAAGATGGTCGTACCAATAGTGAGGGGCAAAATGTTTAGTAATCTTTTGTTATTTTCCCTATAAGAACCATCTATCCCATTACATATTTGAAATGGAATTTATTGTTCAATTAACTTATCTAGAACATAGACTAGTAACCTCAGTGGAGTACATTGCATTCCCTTAATTTGAATGACTATGTAATCCAAGTAAAACCACATATCTCCAATAGCTTTAATAAATTTATTTACCAATGTGATGAATTTTGGTATAGATGTTCCTAATAAGGCTTCATTCAAATGAGGATAGATGAAATCATATATAAACTGAATATGTTCTCAATATTTGAATATATGAAATTTGGAGTAAAATTGGGACACTATATATGTCCTCTTAGGAGACCATCCCTTGAAGTTAGGGATTTTAATTATGGCATGTAGGGAATCCAAAAGGTAAGCCATAATATATAATTATCTCCTAGTCCCTTTTCTGATCATGATGATATATCTACATAAGCATGTGCTGATAAACTCAACAACATGGGGAGTTAGTTCTTTTTCAATCATGTAATAGACTAGGGGCTCCCACATGCTATCAACGTACGTGGTTTTAGGGTTTCCAAAGAGTCTAATAATTAGGGTCATTATCAATCTAATTCTAGGCCATAACTGGTTGATGGGAATGTTTCCACCAAGTTATAAAATGCATGGCTTCTAAAATAAAGCCATGATGACAAAATGGTCTTGAGGTCATTTTTAATAGCCCATTCAACAAGTGTAGGAACATCCACCCAATGGTTAGGGATCTTGTAGTAGCTCTCAAATGTAATGGGGGATACATAGGCAATACATTTATGAGTATGTTCATTTATTAACATGCCATTTTCAATTATACATTATTAAAAATAGGAAAACAGACATCAATATAGTAGAGTACCTTTGGTTTAGCTACTAGATGGTGAATGCTCACCATCTATGCTATAATTAGGTCATAGTGCCTCATCTTGAAGGATGCAATCTTCTCTTATTTTTTGGTTATGGGTTGTAACTCCACAATTTTCCAAAATATCTTTGACCAATTATTCTCTCTGGTGTTTAAAGACATGACATCAAGCACTATGTCTTTAAAGACCCTTCCCTCAGAGTCTATGGTTAGATATAACTCGATGTCTTCTCTATGTTACCTTAGGCTGCCATGACTATGAATTTTATAAAAAATTTAGCATTGGTTTACAAATTACCTCTAAATTAGTTTGAACTTATTCAGATAATAATTAAGCTCTTTTGGTTCAATTGTGGTTAATATAGGATTGAATTAGGGATTTAAGTAGAGGTTAGGGATTTTTTTACCTTTAATGGTGATGGTTTACTTAGACTTAGGTGAATATATGCCTCAAATTTGATATGGACCCTCACATTTGTCTTTTTGAGCCCACAAATTATCTATTTTTATCATCTTTTACCCATGTGGCATCTATGTGGCATCTCATTGGTAGTTTTCATATCATTTTTCATAATGTTTTTGAAGAATTACCAGTTGTATTTTAAAATTCATATTTTGCTTTGCACTATCTAATCTTTGTGCATGGATCAATATATATCATTGATCTTGATCCTTGGAATTGCATGCCATTGGTCTCAATTTGTATCAAGATTTGTAGTCATGCTACCTAGCAGTTAAGTGGGCCTTCTAAGATTTGCACATCATCAGTCTAGGTATTGTCTCACTTCCACCACATGTAATTCTTTTTCTTCCTTAGAGATTCATAAAAATTCCATCCTAGCTTTGCATGATCTGATCTTTCTTTCTGATGAAGCATGGACTATCAATTCTATGCATGTTCTCAAACTTTAATTAGCATTAGGACATATAAATAACTTAGGCTAAATGATTTAGGCTATAGTCCTATTTTGTGTTAATAAACATGAAACTAATTTTAGATTAAGGTTTTTATCCTAAGTTTTATGGTAATGGGGAATTTTACTAAACCAAGTGCATTAGGTTAAAAAGACCATGAGGCTTATGTAGACTGAGGTTTGGGTCAATGTTTAAAACCATGACTATATTATAGCATGATATTCAAGCTTAGTATATAGAAATTCAAACCTATTTATAGGATATTGAGCTAAAACATGGCTTTAGATAAATTCGATTAGTCTATGGGAGACCAATTTTGACATTGAGAAGTAAGACTTAAGTGTATTCTTCTTTTGGGTCAAATTGGCCATTGAGCTAAATTTTGAGTCTTACAGACATCAATGATGGACTCAAGATTATAAAATGACATTCACATGAATGTCAAAACTAATATTTAATAACCTTTTATATGGGGATAAAATTTTATGGCCTTGTGTACATTAATTATGGTCTCATGAATGTCAAATGATGGGTGTGAGAGCATCAAATTTAATCTCTAATAACCTTTCACATGAGCTAAATTTTGACAATGTCATAAACATCAATAATGGTCTCAAGGATATCAAATGACATTTTTGAGAGCATAAAATTTTAATTCGTAAATGTATTTTGTCCCATATAATCCTAATTTTAATATACACCATTAGATCATCCCCTAAAATTAATCATAGACCATTGATCATGATTTGAATAGATGCACGTTATTGGTCCCTACAGTCACAAAGTAGATTGATTTATCTTAAGGACATATATAAAAATTATACTAGTTTTAAAAAATAAATGAATGATGACCTCTTAATTTATTAAAAGACTATATCTTATCCCAAGGTTCTTTTGATATTGAATTTGAATGCAAGGTGCCGTGTGGCAGCCCCATGGGGCTTTAGGGCTTTGACTCTACTGACCCTGGGAAGAGTCTATAAAGTGTTGATATTTGTATGGGTTACCATGAAATATTTATTGTGATCCAAGTGATTTATAAAGATATGTTTGATGTATTATATCTTTTTCCATTGGGTTAATATCGCTTCATCTGATCAATGCCACTCGATGAAGCACGAACTATTGATCCTGAAAAGAAATAAGGCACTTATGTTTGAACTTGAGATAACATAAAGACTTAAGGTAAAGTATTAGGGAAAATATTTCATTTATGTTTTAAAACATTAATGGGGACTTAGGGCTAATATGTTAGGATAAGTACCAAAAAGGACCATGAAACATAAAGTGAGGTTGAGCTAGGAAAGTAATGGACCCCGCATATATGAAAGTTAGACCGAGTTTTAAAATAAAAGGGAAAAAAGGAAGGTGATGTATAAATGGACCAATTATGAATTTTTAGACTAGGGATTGTTCATGTTTAAAAACATGTTTTAATTCTTATATTAAAAATTAGACTTAGTTCATTGCATCTATCAAAGTGTTCCTGCCAATTTTGCTCCCGTAAATTTTAAAATTAAATTGAAGGGTCTAAGTGAGGGTTTTCAAAGGAGGGTTTCAAAGAATTAAGAACATGTATTTTTATTAATTTCCTACACACCAAACTTTAATAAAATCTTTAGTGAGGATTAATCTATTAAATTCAAGTCTAATCCATTCAATGGGGGTTCCATGAAACCTACAACTAAGGAATGAATATCTACTGTTAGTAATTTTAGGCAAAGTTAAATCAAGATTATGAACAAAATAGGCCACCTTCAATAGGTGTGGATGATATTCAAATAAAAATACTCTAAAAATCATGATATTTTTTTAGTGTTAGGGTTCATATTTTCACAAGGGTCTCTATTTTTTAGAAATGGGGGTATGCTGACCTTAACACTACCTAGTAATAAAAGACAAAAAAATGGAGCCTATCATTTATGTGGTCTAAAGGGAAAGATGTTTTATGAATATGTGAATTAATTTCACTTATATATTTTATATATCTAGTAAATTCATATAACACTAATCTCATTTTCATTCCATTTTCAAAATTTCTACGCTCATTTGCATATCAAATGTGTTGTTTTGTAACATCCAAATTGGGATTTACTAGACAAATAAATAATTTTTTATAAATTAATTCCACAAAAAAAATTGAAGATTTCATCATGAAAATCTAATAAAATTTTCTATCATAATCAAGTAGGAAATGTTAACTAAAAAATTTTCCATGTGAGAAACTTATTTAGCTACTGATCACTAGGATATAATAAACATAATATGACTAAATATATTCTAATAAGTAAGTACATTATTTTAGCCACTACTGATCCATTTCAATAGCCACTATTGTTCAAGTATATATACATATATAATTACATTTCCATTAGAAATAATTTCTCAATAATAATAAATTCAATATAAGATACAAGATATAAGGTTCCATGGAGCATGAGTTTCTCAAACTCCTACATATATGGTAATCTCAAGTGTAGTCTTTAAATAAGTAATGTTTTGGGGAGGGAGAGCATCATTTGAGCACTTTTTCACACCAAAATAGACCATTAATCTCCCTCATGATATCACTAAATAGTGAATGGCCCTGCATGAATGGGTAGATAGTGATGGTGTGGGAATCTAGAGAGATAATCTAGTACCTATGTGCTATAAGATTCTAAAACATGTCATGTATCATAAATAAAATACATTCTAACATGATATCTCAGCAACATGTAAATAATACATATGAAATGATAATATAGAAATAAAAATTACTTTGGCAAATGTTTTCAAATAGTCTATGATCTCTAGGATTAGTCAAATTCATACACAGTACTTGATCGAATTACCTTCATCTTGAATTGATGATGCTAAATAAACAAGTGAAGTCCTTCTCACCACTTTTTTAGTACCATCAATATGATATTTCATTATTTTTATAAATATAACCAATAGGTTTACTTTTGATAGAAAGAATAAACATGTTAAGTACAAAAATAACATAATACATACATTTAATCCATCAAATGTATGTATTGAAAATTAATAATATTGTTTATTACATAAGAATTTAAAATGTTCATACCACCTGCTATGTTATATATTATGTCTACCTATTACTAAAATCACAAAATTAACTCTTATGTAAAATAAGAAAAACATCATTCGTTACAACTAATTTTTCTTTAATTTTATTCTTCATAAATAACATTAAGCTAGTCATAACACCAATTTAAATTGTTTATTTGTAAGCTCTCAAAAATGTACGTCTATTATTTTGACTAAAAATTACCTATATATTCATACTCTATTATTTAGTAATGAAATTTTCATATATTATAGGTTGAATCAATCTATCTACAGAGGTTAAACTCACATATATATTTCATATTTAACCTAAATGTACACAAAAAATTCATTAAATATTACTTATAATACTACTTGATTACATATAGAATTTTTATCTTATCACCAAACACTTTCATAAATTTTACCTCTACAAAATATTGTTTAATTTCTTTATTTTCTAAGTAACTCTCAGTAATGCATGTCTTATGCAATTAAACATTATAATTTTACTAATTTATTTACAAGAGGATCTCTTCCTATATCTATAGTCTTGAAATGCACAATAGACAAATGCACAAGAGTGTATATAACTATTAATACACACACACACACACACACACACACACACACACACACACACACACACACACACACACACACACACACACACACACACACACACACACACACACACACACAACACACACACACACACACACACACACACACACACACACACACACACACACACACACACACACACACACACACACACACACACACACACACACACACACACACACACACACACATATCTGGATATATTATAATAACTTAGATAATTTCTTCTATCACTTAGTGTGTTATCCCTTAGGTGTTACATTCAACCCTTATCTCTTTATTTTGACTATGAGAAAGATTTATAAATTACCATTTATATAAATTTATGAGTATCGGTATGTGTCAAATGTGAATTCTATCTCATCATATATTAATCTCCCCTTCCACATTCTCGTCTTTTATACTTGTGCCACCACCAATCTTCATTGAATGCTCATGGAAATTTATATCAAATAAATCTCTACCAAACATCTCTTTTTGTTCAACTGTTAATTAATACGCTTTTTTTAATATAATTTATGTGAATCCTATCAAATTTTGTCTTAAACTTCTTAGCACTATCTAGGTGATTCCAGAGACTTTCAAATGAAGACATCTTTGAATAAATGATCTATTAATATATTTTTGGTTTTTGAAGTATGGGATGTATGTATAAGAGAAGTGAAGCTCCATCAAGATGTTAGATGAATGTAATATGTTTTATGAGCATTGAAGCTCTGTAATAATATTAATAGAGCTTTGAATATTCTAGGTTTATTTATAATAGCAGTCATCACCTCTCCCACATAGTCAACCTTGAATTTAGCTTGTGTTTTACTCATCCTATGTATGAATTTGTCTCCCATTTATATGATTAAATAGTATGATTAGTTTACCACATAAAATGGCTTAAAATAATGATTTTGAGAATTCTAAATCATTGCAAATTTTCTATTTTCCATTAAAAATTCACACAGGAGGTTTATCTATCCAAGTTGGTTACACAGATATAATACATAATTAATACACTCAAGTTTGTATAAGTCTTGATGTATATATTTTTATACATCTCAAATTTTTATGGTTTTACCAGATAATTACTTATGTCCTGGTTTTATATAACAAAGTGCCTAGCAGAGAGTCCTTCCTACTAGTTAAATTGATGTACATAAACTTTTATATATTATCTAAATCATTTATACAAGTTCTATCTCCTAGATAAATATGGTAGGGTATACATATATCTCTTTAAGTTTATTTATAATTACAAAATTTTGGTGCAAAGATATTGATGCATCCATATAGATGTACATTTTTCACTTATATAAATTGAATTAGTTGAAAAACATTAATAATTCTATTACCAGGTCCTTATGCATATATTATTGTGGGATTTAAATTAATACTTACCTGTTAGAAACCCAAAATCTATGACCTTCCAATCATCCTATGTTGTGCTCCATGTGCCAACCTTCTACCTTCATTATATTCTCTTATCCTTCTCTCCACTTCCTCCTCTTACTCCCATCCTATGCTACCAATATTCTTTTTCCCTCATTGCATGTATTTCATTTTTTATTTTTGCAAAGATCTCCTTTTTCGTTAAAGCTCATCATTTTTATCTAAACTTCATTATTTTTGTCTAAATTCCTTAATCATTATTTTATTAATTTTATTTCTTTCATGGTCTATTGATGTCACATGGAATAAATCCATTACAATATAATTTCAAATTATAACTATCACTTTGAACATCACCATAGTCTAGGCATTAGAATATTTGACTAAGTTTAGTTTCTAAATTAGCTTAAGATAACAATATAGTTTTGTTACTAAGTATAGCTAAACAATCATCATTACTTAATAATAATATGACTAATATAAATTCAAATATATTCCTTTATCAAAAATGATAAATCACACACTATTATACCAATCCTAATTATAACAACATAATTGTTGTTATATATATATATATATATATATATATATATATATAAAGGAATTAAGCCTTATAATTATATTCTCAATTATCATAAAGATAAATAATGTTCTTAAACATTGCAAAGACATTATGGTTAGTCTATATATAATAGTAACTAGATATTATTCACAATGTTTTTTTTCTCAAAAAGCATTAATAATCATGAAAATAATAACATGACATAATCATACTAAAATATTATACACTAAATTTACATATAATATCCAAAATGCAATCACACAAGATTAATTCCACATAAACATTAATACGAGATAATGCATAATCAATTATCTAAATGCAAACAACATGAAAATGTATTAAAACTAACAACTCAAATAATGCATATTATGAGTGTCATCTAATGTGGTGTGTGCATAGTTTTTAGTTGTTCCTCTATCATCCCCCAACACCTCTATATACATAATCCTCTCTGATGATGCTCTCCCTCTATCATGATCTGAGGGATGAATCTCTCTTGCATCAAATTCCTGATATGAAGGTAGTTAACCTGTAACATCATGATATATATCATAAAATACTACTATAATAATAAATCAACATGATCATAATGTAAAGAATATAAAATATAGTTAACTCATAGCAATGCAATCATGTAATCAAAGCAACATCCAACTCTCCCATAATAACATATCCCTTATAACTTAATTAGACTTATCAAATCAGATTACAAACCGTAATAATCCATAAAAAATTAGGTAAATTAGATTAGTGAGAAATTAGGATGTGACATTCTTCCTCTTAAAGATGGTCATCATCCTAATGAATCTTATTCAAACTTTAGTTCTAAATTAAAACATTATTTAGTAGAAAAATAACATAGCATGATGCAATAAATCAAGTAAATAAATGTTGAAATCATCTATAAAACTCATCACAGTCCTCCTAAGTATCATTATCCTTAGATTATTGGTCCCACAAGACCTTTCACTATGACATGTTTCTATTATACAAATGAATTTTATGAGTTTTAATTAATCTATTTACTTCTAAAATGATCACCTTGGGATCCATAACCTGTAAAGCAATCTGATCCAATACATGTGAAGGATCAACTTTATACTTTTTAAGATAAGATACATGGAAGACATTATGTAAAACAGCTAGGACTGGTGGGAAAGAAATATTATACACTAAAATATTGACCACTTTCAAAACCTCAAAGGGTCACACATATCTCAATGAAATATTTGCTGACTTCCTCAATTTAATCAAGCTCTTATATGGCTTAACCCAAAAGAACACTTTATCACCTACTAAAAATTGCCTATATGTTATTTTTAGATCAACATAACTCTTCTATATATCATTGGCATCAGCCAACCTTTGCTTAATTATTCTGGCTTGATCTTCCATTTTTAAAATCATCTAAGGTCCAAAGACTATCTTGTCTTCCAACCTTTCCCAACTGATTGGTGTCTTACACATTCTTCTATGCAATGCTTCTAATGATGCCATATTCAAAGCCAATTGGTATGAGTTATTGTAATTAAAATAAATAAATAGAAGGTATTCATCCCACCTATATTTATTATCTATTTAATACATATGAAGGAGATCCTCTAATACCTAATTAACTCACTCAATCTGACCATCAATCTATGGATGATAGATAATGTTGAAGTTTTATTTTATACCCAAAGCTAAATTCAATATTAATTAAAACCTAAAAGTTATCCTTGGATCCTAATACAAAATGATCTTCTCTATAAATCCATGTAATTGATATACTTCTTTTATGAATCTCTTGACAAAATTAGGTGTATCATCTGTCAAATTTCCTAGTATAAAATGAGATACCTTGGTTAGTTTGTCAACTCATACCAAGATCATATCTTGTTTATTTCATGATAATGGTAAACATTGGCCAAAGTCCATACTAATCACCTACAACTTCTAATATAGTATAAAATGAGCTACCTTGGATAATTTGTCAACTAATACCAAGATCATATCATGTTTATTTCATGATAATGATAAACATTGGACAAAGTCCATACTAATCACCTACAACTTCTAATATGGTATGTCATGTGGAAACAATAATCCATCTAGATGCACATGTTTGGCTTCCACACATTGGCATTTTAGATAATGAGACATAAAGTTTTTTGCATCTTTCTTGATTTCCTTTTATAAATAAAGTGGTATAAGCTCTATCATGAGCTTGGTTACTCCTAAATGTCCTAAGTATGGGGCATTATGTATATCCTTTAGCATTGTGACCCTCAAATTCTCCCTATCTAGTACATACATCCTTCTATTATATCATAAAAGACCATAATTATCTAATTTGTACCCTTTATACTTAGGATTCTAAATATTTTTAGACAATGCTTTCCTGACCTGATTGTAGAATTCATCTCCTAGTGAAAATTTTATCACTTGATCCCTATAAATATTCCTAATGGTATCCATGGTTTATATGTACCTCCTACAACTTAGGACATGAGCTATTCTATTTTACTTGAATTTGATATATTTGATATTTAAATCATAATTAGATAATAAATTTAACCAATGCTTCTAATGAGCATTCAAATTTGGTTAGGTGAAAATGTACTTGAGACCCAAGTTGTCAGTCTTGATCTCAAATAGTTTTCCCAACAAATAATATATCCAAACTTATAAAGAATGCATAATTACTTAATTTTTGAGGTCATGAGGGGCATAATTCATCTCATAATTATTTAGCTTCATTGATTCATAGGCTACCATTGCACCATCTTGCATAAATATTCATCCTATTCTATCTCTGAACACATATGTGATCATTAAAAATTGACCATTGGGGTCAAGAAATCTTAGCACTAGTGTTGAAGTATGCCTTATTTTTAATTTCTAAAAAGCTACTTCACACTTATCTAACTAGATAAAACTTTGGTTATTACACTATAGAGAGGTAATCAGATTAGCTATCTTAGAAAAATTCAAAATGAAGTTACTATAATAGATTGTTAATCTAATGAAACTCCTTACCTAATGCACATTACTTGGTGCCATCCATTCCATAATAGCTCTTACTTTTGATATATATACTGAAATATCATCCATAGAGATAATATGTCTTAGATATTTCACTCTTTTTTACAAAAATACACACTTGGATAACTTTTCATATAAATTGTACTTTTAAAACAATTAAAAAACTAGTTTTAGATGTTGAAGATGTTCTTCTTCATCCTTAAAATATATAATAATGTCATCAAGAAAGACCAAAACTAAGTGATTTAGATAGTGTTTGAATAGACTATCCATGAGATTCATGAATGCTACAAGAGCATTTGTTATCCTAAATGGGAACACTATGAACTCATAGTGCCCATATCAAGTTTTAAATGTTGTTTTTAGAATATCATCATCCCTTATCCTCAATCGATGGTATCACACTCTATGGTAAATCTTAGAAAATACCATTGCCCCTCACATATAGTCAAAAAGATCATATATACAGGGTATTAAATATATGTTTTTTATAGTCACATTATTCAACAGTATATAATATATGAAAAGGTGAAGAGTACCATCCTTATTATTGATGAAGACAATTATTTCACCCCATGATGACACACTTGGTCTAATCAACCCTTTTGATAAGAACTCCTAGAGTTGATCCTTCAATTCAACCAATTTAGTGGTTGTCATTCTATATGGTGGCTTAGACTAAGGTTTTGATCTAGGTATAATATCAATAGATAAATCAAATTCATGTTTGGGAGGCAATCCTATCAATTCCTTCAAAAACATATCATGAGAATTCTTAAATAAAGGATAATATTAGAGAGATGGTTCCTTAGATTACTCTATTTCATTTATCTTGATTATAAATGCTTGGCACTCTTTTCCTTGAGCCTTATTGATTCACATTACATAAATTTTCCTAAGCCTTATCTCTCTTTTCTCACCCTAAATTTGTGTCTAATTTCCAAAATTATCTAGACACTCAACCTTATTTCGATAGTAGTCAACATTAGCTTTATGCTTCACAATCCAATCGAATCCTAGGATCACATCATATAACCCTAAAATTTCTACATAAAGATCCACTATTGTTATGAATTTAGGCAACATAATCTCATCTTTAACCAACACTTGTCAAATTTGACCTTGGACTTATTCCCATATTGTATTGACCATGCATTTGCCATTACTCTAGCATTTCTAGATAAATTATTTAGAATTATATGTTATATAAAACATTTTTTAACCCATATATCTATTAAAATATAAATTGGATGTTCAAACAAATACCTGATAGTTTTATGGGTTGAAGCTTGGAATTCAACTTGTTAATTATGCACTACCACATGGATACATTTCTAAAGACTTTCTTACTGAGGAGTAGAACTTATGTTATTAATCTTATCCTAATTACACTTGTGATCATAATGGTCACCTCCAAAAATGAATCAACTTTCAATTGGTCCTTTCTTATCAGACTATCAGTTTCCCTTGAAACCATTGCCTAGTTTCTTATTACCTAAACCATTATTGAATCTATAATTTTGATTTTTGAGCTGACTCTTGGAGTCTCCACCCCTTTTCTTCTAGTTCTTATTTTTGAAAGTTGGTTTAGAACTTCAAAAAAAAAATTTAAACTTGTCCCTAACTTGAACAAGTGATTTCAACTTCTATTCCTATTTGAATGCCTTCTTAAATACCTAGTCCACCATATATCATCCATGAAATTCCACCTCTCCACTAATCTTGGATTTTAATCCCATGATAAAATTCTTAATTTTGAACCTCTCATCTAACTGATACTAAGGTACATACTTTAGATTTTTGGTGAACTATTCGTAGTACTCATTTACCAAGTGGTTTCTTTGCTTTAGATTCTATAAATTTGTAAGCTTTTTATCAAATCATAACTATGGAATCCACTGATATCTAAATAATATTAGAAAATGATCCCTATGATGGTGTTTGAGTTGGGATTAATTTTTATTTTTTTGTTGGCCCACCACGTAGATGCTTCAACAACGAACTGATAAGCTCCACAAACTACTTTATTAAATTTGAAGTATTTTTAAATCTTTAAATACTTATCCATCTTAGTTAGTTATACTTCAACTCCATCACCCAAAATAGATCCATTGAATTTAAGTGGTTTTATTTTTTTTATATCTCTATCCAATTATGTAGTTACCTATGCTCTCACATCTTAAGGGATATCTTGATTAGTAGGATGTTATTCATGTACATCCTAGTGTACTTCCTCTTCATAGACATGAAATTCCTATTATAGGGCTGAAATTTGGTCCCTAGTTTCATTCATGGTTACGATAATCTAATCTAACTTTGTTTCTCACTTAATGATAAATTGATTAGGATCAAATGAAGGTTTATTATAATTGACATTAGAATGACTCTATCTAGATACTCTAGCTCACACCATTATCATTTTTGATAAATATAAGGATACAAAATATTTAGTGGACTCATTTAGTCCTAGAGTTGGAGCTGTAACTTTGATACCACATGTAACATCCCTGGTGGGATTTACTAGAAAACAAATATTAAAAAAAAACAATTGCACAAAAATAACTTAAGATTTCATCATGAAAATATAATAAAATATTCTATCATAATCAAGTATAAAATGCTAACTAACATATTTATCATGTGACAAACCTATTTAGCTACTAATCACTAAGATAGTATAAATATAACATGACTAAATATATCTGAACAAGTAAATACTCACCAATTATTGATCCATTTCAAAAGATAATGTTGTTTAATTATAGATACATATATAACTTCATTTCCATTATAAATAATGTCTCAATAATAATGAATTCAATACAAGATATAAAGCTCCATAGAACATGAGTTTCCCAAACTATAGTATCTATGGTAATATCAAGTGTAGTGTCTAAATAAGTACTACTATGGATAGGGAGAGTATTATCCAAGTACTTTTACACACCAACCATAGACCATCAATCCCTTGCATAATATCCCTAACTAGGGAATGACCCTCCCTTCATGGATGGGTAGATATTGATGGTGTAGGAATCCAGAGAGACAAGCTAGTACCCATGTGCTATAAGATTCTAAAATATGTCATATAACATAAATAAAATATGTTCTAACATGATATTTCACAAACATGTGAATCATACATATGAAATAATAATGCATAACTAAACATGTATTTGGCCAAAGTTTTCAAATAGTTTATGATCTCTAGAATTAGTCAAATTCATACACACCACTTGATTGGATTACCTTAATATTTCATTGGGGATTCTAAATAAACTAGTGAAATCCTTCTCAACACTTTTTTAATATCATCAATATGAGATTTGATTATTTTCATAAATATAATCAATAGATTCAATTATTTTACTTCATATAGCAGGCATAAACATGATAAGTACAGAAATAACATAATACATACATTCAATCCATCAAATGTATGAAATTAATCTTAGTCATATTGTTTATTACATAAGAATTTATAATACATAAACAAGTATTATTCATACCACCTAGTATATTATATGTTATGTCTATCTATTACTAAAATCACAAAAGTAACTCTTACGTAAAACAAGAACATCAATCATTACAACTAATTTTTCTACACTTTCATTCTTCATAAATAACATTAACCAAGACATACCACTAACTTAAATTATTTGACTTTAATATCTCAAAATCGTACATCTATTGTTTTGACTAAACATTACCATATATTCATACCTAATTTTTTAGTAGTGAAATATTCATAAATTATGGGTTGAATACCTTTATCTACGAAGGTTAAACTCACATATATATTTCATATTCAACCTAAATGTATAGAAATGCTTAGTTAGGTATTATATATAATACTAATTAATTACATATAGAATTTTATCTTCTTACTAGATAATTTCTTTAATTTTCCCTCTACAAAATATTATTTACTTTCTTTATTTTCTAAGTAACTCTCAATAATGCATGTATTATACAACTATGAATTATAATTTTACTAATTTATTTAAAAGAGGATATCTTCCTATATCTATAGTCCTGAAATACATAATAGACAAACATGGAGTGTATATAACTATTAAATAAGATATATATATATATATATATATATATATATATATAGACACACACACACACACACACATACATATCTGGATATCTTATAATAACTTAGCTAATTTTAACTATCACTTAGTGTGTTATTCCTTTGGTGTTATGCATACCCTTATCTCTTTATTTCAATTTTAAGAAATATTTATGATTTACTATTTATATAAATTTATGAGTATCAATCTATTGACAGATGTGAATTTCAACTCAACATATATTAATCTCCTTTGCCATGGCATCTTATTCTATAGTTGTAATACCACTAATCTTGATTGAATGCTCATGGTAATTAATAGAAAATAAATCTCAGCCAAATCTCTCCTTTTGCTTAGTTGTTAATTTATAGGCTTTATTTAATATCATTTATGTGAATCCTATCAACTTTTGTCTTGAACTTTGTAGCACTATTTAGGTGATTCGAGAGACATCCAAATGAAGACATCTCTGAATAAATGATCTATTATTATAGTTTTGGTTTTTAAAGTATGGGATGTATGTATGAGAACACCAAAGCTCTATTAAGATGTTAGATGACGATAATTTATTTTCTAAGAATTGAAGCTTTGTAATAATCTTAACAGAATTTTGAATATTCTAAGTTTATTTATAATAATAGTCCTTGCCTTTACCACATAGTTAGCCTTGATTTTATCTTCTGTTTTACTCATCCTATGTATGAATTTGTCTCCCAATTCTATGCTTAAATAGTACGATTGGTTTGCAACATAAAAGGGATAAAAATAATGATTTTTGGAATTCTAAATCACTACAATTTTTTAATTTTGTATTCAAACATCACCCAAGAGGTTTATCTATCCATGTCACTTACACATACACACTACATAATTAATCCACTCAAGTTTATATAAGTCCTTATGTATATATTTTTTTCATGTCGACTTGTTATGGTTTTACCAACAAATTACTTATGTCATGGTTTTACATAACAAATCACCTTGAAGAGATTCCTTCCTATTAATTAAATCATTCTACACATACTTCTATATATTATCTAAATCATTTACACAAGTTATATCTCAAAGATAAATATGGTAGGGTATATTTATATCTCTTTAAGTTTATTTCTAATTACATAATTTTCATGCAAAGATATTGATTCATTCATTGGCTATGCATTTTTCACTTATATCTATCCAATTAATTGAAAAACATTAATAGTTTTATTACCAGGTCCTTCTACATATATTATTATGGAATTTAAAGCAAGACTTACATGTTGAAAACCCAAACAATGAGACCTTCCAATCATCATATGTCATGCTCCCTATGCCAACCTTCTACCCACATTTTGTTCTCTTCTCCTTCTCTCCACTTCCTCCTCATATTCCCCTCCTACACCAGCAATCTTATTTTTCCCTCATTTCATGTATTACCTTTTTTTTTTAAAATCTCACTCTTTTCTTTAAATCTCACCATTTTTCTCTAAAGCTCATTATTTTTATCTAAAATTCATCATTTTTATCTAAATTCCTTAATCATTATTTAATTATTTCTTTATTTCATGGTCTATTTATGTCACATGGAAAAAATACATTACAATACAATTTATAATTATAACTAGCACTTTGAACATCACCATAGTCTAGGCACTAGAATATTATTTACGCACGCGCGCGTGCGCGCACACACACACACACACACACAAAGGTGTTAAGCCTTATAATGATATTCCCAATTATCATAAAGATAACTATCTAATGTTTTTAAACATTAAAAATACATTATGGTTAGTCTATATACAATAGTAACTAGATATTATTCATGCAGATTTATTTTCTTAAAAACCATTAACAATCATGAAGATAATAACATGACATAATCATTCTAAAATACTATGCACTAAATCTATGTATAATATCAAAAATACAATCACACAATATTAACTCCACATAAACATTAAACTAAGATAAAACATAATAAATTATACAAATGAAGACAACATCAAAATGTACTAAAACTAAAAAATCAAACAATACATATTATGAGTGTCATCTAACATGGTATGTGTATGGGTTCTAGTTGTTCCTCTTTCAACCCCCAACACCTCTATCTACATCATCCTCACTAATGATGCTATTCTTTTGTCATGCTCTAAGTGATGAATCTCTCCTATATCAAACTCATGACAAGAAGGTAGTTAGTCTGTAACATCATGATATATATCATAAAATATTATTATAACAATAGATCACCATGATCATAATGTAAATAATATACAATAGAATGAACTCATATAAATTCAATCATGTAATCAAAGCAACATCTAACCGTCCCATAACAACATATGAATTACAACCTAGTTAAATAGTAATCAAATCAAATTACCAACCATAATAATCCATAAAAACTTAGGTAAATTAGCTTATTGAGAAATCAATATGTGACATATTTGGTGATTACTTGATTTTTAGTTCATACAACGTAAAAATTTCATAATGTATCATATCACATCATTCTATTGCCCTATTATCCCATATAATTTTTTTTTAAAATTAACGCCACATCAATTATTTACTTAGTTCTTAGTATCATATTACATATGTTTTCCTTAAAACTTCTTACACAACTTATAAAATGCTAGCCTACAATCTAATGTATAATCTTCTCTTTGATAGAGTCTCCTCTTATGGTGACTTTTAAATAATAACATTGGAATGATAAAAAAATAGGTGACTTTACTCACATATCTTCATCTTCAATGATGATACCTTTCATTGTACTAGTTGAATGGGACCATTATTAGGGGGTAGACACCTTACAAATAAATAAATAAACACTCTTATGAAAATCAAAATATTATGCAAATACAAAAATACAAATTCCACATCCATTTCCCTTTGCTAACCTTCAGTGATAAGCCCTCACATTTTAATATTTGTGTGGGCTAATCATTGGGGATATATGCCCTTACTTTCCGACATTTAGCCTTTGGTGATGAGCCCGTGTGTCTTCCTAGTCATATGAGATTAGGTGTAGGGTGTCACAAATAGAACATAAAATCCATATATAAAAATATCAAATTTAAAAGTGTCTAAATTTAAATTTTGTAAAAAGGCCTTCTTATATGCCTATGTTTTAAAGGGAAACCTTTTCACATTCACTAATTCTATCAAGATTAGTTATCTCTAGATAAGACCAATAAAGTTAATATTTTTTAAATCTATCAAGAAGTACATTTTCCCCTTTAATCATAAGGATTAATTCATCTTCCTTTTTCTTTTTCTTTTTGATTTATGGGTTCATCTTCTCTTTTTTACCATAGTCTCCTTTTCATCCCTTACTAAAAATTAAAACTCATATGTTATGTAAACAAAACAAATAGGTCATCATCTATAAAATAAATGTTAGTGAATTAATAATTTCATACATGTTATAAATAACTATATCATTTTCATATATTTTTTTCCAATATACATAATCATTTTCCATAGAATTATATTGATATAAAATAGATACATGATACATCATCACATCTATATTCATGTAGATTGCCTAAATTGAAAATAAAAACATGGAAGTTAAAGCCACAACACATGAATGATAAGTCACTAAGGTAAGACAAAACATATATACATATATAATAATATCCATGAAGATTGAACAAAAATGATGTCTAATAAAAAAACTTATATGGAGGGATAATGTGCCATAAAACATATAAAAAATAATCAACCTATACAATTGTATAGCAAAAACATCTATAATAAGGCCTAAGAGCCTTTCTTCCTCCTGTGAGAGGGTTCCTATGTAGAATAGTGTTGAGGGTTATTTCTCTATTGGAATTTTTTAGTAGTTCCTCCATCAAAGGTTATTTCACCCTCTTTATTTTGAAGGCAGTTATGGTTTCCCTTATTAAAACCTTCTTCTATATCTATTCCCCCTATCATATAGTTAGAGGCTCTACTTCCTCCTCCACCCACCACTATGTATATAAGGGACTCCACCCTCCTCACTCTGGCTAAAAAGGTACTATTATCCATCTTAAGTACTACCACCATCACAAATTCATGGTACATTGGGGAAAAGAGATTCATATGCTTATTAATCCTTAAAAGGAGTCTAGTGTTGCTTAGGAGTTCATCTCTAGTCATGTTAGTGCTCGATCATAAAAGGTTGATCAATGTGTTCCTAATCATGTTCCTCTACCCACTCATGATATTTTCAATTATATAATGTAAAAAGTGTTAGATCTGATCGATATAAAAACCGAAAAACATGTCAATTCATTTAAATAATTAAACTAAAAAATTAAGTACAAACTATGAATAAAAATTTATAAATCGACATTTTACCGAGGTCCCCATCATACCATTGGGGTCAAAATCATCATTTACAACCTTCTCCTCATCAATTTCTAATTCTTCCTCTAGATTTATGTATTAAAGAGCCTCACCGTATCCACCTCCTGAATGGTACTATAGTGTAGGGTCCTCCTAAGTTAAGCATTATTGTCTTAGTGGTGGGCCTATATACAAATTCCATTTTTCACTCTAGCCTCATCATCCTCAATTGGATATGGGGAAATGTCCATATGCCACTCTCAGATGAATTATTCATTTGATGGGCACCACTCTCATAAGTGGGTGCCATGCCAATAATCCCAATCAAGTAGATTTCACCTCTTGTATTCTTTTATAGATGACCCTAGGAATGGGAAGGTTTCCTTCACAGGGCATGATAAACTAATGTGGTACCCTATGTATAGGGTATACCTAAACCTATAAAGTCCTATCTCAAAGCAAATGTTCCCTAGTTAATAATTCAATATAGGATCCCTCATTGACCCATTTCCTAACCATGTTTTAGTAAGGTAGACAATCAGGTCAAGCGATGTTAAAGTCACCACTACTTGTGGAAAAGAACATAATGGTGTTCTATCCATAAACTATCCCTAATCTCCCTAAGTATTCTAATCAAAACTTCCATCTAATAAGGGACCTTTTGCTCATATATTAAACCCATGAAAATTGTTAGGTAGTTGATTGAGAGGGCCCGCAAATGAGCCATATGGTAAAGGCCCCTATAGGTTTGATCTATTATGTCATAGATCTATGAGTAGCATGCTCAGTTTTCCTTAATATGCCACACAATTGGTGACTAAATGAATAGTATCCTATCATTACCCTTGTATCCCATTAGTAAAGTGGTAAGGATACTAATAATGGCCTTCTATAGGTTGGGTATCAATGATCCCTTAACCCAATAAATATTCATGACAAATTTTACACCCACATCATGTGCTTTGGAAATTTTGAAGTATTTTATCCAACTTTTAACATCATGACTACTATAGATAGATTAAATGGATACTAATTGACCAGTCATGGAAAGGTCTACGATCTAGTAAACATCAATAATAGTGACCCTACATTCTTTTGGGGCCTATGGGAACACAAAAATGTCCTAATCAAGGTCATAATATGTCAAAATGTCATAAAGTAATTGGCTAGAGATCATAATGATCATCACTTGCACAAATTGAATGATCCCATTGCAATCAAAGATGGGTAACTCATAAATTGTAAGAAGTGATAAGACTTAGAGGAGGAATCCTACTCTTAAGATTTGATCCAATATATGGAATGTCTTTTTAAAAGAGACACTAACCTATGTCAGCTCAAAGACCAACTTTGTTTATTTAAATAATAAAAATTGAATGTTTTGGATTCTAGTTCCATCAAATGCAACCACCCCTATTTGTAGGTAGTGGTTATGTAAATACTATAGTAGTCATTATGCCACCACCATAGATGGTTTAATAACCACCCTAAGTGATTGTGTAACCACCCTTGGTTGTGGTTACATAATTGTCCCCCTATATATAGTAGTGGTTATGGAACCACTATGGTAGTTACATAACTACTACCCCATAAATTCCAATATTTT
Source organism: Torreya grandis (assembly GCA_037957365.1). NCBI lineage: Eukaryota > Viridiplantae > Streptophyta > Pinopsida > Cupressales > Taxaceae > Torreya > Torreya grandis. The sequence goes on from JARHVA010002021.1 coordinate 550,304, forward strand.
TTCTCCTCCAATGGTGTTTTCATCTACCTAATGTGTGCCCTCAAAAACCCTGAAACTATATCCCAAAAATATATCTTGATTAATAAAATATCTACATGTTCCTAATTTACCCTTCACCATGAGCATTTTAACACTATGTTTTTTAAATTGATTGGATTTCTAGTAAGATTTGATTAAAAATTACAAAATGGGGAAAAGGGAAAAGGGGCACAAAGCATAGTTGATCCTACCATGAAACTCCTCATATTGGTATATTTTCTATCCTCTAATAATCCTATTCTCATTGACTACTTTCTCACTTTAAATAGTCACATGAAATCTATATCTCAAAAAATGTCACAGTGATTGGCATAAATAAATTAATTTTTGGCAAGTTTTTGAAAACATTGGGCCCTAAAATAGTTGTTTTAGTTTACAAAATTTCCAATTTTAGCATATTTTCATATTTTAAAATTGTATTCCTTTTAAATTATATAACTCATGTTTTAAAATTGATATTCTAATATGTTTCTATCTTTTGTAGCAATTTTTATGGTTTTACAGGTTCTTAACTATTTGACACTAAATGCAATCCCATGATGGGATGATTTAGGTAGTATGATATTTATGACACATATTATACATATTATTATCCATAATTTTATTACATAGTTTTTTTTCACTTCTTATAGTGTTTCAATTGATTTTCATCTTCTATTTTCATGTTTCATGGAGTCTCAACTAGCTTTGTTATGCCACCAAGGCAAGTAAGGCAAGTATCTCTAACTTCTTATTTCCCTTCCACTCATCACTTCTATGAGACTACACCCTCATCAATTCATGACAAAGTTTACTCCCAAGGTATAAATATGTATGCACCTAATTTTTATATGGTGCAACATTTGTCACATGATAGGTATAATGATGATCGAGTGACCTCCTAATAATTCTCAAATTGGATCTCTCTAACACTCTCTCCTCTTTTTCTTCTCTCTATTTTATGTACTTTAAAAAACCCCTTTTGTTAGACCTTGTATATTACCTCATATTATTATTAAAAACTTCTCATTATTGATAGAACCACCCTATCAGGTGATAAAACTATTTTATAAGGTTACACAACCATCTCATCAGTGATGGGTTCAACATGGTTATCATGTAAACTACCATAGTGGTTCCATCCTAAGAGGTCAGTTATGTTTTAAAATAGGGGTAGTTTTTTTATTTTTATGGGTGGTTTTGTCCCTAGTAGTGGTAGTTATGTAATTACCCCTTTAAATAGTGGAAATTTAATCACTATTATTCTACCTTCTAAATTTAGCTTCTGTGTTTCATTTGTTGACATGTTTTACATAGTTATTATGACATGTCTTGATTTTTAAATCCAAATTGTACCTCCAATTATGCATATATCACTCCTTATATTTATATTCATTGTGATTCCATTATAATTTTAAATCTCGGTTAAACTTAGTCTAACTCCTTTAATCAAGATCCATTGCTCTTTACTATGTAATCCAATTTTAGCTTAATTTTGGTTACAAAAATTTGTGTTATAGCTTAAGAGTTTTTAAGTATTTACATCCACAAACTAATATAATTTATTTGGATCTTTGATTTTATTTCTTTCATGTTCAACTACATAGTTATATATAAGGAGAGCCATTTTTATTGCAACTAGGTCTTTGAAAATGATGTCTTCAACTAGCCATAGTTAATTTTTCCTTACTTTTAGTTGTGTCGATTTTATTGTTCTCCCATTTGTGATAGTAATTTATTCACCCTCATTGTTTTAGATTTCTTTCATCTTCATTTGATTAACATGATACACAATACTAGGGACCATATCACAACAAATATCTTGCCTTCAATTGGTCTATATTAGGATCAGGTTGGAAGTTATTATTTTAGATTTATTTATTTAGTAGATTATATTAAATTAACATCCATTATTTTACTATGTTAAATATTTATTTTGTAAAATGTAGCTTTTGATAGGAAATATATTTATTTTTTCTCATGTCCTTGTAAAAAAAATAGTAATTAGTTTCCTTGTAAAAGAATATTTAGGATCTCTGGATCAACAAATGGTCATGATGGAATGATCCTGTGAGTCAAGAAAGCACACATCAAATAGATGAAAACAATTCAAACCATCAAGTGAGAATAACAAAATAGATTTAGTCTCCATGAGATTAATGAAAATGCTCTAAAATAAAATAGCATTATGAGAATACAAATGCAAGATGATATCAAATACAAACTAGGTACCATTTTTAAAAAGAAAAGAAAGAAGGAGGAGGTAGAAACACCAACCAATAGGAAGGTGATACCTCATAACCTACTCACATAATTAAACATGTTTTATTAACCTAATCAAGATTAATAAAAGGTGTAGTAAAAACCTAATGTAAAAAGGCCTACACCAACACCCTCCTTAATCATAGCTTAGGTAGGTGATGATACAAAAAATGTGTCCTAACAACAAGGCCTGATGAGGTACCCATGTACATAGAATCTACCTTCCCAAAATAGAAGTAACCCCCCCACACATAAAAGACAGTACACCCCTAAAAATAGAGAGAAAAAAAAGAGCTAAGAAGCCCCCTCAAAAGATGAGATCCTCTTGCAATGATAGTATATGTTTGACACTGAATGTTGAAGATGATCTAATTGTGTCAAACAACATTCCTCCCCTTAGGAAGAAATAAAACCATAGAAGAGTGAAAATAATCTCCCCATTCCAGAAAGGAATATGAGGGAAGAAAGATCATCAAATGTTCCTCTAAAAACTTCTCAAATGTCTACATGTCCATAGGTGAAGATGCCATAATCCAAATAGGTACATTCCTAATCAAATAAGTAGGTGATAAACTAGGACCATGTATAAATGATTTATGAACAAGATCCAGATATGATGATGATGTGACAACAACTATGATGAGGTTGTCATTAAAAAGAAACATAAACACTCATATGTGTCCTCCATGTTTTTAATATCATTCTCCACAAACCTATTTGAAACACATGTCAAGAGATCATAAATTAATGTTGAAAATGAAAGACTGTATATGTCCTCCTCCATATAATCACTAGAAGTTCTTGATAAAGTGACATTAAACTCTAAATTAGCAACAAATGAAAGAAGATGCAAAGTGTCCTAAAAAATAGATAGGGTGTTAATGTATTTCAACCATATAAACTGATCATCTAATGAGGATGTGTCCACACAAGAAGAAGTATCAAGAATCTTAGTAGGTACTTGGTCATCCAAGGAGGTATCACTTTTAGATGAAGATTTAATGTCTCCATACAACTTTTGGATGATGGTCCATGAAGTGAAAGGACATTATGTATGTTTAATATGATGTGTAATATCACCTATATATAGTTAGACACATTAGTATATAGACCATGCCATTATTATTAAACCATAAATTCTTTTTTTATAGGTATTTAGTTCAAGAAAAAGTACTAGGAGATAAGGTAGTAGATCTTGATATAGGCAATGATTCTTTATCCCTTGCTTCCAAGATAAATAGTTCTCTAAATTTAGCCTTATAACAAATTTATGGAATTCATTATTAATATCCATGATGAAACTCCAAAAGTAGAACTTTATCTCAGTTCATGATTATAATTAACCCCAAAATTTATTAACCATCATGTATAAATCATGTGTGAAAAAGAGAAGATGTGTAGATAAGAACCAACATAATGACAACCCCCCTTTCACTATTTCAGTAACCCCCCCCAAAAAAAAAAAAAAATAATAATAATAATAATAATAAAAAAATTGGCAATTTATAATTCAATGTGTTTTACAATGCAAATGGGATATATATGTGGGAAATTTAAAAATACACACTTTTGCAAAATATGATGCTCAATTTGGAGCTATCATTTATAATATATTAACAAAATAAACTCATAAATAACTCATTTTTAATAAAAATTACACTAAATGATTAAAATATGTCTAATGCTAAGGGGCTACCTAGCCTTCTAACTAGTCATTGGAACTGGCACAAAACCATAATCTTCCTCAAGCCAACTAAAGTTTAAAAAAATATTAACCCATAGAGCCTTATGTGATTTTTGCATGAAAAGGCTTATTGGAGGTGTTTAAAAAAGATACATAAAGCTATTTTAAATAAAATTAAAAATAGATTTTAATTTTAATCTTATTTTAGGGTAGAATTATCAAAAAGTGATTAGGTAACACCATATTTTTATAATTTGGCTTTAAAAAGGAGGAGAGATGGGAAAAAGTCCATAGGACACCACCATTGTTGGAGTTTGTAGGCTTGGAGACTGTCATTAGAAGGAGATTGTAAGCCTAAAAGAAATAGCATTTCCAATAGAGGGAAGAGTAGATCTGTAAGTAGATATGAAACTAGGTACCTCCAAGGCAATGACTACCCTTGTTATGTTGGCTTCATGGTCAAATAAATCTTTAAATATGATAGAGGTTATGGCAGCTATATTCATACTCCAATGATGTTGCCATGTTTTTTCACAACCTACAACTCAATGAATCACTAGAAACTAGCACCATTAACAGGTCTAGAATTCCAAGGTTAGATCTAAATTTGTCTCAAAATCTACCACCCTACTATAGATCTATCACCAAGCATCTATAGATCTAATGATAAGCCTACTAGAAGAAAATATGCCAAGGTATAATACTTAAAATCTAACACTATATTTAATAAAATTGCCATGTTCCACTATGCTTTTTTGAAGATTCAAAAAGAGACACCTCTAGTAGAAAGGAAAAAATTCAATGCCTCTTTCATTACACTAGATCTTTGTTTGAATCCAATGCCTTTACTTTGTATATAACAAAGAAAATTCCAATAGATGGATCTGAGACATAAAAATACAAAGATAAAGACAACAATGTAAAATTAAAGTAGAAAGAATGTCATGTCTTTGCTAGATTTAATGCCTTTAGCTTTCAAATTCTAAGTTCTTTAAATTCTAACACCTCTCTACCAATGTAATGATTATTATAGAGGATGCCAAGGTGTGATAAGTAGATCTAACATAAATTAAGACTCCTTCCATGCCATCAATGCTGATTAGCAATGCCTTGACATAATAAGCTAATGCCTAAGTAGAGAAAATAGATCAACCTTGACAAATTGTAAGTAGATTTTTAGTCAAACTCATGTCACCAATGCAAAAAGCTAACATACTAGTAATACCCTATATTTTTTTACAAAAATGACCCCTACAATTTTTTTCTTGAGGTTTTTGAGTTTTTTTTTTTTAAAAATAGCCCTGAAATTTCATAAATCATCTAAAAATTTGCCTCATAAATATGTAAATAAACTATAGATTTAAAAACAAAGCTTATAGTATAAAAAATCAGATAATCATGAACATGGATTAGCACTTTGATACCATGAAAGAATTTATAGGATATCCAAATCAATGAATGGTCATGGTGGAGTGATCATACGAGTCAAGAAAACACACATCACATGACTAAAAGCACTTGAAACCATCAAGTGAGAATGACAACATAGATTTAGTCTCTACAAGAGTAATGCAAATGCTCTAAAATCGAGATAACATTGTGAGGATGCAAAGGCAAGATGATATTAAATACAAGCTAGGTATCATGTTTAAATAGAAAAAAGAGAGGGAGGAGGTAAAAAAATCAACCAATATAAAGGTGACACCTCATAACCTACTCACCTAATTAAACATTCTTTATTAACATAAGTAAGATTAATAAAAGTTGAAGGAAAAACCTAATGGGAAAAAGGCCTACACCAACACCTTATTTAATTGTATTCATTTTAGTATATAATTTTCACAACATACTCCTAAATTTAGACCTTAGGTGAATGTTATAAATTATATAATGCATTTTTAGTGACTATAATAACGAATTGTTATCTTTGGAACAATTTTTTTAATTCTCAAAATAAGTAATTTTGACTAGAAAAACTCTAGACAAACCTAGGTAAATAAGTGGTACCATTGTGATTCTTATTTTCATTACTTGGATTAATTGAACATGCTATTCCAATTCATTTTTAAAAAAAAATTAGAACCTATATCATTCATATCCATTTCAAATACATTGTTCATAACTGGCATCCAACACCTAGAATTCTTAAAATATGTTCCTAACTCACTTGGGTGAGAGAAAATTCTTGTAACCTCATAGTATTTGATATTTAGAGTTTATATCTTTTATTAAATAATTTTAATGTTAAGATAACATAGTTTGTATAGTATATCCATCAACATATACATAAAAAAGTACAAAATCAAATCCATATAGCTTACATCTAGAAAGGTTTAAAATCAACATTTTCATACATAGAATAGATCTCTCTCTCTCTCTCTCTCTCTCTCTCTCTCTCTCTCTCTCTCTCTCTCTCTCTCTCTCTCTCTCTCTCTCTCTCTCTCTCTCTCTCTCTCTCTCTCTCTCTCTCTCTCTCTGTGTGTGTGTGTGTGTGTGTGTGTGTGCGTGCGTGCGTGTGCGCGTGCGCGCGTGCACTAAAATTCAATTGCAATTTTTTTCTTAAATTGTTTATTTGGTTTCATTTTTTTATTAATTTAGATTTTTAATTATTTCATTTTCAAGAATAAATTAGTTTTTATTTTAATTAAACATTCACACTAAAAATATATTACTAAAAGCCTTGTCCAAATTTCCAAGGCAAACAAGACCTTACTTATCAAAACATAGAAATTACCTTACAAAATCTATATAGACAATATTATACACTTATTCATTAACTAATATCTCTTAGATGATACTTACCAAAATACATGTTCTTGTTAGAGAAGGTTTTTTCCCTATGCTTAGAGCACCTACTCCCATAATTGGTATACAATCTAATACTAATATCAAGCTTAGGAGACATGTATTGTGTTATGCCTAAATTCCACACCTCATTATTTACTCTCTCAATGCCTTAGAGGATCATTAATGAATTATAAATCTACTATATTTTCTCCTTTAGAATAGTGGCCACCATCATGACATTATCCAAGTATATTTTCTCATTCCCACCTCCTTTTCCTCAAGACTAGCCTCATCATATTTCACTCACACCTATGGATGACATTAACTTGCATAGCCAACTTGAAAAATTATATTTATTGTCATCAGTCATTCAAACTAATCTCCCTCATTTCCCTAGTCCTAGCTTTGACCAGGGGCTTCACCTCCTCATGATCTTAGAGGTTAAAATACCTTGGATCTTTATTTTTACATATATTGACACTCTCAACGAACACTATGACATTGTTAACATCTTTTAGTTACATCACAATAACCTTTTTCCACTACCCATTCCAAAAACCATTCTAGCTAATAACTATAGACACATAAAACTAGCCACAAACTGGATTTTGATTGGACTTTAGAATGATTCCTACCAACCATTGCAAATTAAGCTCAGGAATCACTAAACATCCCAAATTTGAATTTGCATCATTTATCAAAGATTATAATCATGTTAATGCATTCCTAATTAGGTTATTTTACCATATACAATAGTAATCTCTCACAGATTCATCTCTAATCATTTTATGACATCACAACAATCAATTTGGCCTATGTACCTATTAAGTTGGGCACTTGCATACTTAAATCAAATATTGAAAATGTTAAAACCCTAATCAGATTTAATTAACAATTTAAACCAAATTAAATTCCTAGTTCAAATTATCCATGTGCAATTAATGAATAAAGTAAAAAGGAAATTTAAAAATATGAAATATCTTAGCCTTTCAAGATTATCTTTGTAAGTTGTCAAGCCTTTTGGAAAATATACTAAAATGAGACCCATGCCTATTCACTTTAAATCATTATTAATTGACATTATTAACTCTACTAGGGTTATGTTGACTCACTTAGGTTAGGTTTTAACCCATTAAAATCCTTAACTCCATCTTGACTCACCTTGGGTTGGGATTAGGTCCATTTTCTATAAATACAATCCATTGCCCATTGAATTACAATATTGAAAATTGTAAATTTATCTTTTAGGTTTTATTGCATGAGATTCATATCAATAATGTTATAATTATAAAATATTTATCCAAGCTACACCAACCCAACACAAGACACAGTGGTGCCAAGGAGAGAAGGAGCCTACACACCTCTATTTGCCAGAGACTCTTTGAATCACAAACTGAGCAAGCCACTCAAAATAACATTTAGAGATCTTAAGGAAGGTAATATATTGTGTTTATTTTGTATTTTAGTTGTGATTTTCATTTGGTTTTGTTCATTAATCTCACCCCTAAGATCTAGGATTTTAAGTGTTAGTGTTAGTGTGTTTATTTGAGTTTTTTTGCTTAAACTAACACTTGGTAAAACCTCCCTTCTTGGATTTATATGATCACAAATGTCATGCCTACTGGGACCTAAATCATCTCACATATCAAGGAGAACAAAGTGAAACTCTTAGTTTTTTAAATGAATGCTTAATCATCTTAAAATTTTGATTCTTTACTTTGTTTTTATTTATTCTATTTTTAGTGATACCTAGATTTACATAGAGAATAATATCAGTTTTCCCTAATTAGCATCAGTCATGTACTAACCAAAATTAGTTCTATCTAACCATCATTGAATACCTATGTAGGGTATAACATGATAGAAAATTTGTATTTTTATGTTTCCTTAAAAGTTGTAAGTTGTTATTTTGGTTTTTAACTCTCTATCTAAAACTTTTATTATAGGATCCAAACATTTTTATAAAGGTTTTATACTAACTTAGGGGTAAAAAGTGTTTGAAAAATTGTTTTTTCCTAAGGGTTCATATGTAACTGAAATCGGTATTTATTGATCAGTGTTGGTTCTTTCCAATCAACATCGATCACTATAGATTGACATCAGTCTCTATGTAAAAAAACTAGAGAAAACTTGAGAGTTTCCATTTCAAATCTTATTTTTTACCTTGAAAATGTACTTTAAATTAGAAGGAAACCCTCTAAAAATTGTAGGTCACACATGAAAAAATGAAAAATTTGAACATGCTTAAGTCTTGAAAATTTTTGTTTGGTGCTTAAAATAAATTTATATGGTCTATACTTAGTTTTTTTTGTAAAAGTTTTATAAAGTTTGAAACTAAGGCCAAGTTCCAAGAAAGTATCACAAACATATCAATTTGGTGTATAAAATAAACATTCACTTAAATTGAAAAATTCTTTGAAGTGTTTTGTTTTACACTAGATCATTTTATACTTGTTTATTTTTCACAAATGAAGGATACATGTATTGTCTGCCCCCATCCCCTTTAGGGAACTTGAGAGACTAAAAGTGCTTCTTCATTGAAATTTGTGCCTTTATCCAAGGCATAAAAAGAATGTCGTTAAGTCTCTTCCCAAAACCTATATGGCTTGAGTGATCAAAACACAACCTCTAAAATCTTTTCACTTGGTCATTTATTTTATACAACTTGGATTGTGAGTAGGATTTCATAGCCTCATTATGAGTTATTTATGAAAGATTTGACCTAGGGTTTCATATCCCAACATTGTTTCAACCTTACTCCATGATGGGGTATATAAATCAGGGCATGTATACTATGATTTTCAAGGTGTTGAGTGGATAATCTCCAATCATAATGAAAAATGGAGTTAGTTTTAGTTAACCAAGGGATTACACTAAGTAGTACACAAATGGAATCACTATGCAAAGGAATAGACCCTTTCATAGTAAGTTAACCAATATGAAATTAATTGACATGAGTCATTTCTAGTGTTAATCAAACTTAGGACCATCTAGACAGTCAAAAATTTAAGTTTTAAAACAACCTAACTTGCCATAGACATATTGTTGATGTAGGGTGAGTATCTTGAAGTTCAATTTCACCATGTAATCTCTTGGGAGAATGGGGGTTTAAAAAACCTACTACTTCATGCACTTTTATTTTTTTATTAACACTTAAAATCCTCCCAATAGCATGTATATAGATGGAATTCAGTGATACGATGCAACATTGTTGGTTTTAGGGCTTTAGACATTATACTTAGTTGTATTTTGTCATTATTCCTTTACTTGGTCTTTTGAGTCTAAAAAATTTGTTTGTTTTTGCCATGTCAAAATTAGTTTTATGTCCACATCACTCTATTGTTTAAAAATTTATTATGTTATCCATTTAACACCATACCTTCACCTTAGCCTTTCTCAAAAAATTTGTGTGTATGTCACTTGATTGAAATGGGTGATGTTACGTTTCCCAAATCATTTCAAGTTTTGTGCTTTGGAGTCTTAAAACAAACCATCGATCATACCTTTAGAGAGTGACAACATTTTTATGTTACTCAAGTCATTACATAGGGTTTTCTTGTGTCCATCTTTCCAAATTTGAAACCAATCCATGTATGAGTCTTTATTTAGTATTGTTATATCATTCACCTTTGTCTAACTTATTGATCAAATAAGCCTAGTTTTCCTAAGTTGAGTTTTTAATTAACCTTGACAAGTTAAAATCCAAACATTGATAGATTTTTGTTTATGTGTTATCTAATTTGGTCCTAGATGTAGATATTTCTATTTTGGGTTGTGTAACTTAGGTTAACTCTTTACCTAAATTTGAAAACTATTATTGGTGCCTTAATTTAGGAGAAAATAGTTTATCTCCAAGTGCATTTTATTTATTACCTCATATCAAATTGACCAAGTTCATGTTTAAACTCAAATGGCTAGTATATGCCAAAGTGTTTTAGATTTTCTAGATTAAATATCACATTGTTTTTAAGTCTAGATTGTGTGCTTGTTTTTCCAAAATCCCTAGCACATGACTTTATTTGAGCCTAGATTTTGATTTCATGTTTTCTCAAAATACCTAACAACCTTTATTTTTATAGATTAGCTCTATTTCGAACACCTTGAACTTAGAGTTTGGCATTTTGATTTTTCATTCATCCACTTGACCTTTTTGTGTGAGACATTGAACATTAGATATTTGATGTTAGTTTATTTATAAAACATTTTAGCATAAATTATGTTTAGAGATATAGATCCATATTTTGACCAATGTAGATCAATTTTGAACAATTTGTATTTCTAGACATTATTTTTTAGATTTTATATAACTCTAACCCTTTTTGTTATGAAACATTCACCATTGATTTGACCATGTCTCACTATGCACATAGTGGCATCATGTATAATCCAAGGTATAATAATGTGGTCACAAAAAATGACTTTATTAAATTTCCTTATGGAGATGATGCCATTTGTGAAATGAATACTTATCCACCTTACAAAACTCAAATGGGGGAACAAATCCATGATATTTTAGCCCATTATTTGGTCAACACACCTCTATACTTAGATAAGGACTAATAACAAATATCACAATACCTATCTAGCAGAACTTTGGTTGTAGAACAAGTTAAACATCAACTGTATTACATTGTAATTCTGTCAAATTATGATACTTTTTTTAATTAACATTTACTTGAAGAAAAGGATGAAGTCTTAATTAGAGTAATAGAGGTAGGAATTAAGTTTCCAATAGACTTCCCCCATGAAAATTTGACAAGTTTAGTGATAATGTCATATCACAACCTTCATGTATTTGTCACAAGAAAAGGCCTCATGGAGGACCAATTCATGCACATGCATATAGCATAAAAAACCTATCTAAACTTAGTGCACAATTTCAACATGTCCTTGTCAAAAGCTCCTCTTATTGAGTTAAATCCTTCAATAGGAGTTTTAATTAAATTGACAAGGCAATAAAATTTTGGTATAGATCCATTAACATGAATCACTTTAGTTGGAGACATGTTCAATGCCCTAGATATTGAATAAGTGTCCTATGATTCTATGTAGCATAGTGAGCCAAACATAATGGACAACATGCAAGTATCATCCAATCCTGACCAAAGTGGTGTAAATGCACATAAAACTTATCCACAATAAAACCTATCTTTATTTAACATTTTAAGTGGTTTGAAAATGTAGGGTGTAGTAAATTATACCTCCTAACCTTAAACAACTACTTCTTATATCACAAAACCACAAGGATTAAGTAGTCAAATAATGACCAATGTCATGCCTCAAAAAAATCTGATGAATATTACCCCACCACAATAGGTGATGACTAATATTACACAACCATAGTCATAATAAAACATACCAACACAACAAAGACAAAACATTATGCCATCACAATAGGGAAAACCAATGTTCCACCTCATTAGGAAGTGATAAACATACCTCTTCAATCACATACCAACATACCTCTTCAGTTGTAGACCAACATACCAATATAATCACAAATTATGTCTAATAAACAAAGTACAGGTATTAGTCAATGATAAATGCTAAAGCTTCAACATGCATCTACTTCCTAATAAGGATTAAAAAAACCAAAAGGTTATAAAGTTTGACAAGTATAGGTTAGGAAATAATTACCTTTTATCCTTAACATGCCACTAACTCAATGACAGGGCCTTGGTTCCCAAGTTCCCTTTAACTAGCAAGGTTTGAGTAGTTGATATCAAGTCCCTAATCAACCTCAATAGGCATGGTACTTCACCCCTAGCCATATCCTTTCATCTCAACCAAAATTTCCCCAAAACTAGACTCATATACCAAATCCTAACTAGAATATTGGACATGTGAAATTCCATAAATCACATCATAATTCATTCATGCATATTTTTAGTCAGTTCTCAAACCAGACCAACCTTCCATAGCAAACCATGCCTCCACTATATCTTGGTTAAAGTAACCCACTTTTGAATTCATAACCTCCACCTCAGACCAATGTTCCCTCTAGTTTCGTAGCCCAAGAATTACTATAAATGAAAGATGCAATTATTACCATCAAACCTAGGAAATAGACCAAAATTTTTAAGTTTGAAGATGTGTATTCCTACCCTTTCAACATGGATTATTTGTAAATTCCATTTCTTATAGGGTATGAACCACCGAAATTCAATAAATACAAGGGGAAAGGAGACCCCAAGGCCCACTTAATTGAATTCTTTGTTGTTTTTCAACTAGTGGCTTATAGTGACATATACCTCCTACTATTGTTTTAAGGAGTCTAATAGGAAAAGCTGTGGAGTTTTTTTTATAAAACTACATAAGAATTTAGTTTCTAATTTTGATTATCTTTCAGATAAGTTTGTTCAACACTTTTACAATATCAAGCATGAGTTTTTTATTGGTAGATTTGATTCAGTCCAAATATAAGGTTGGTGAAAGCTTTGTAAGTTATCTACAATAATAGAGAGTACTTGCTATTAGATTCACCCATAGTCTTCTAGACAAATAATTAGTTGTTGTGTTTACAAAGAATTTACATAGTGAGATATCTTACCATATGGAATTGTAGTGTACACACACTTTCAAGGAAACCATTGAAAAAGGTTTTTTTATTGAAATAACCCTTATTAATAAAGATATCATCAATCTTACTTCCTCAAATCAAAACCATATTACAAACCAAGGAAATGGTCACATCCATAATCATAACCAAGTCTAAGTTCAAGCATTGCAATTAGCACAGGCTAACAATTATGAAAAGTCCAAGCCATTCAATCACAATAAGAATATTTTTGTAATTGTATTAACTGAGTCATAACATGTCTAAATTGTGAAAAAACCATCTATTCATCTTATATTTCATGTGCAAATCACTCCTCACTAATAACCTATTCAACAAATATAACAAGAATAGTAGCCTAGATCAACATAATAAATGCAACAACCATTGAATTTACAAACCCTTATCTAACTATAACTATTCCTACTCATTGTGTCTTTAATCACATTTGAAAACCCATTGATTCTATGTTTTACAAGCTCACTTAAATCAATTTGATTAGTTGGCCTATTTTGAAACATTATCTTGAGGGCATTCCTTATCTAGATTAGTACCAACAAAATTAATTATATGAGTATCATCGAGTTAATGGACATAATTGACATCATTGTGTGTAAATTAAAAATTTGATTGAGAATATGTTGGTAAATAGGGGTATAACATTGGATAATGGAGCTTACATGTCCAATAAAAATTTAGGAATTTATCAAAACCCCTTTATACAACATAAAAACCAATAATAGAATTAGTAGTGTCAAACATAATAATAATAATAATAGTATCAATAGTCAAGATAGAACCAATAAAACCAATAGTAAAACCAAAAACATCATCCAAATAGATGGAACTAAGGCTAGAATGATGCCAACAATCAACAAACCTACTACAAAGTTATACATGACTACAACAATTTTGTAGTACATATTGTAAGAGGTCATGTTTACACCATCTCTATCAATCTGAGACTAATACCAATCAAATAAGACTATTTCTAATTAATTCCAATCATCCAACCCATGCTGGTGATCTTTCCTTAACATGGTACCTAATATAGGCACACTAGTAAATAAGGATTACCACTTTTGGACCACATAATGATAATTCACCTTTGTCATATGACCACATACAAGTACATTGGTAATCAATACTTATATTATTTGTTCCCCCACCACCATCATTTGCTAGCATAAATGGTCATGTATATAATCTTTATTATGCAATCACAACTCTATGGTCAAAGATTACCATACCATGCCCACATCTATCTACCAGTTCACCCATCCCATCCACCTTTCTATATAGGAACATGCCATTTGTTGATGTGTAATAATAGACATTCGATATTATGGAATAATTATAGAATATGCCCACATAAATATCCATTTTATATTTTTTACATACATCCACCATCCACATAAATATATTGATAAATTTCTTTGACTAATCCCAAGTTCCTAATGACATATCTCTAGATGAATTTTAAGCTTTGGTTAGACATTTTCCCCAAGCCAACAATTAACCTTCAACCAAAGTGATATGTCTTGTATTTTCCCTCTATATAACAATCCAATATACATTTAAGTTATCATAACATGGAACAAAGTGAAACATGTCATCATAGACAATGGGTTAGGTCTAAATATTATGTCTCTAAAGCTCATCAAGATTCTCAGGTACATTATAGCCAATCTCCAACTAGAAATGATCACCATCAAAACCTATGACAATGATGATCAAGAATCACAAGGCACCATCAACTTACCAATTATGTTTGGGCCCTTAAGTACACTACACTATGACATGTGTTAGTCCTCGATTTATCATATTATATGATTTTGGGTAGACCTTGGATACATGAAATTCATAAAATCCCTTCAACATTACACCAGTGTATCAATTTATCCCATTTATTTATGGAAGTTACTATCCATGGATATTTGTATCTATGCAAACATTGCAATCTTTTGGAGGCTGAGTACCCAAGCTATAACTACTATTTTGGCTTTAATCTAGTTCTTAATAAGGATAAGGGGAATGAAATAATGATTGATTCACTAAGGGTAAATTGCATTGACCTAAATACCCTAGATTCACTTTTCCACATGCTACCTCCTAAAATTTCTAATCATTATACCATCTCAGATAATATCCCAAGAGAATATTTGACCCATGATACATTCCATATTGCTAAGTTTCCATAGAACCACAATTCCTTTATAAGACCAAAAGATAAACCACCCTACATGGAATGGAAAAGAAAGGGCAAAGGTAAACTATATAGTCCAACACCTATCATTTTCATACTGGCCACCTACCAAAAGTAGGACCCACTTAAAGAAGATAAATATTGGTTGTATAATGACAAATTGGCTAACTATTACCTAAATGTCAAGTACCCCATTTCAAATAAAATCATGGAAAAACATGCTTATGAAGGAGGAAGCCTTGGGTTAAATCAATAGGGTGTGCTTGAGCTAATTTTTACCACATGGTACAAAGGAACATATGGTGTTGGATATAAACTACCTAGGGGTGACCCCATACACCTTATTCATTTTCTAATGCCAATTACTAGTGATGATGATTTCAACATCAAAGTAGAGTCTGATCATAGCCCTTTTGATGACCTATCCAATATTAATTTGTTTGATACCAATGTCATTTGTACCCTTCGACTAGTTATTCACCATAATCCACTTCCTTTATATTATCCTCAACTGATAGATTGGGACCAATAAGAATCAACCATGTTGGATAATGAGTTTTAAAATGATGAGACTTTCTATGATTTTTTAGGCCTAAGGGACATTGTTCCATTGGGAGACCATAAACAAGGGTTCGTACTCAAGTTATATCCTAAAGCCTTTTTTGGAGAATAGGTGAACACCCTTAGCCATAAAAAATTAAATAGAACATTGAGGTTCCAAAGTGGAAACCTCTTTGAGGTGATTTTAGACTAGGGAAATAGTAAAGGGAAATTCCAATCTAGTGGAGAAAACTTATTTCATGTACCATTAGATAGGGGCATTTAACCTTGTTCAAACATAGCTCAGGATACCACCAATGATGAACTTGCCTATGGGTTTGAGTTCATTTTTGAAGAGCAATAGGCTTTTAATCAAATCATCCAAGAATTCCCAATAGTATTTATCACATGGCCATCCTTACCATTAGGGTATTCTAATTCATCATACCTATGAGAGCTTGAAGAAATATTCCTAACAGAGGAATCTATCATTATAGGTAACATTAAATATTTATCCACCTTTCTAGAATATGGTTCAACTCTTCTTATGAAGGATACTAAAAAAGTTAATATCGGGACTCTAGATGACCTAAAATGGATCAAATTAGACATGTCCATCACTGAGGAGGAATGTGAAGTATTTACATCCCTTTTAAGGTCATCTATTGATATATTTTCATGGCCCTACTCTAACATTCTAGGTTTAGACCTTGCCTTGGTTGTGCACCACCTTGTGGTACATCTTGATGCCAAACCTACAAAACAAAAATTATGTAATATTAATCCTCTCATTAATATATTAGTAAAGAAAGAGTTGTAAAAAATCTTGGATGTAGGATGTATTCAATCGATTGAATAATCTAGTTATATCTCTAATGTTTTACCAGTCAGTAACAAGCTAGAAGGAATTAGAATATGCATTGATTTTAGAGACATAAACAAGGCCTACCCAAAGGATGTCTTTCCTCTACCAAATATTGACATGATAGTCAACTCCATAGCAAGTTATGAAATGCTTTCACTGATGGATAGATTTTCAAGGTACAACTAGATCTAGATCATGCTAGAAGAACAACACAAAATAGTATTCACTATACTATGGGGAATGTTATGTTATGAAGTTATACCATTTGGTCTCAAAAATGGTAGGGCCAATATCAAATATCCATGGCCATCATATTTCATCATATTCCATGATATGATGAATGACATTATTGAAGACTATGCGAATGAAATCCTAGGTAAATCAAAGACTAGGAATGATCATCTTGTAGCACTACAAAGGATATTTAAATGATTGCATGAATAAAAAGTAAGGCTAAATCCTAATAAGTGTGTTTTTGGAGTTAATTCAAGAAAATTGCTTGGGTTCATTGTGTCTCTTAGATGAATTAAAGTTGATCCAGCCAATGTATAAACCATAACTCAGATGCCACCACCAACCAATTTGAAGCAACTCCATAATTTACAAGGCAAGATTCAGTATATCAGATGCTTCATATCTCAATTGGTAGACAAGTTCCATCATAAATATTCTTATTTTATTGCCACCAATGCCAAGAAAGTCATTCTTACTATATCTATTTGCCATATACAAATGCATAGGATGACTTATAGCTCAACTTTATGATAATGAAAATTAGCATGCCATGTACTATCTAATGTGTACACTAGCTGTATATCAACACAATTATATCCCCATTGAAAAAATGTGTTTATCTATGGTCTTCATAGCTCAGAAACTATGACATTATGTGTTGAAGAGCAAGACCATGGTCATTTTAAAAGTAGATTTTCTCAAGAATATACTATCCAAAATATCTCTAGAAGGCCACATGGCCAAATTTATAATGCTTATTAGTGAGTTTGAGATAGAATACATAAACTAAAATCCATAAAGGGATAATTACTTGTAGATTAGCTTATTAAAGCTCCACTTGTAGATATTGAACCATTAACATTTAAATTCCTAGATGAGTCCATTATGACCATCATTAATCTTGAGGAGTAGCACTGGAAGATATATTTTGATGTATCATTCATATCACATGGATTGGGGTTAGGCCTTTTATTTATTACATAATAAGGGGATCTAATCCCTAAATCATTCAAGATCAGCTTTCTTTTTACCAATAACATGACTAAATATGAAGCACTCATTATAGGTTTTTGATAGGAAGTATAATTAAACATAAAATATCTAAAGGTTCATGGTGATTCTCTATTAATCATCAATCAAGTTACAAACCATTTTTAGATCAAATATGACAGGTTGGTCATGGTCGACACTCTCAAACATTAGATTGTCAATGTATAGTTTACATATACCAAGGGATATTAATAGAATAATATATTCCATGACCACTACTAGATCTATGATTTTTCATATAGATACTACAAAATAATACAAGTTCCTTATTAAAAATCTACTAGCACTAGCTCATGAACCTTCAACCATCGCAATGATCTATGATATTATTAGTCCTAGATCTATATGGTATTTAAACCTTTATACCTATCTTTTAAATAATCCAAATCCTTTATCCACCATGTTGCATGTTATACCTTACTTAGACCAACCCTTTACTACCATAGTTTTTATGAAACTCTAATTCATTGTTTACATTCGATAGAACCTACATTAGCATTATGAGAAGTTCACAAAGGATTATTTGGGGCCCACACTAGTGGGGCCATCCTCTCCAAATGTCTCTTATGTATTAGGTACTATTGGCCAATGATGGATACAGATGTAGCTACATATATGAAAAAGTGCAAAAAATGTTAAAAGCATGCAAATCTAATTCATGCCCTAACCAAGACTCTAAAACTAATGATTACACCATGGTTGTTTGATAAATGGGGAATTGATCTCATTGGGAAGATAAACCCCACCTCATCTGATGGCCACAAACATATCCTTACTGCTACTAAATACTTCACCAAGTGGGTTGAAGTTATACCCCTAACTTACGTGATTGGAAAGAAAATTTCCAAATTCATCCTTAACCATCTCATTTTACACTATGGTATCCCCTCTAAAATTATATATAATAATGGAAGATCATTAAAAAACAATATTTTAAATTGTTATGTTCCAAGTATAAAATTTCTCAACATTTTTCCATGGTGTATTAGCCTCAAGGTAATGACCAAGCAAAATCATCTAATAAAACCATTGTCAACATCCTAAAAGTGATTGTCAATGATTTTGGTCACAATTCAAACCTCCAAATATTTATAGAATTAAAGCCATTCTTCTTATTGAGGTTGAGTTACCTTATTTGTGCATCTCTTTGATGTAGGTTCTAGATGATCAATACTATCAAGCAGCTCACTTACAATAGCTAGGTATACTTTATGAGAAATAAATGGCCTTAGTTAAGAACTTGAAAGCTTAACAAAACTAACTCAGTGGCCACTATAATCAGTGTGTCAAACATAGATAATTTGAGAATGGTGATCTTGTTATTAAATAAAAGTAATAGAATACCACAACTGAGAAGAAACACAAAGGCAAGTTCATTCCTAACTAGATATGCCCTTTCGTCATTATTTCAAACTATAGTACTAGAATGTATAGGATTGATACACCAGATGGGGATGAACTTGATGAGCCAATAAACTTTATACACCTCAAGCATTACTTTTCTTAAGAATCATGGTGTATTGTCTATGAGGTCCATTTCTGTTGTACCATAATATCGACATTCTTCTTTGTACCATAATATTATACGATAACATTCTACCATATCATTATCCCATATATTTCCCATTGACCAAGTTATTTTTACAACTCCCTACCCTACCCTTTGACCTTGGTTTTATTCCATTGGTTGTATGAGAACTTACAACATGAAGACTCAAATCAAGTTTTAGTAGTTAATTTATTATTCTTGATAGGGGCCATATTTTATAGAAGTCTAATAGTGGTTTAAAAGTTACATATTTCATTTCTTGTTCCATTTTAACCATGTAGTCTTGATTATAATTACCTTTGGGTAAATTAGTGTCTCGCCATCATGCTACTAATTTTAAGTACCCATGGGAAAATTAGTATCATTGACCTATGTCATTATTTTATAATTATAATTTTATATGGGAAAATTAGGGACAACACTTATTTCTCATGCCTTGAAGTAACACCTTGTCATGCCTATGTTGTATTGTGCTATTTTCCCACTTTTTAATTTAACTGCTAACTAGTCAGATTCCTTCATTGTAAGGTAAAACTAAATTGACTTGAGGTTCCATCCTAGGAATATGTAAGTAGCACTCAATTCATGTTGAGGCCATATCAATCACCCCTTCTATGTTTGAATGCTCTCACCATTTTTCAAGCAACCTAAGTTAGGCTCTTGCCATTTTGTTAGCATGTTATGTTTGAACACTCTTATCATTTTGAAAGCTTGAACTATTTAGTGTCTCATCATTCTAGATTGAGTTGAGATACATAGAAAATTATTAAAAAAATTATATAATATTTTAGAAAATCCTAACCATTGACCACTTCTTTTCCTTAAGGATTATGGGATCCCTATATACTTCACAAGAAACCACTTTTTATTTAGTTTCCCCATTCTAAATAGACTTGCATCCCATTCTCTCACCATTTTATGATCCTATCCACATATTCTTATATCGCATCCATCTTATTTTCTTTCTCTTCATTTTATTCTATCCCATTTCTTGGAAGAAATAAATTTTACATAATGTTTTTTTTAGATACTATGTCCATGGAACTATGTAGGTAGCATCTACTTGCCTAGTGCATCTAGATATAGCTTGGCCACCCCCTTCCTTTTCTTCTATTCCTTCATTTTTGGTTTGTTTTTTTGTCTCTTATATTCCAGGGGAAATGCTCATCATATTTCTTCTATCATGTTGTTTATACTCACATTGTGATTAACCATTGTTTGTGTTCTTATTGGTTGTTTGTTGTTTATTTATTATTTTGTCTTTATATTTCTTTGTTTTGTTTACTTCTTTATTTTAGTTTTTATTATGCCTTGATTCAGTTTATGTGCATTTATTGGGTGATTCCTTCCACATTATTCTTTACTATATCCATATTCATATGTCAAAATTTTCATAATGGTTTTTATCATTTGTTTATTATTTTAAATTGAGTATTGGATCACATGTTAGTCCTTATGCATATTTCAGCCAAGTTATCATAGTGTTCTGTCATGATGCCTACCATCATGTGCTACAAAAAAAATTAGATACAAAAGTCTACATGATAATGAATTAATGATATATCTCCTTGGTACCAAATAATTTCTAGTCTAATGTAAATCATATCCTACATAGAGTAATTAAATAAAAAATGAATTTTCCCCCTTACTATTTTGGCCTAGCATCTCCCTATTAATTAGGTTGCCTAAATTCATATTTCTCCTTTATGCCAAATTACAATCATATTCCATATTATTTTTTCCATAATCTAGGTATAATGTTTATAGCAGCCTTTGGGCAGATCATTGTATACCGTCCCACTTGAATTACCAATGATTATAACCACCTTTAGGAAAATCATTATGTTTCCATCTATTTTAAGGTTAATTATTGTAACCACCTTTGGGAAAATAATTATCTTTCTTATGAGAAATTTGGGCATGTTTCCATTATGATAATGATTATAACTTCCTTTGGGAAAATCATTTTCTTGTTACCCTAATACTATTTCAATGATTATAACCACCTTTGGGCAAATCATTATCATTCTTATCCCACCTATGTTGATGATTATAACTACAAATGGAAAAATCATCTTATTTGTCTACCCTCACTAGGGTAGTTTTATATGCCACTAATTATAATCACCTATGGTAAAATTAGTCTTTTCCACCCCATTTCAACTTTTTAGTCCAATTGTTTCCTCCTTTCAAGGGATTGGTTGCTAACCCCTTTGCCAAATACTTCCTTAAGGTGGCACATATAGTTCATCCATTACAATTAAATTCATAGGCATACATGAAATTTTAATTAGTTAATAATAAATTACTATTCCTATCACTTATAATGCCTTCCCAAATAGGGGCAAACTATAGACACATAAAACTGGCCACCAAATAGCTTTTGGCTAGACTTCAGTTTGATTCCTACCAACCATGGCAAATTAAGCCTAAGAATTACTAAATTTCCCAAATTGGTTTTTACATCATTTTATAAATATCATAATCATTTTTAAGCATCCCTAATTGGGGTATCCTACCATATTCAACCATAACCTCTCATAGATTCATCTCTAATCACTCTATGGCATCATAATAGTTAATTTGGCACATGGACCTATTAAGTGGGGTACTTGCCCACTTAAATAAAATATTGAAAATTTTAAAATATTACTCAAAATTAATTAACAAGCTAAACCAAATTAAATACCTAGTTAAACTATCCATGTGTAATTAATGAATAAATAAAAAAGGAAATTCAAAAATATGAAATATCCTAGCTTTTCATGATTACCTTTACAAGTTGTGAAGCCTTTTGGAATATTTAGAAATGAGACACATGCCTATTCATTGAAAAGAATTATTACTTGACAAATTACAACTATAATATAGATATGTTGACTCACTTAGGCTAGGTTAGAACCCATTTCAAGCCTTAATTACACCTTGACTCACCTTGGGTTAGGGTTAATCCATTTTTTATAAACATAAGCCATTACCCATTGAATTACATGCTTGAAAATTATAGAGTTATAATGTAGATTTTATTTCATGAGATTCATATCAAAAATGTTATAATTACAAAATATTGATCTAAGCCACACTAAGCCAACACAAGCCACAATGGTGCCAAGGAGAGAAGGATCTTACACACCTCCATTGCCAAAGACTCTTTAAAGCACAAACTAAGTAAGATACTCAACAAAGCATTTGAATCTCTCAAGAAATGTAAGAGATTGAATGTATTTTTGTATTTTAATTATGTTTTTCATTTGGTTTTGTTCATTAAGCTCATCCCTAAGATCTAGACTTGTAAGTGTTAGTGTTAGTGTGTCTATTTGAGTTTTATTGCTTAAACTAACATCTGATCTAACCTCCCTTATTAGATTATTACAATTAAAAAAATAACCCAATACATATCCAATAATTATGTTATATGTCTTAGCCTAACCTTATGGAGTCAAATGCAAAGTTTAGTGTGTGTTATTCATATGTAGACATGGTCATCGAGGTCACTTATCCTCTTAGGGTAACAATATCAGTCTCTCTCTCTCTCTCTCTTCAATGAGACCTCATTGTCTTATGGTCTCCCTATACTCTACATCTAAATAAATTAGTAAATCAGTTACATCTTCCTCTAATATATATATCTTATTAGTCTAGATTGTAATCTCTCTACCTAGCCTATCTATAGTTGATTGGGCTACCTCTGAAATCCCTAGTTGATATGGACTTGCCTAGCAAGATTTTTATCCCATATCCTATTTTAACCCTCCTATGGTAGTAATTTTAACCTATATATACTTATCACCAATATCTTCCCACTCTATCTCTAAACTAGGTCCATATCCCCTTTTAATATCTTTCTCTTAAGATCTCACAATACTATTACTTTCATTATTACTATCGTCAATGCTTTGATTATCACTACTTGAATCCTTTGAGATAGAATCTATGATCACTGGCATGGCATGCTATAATGTAACCTATCTTAAAGGTACATGCTATAAGGTCACTTATTTTAATGATACATATATGAGAATGGTTGTTGGCACTAGTCTTACCCCTTATCCCTATACCTAGTGAGGAGCTAGCCTCATATATCTATGTTTTCTCTATTGTGGTTGACAACTAATCACCTCCTAGAGGCCCTAGAATTATAAACCATATGGGTCTCATTTTTACCCACCATTTTGCATAAGACCAAGTAACTACTACAACATCCATGCCACCCTTATATCCCCATGTCACCTAATTTACTATAAAAAATATATCCATGTTTTCATCCTTGAAATAGGTGCCCCCAACTCACCAATATCTCATATGACCCAAAAAATATTGAGATCCCTTTGTAAAATATAATTTCATCTAAAACTATCATTGTATGTGATTAGGCCTATACAACTCAACAAACTAATCTTGTCACCATATAATGTAGTATAGGGTTGTCATATACTATGTTACCACTACATCCTCTATACATTAAAAGTGACTCTTCATGTAAAAATACCATATGAATTCCCCAAACACTATCTCAAACATGGATTATTGGTGATAATGTATATCCTTTAAGTGTCCCTAATAACACCCCTCCTATCAAGTACCACCCATACACTAATGGTTGATCAAGATGTCACTATCATAGACTGCCCATAGGTCGATCTATGAAAATATGCTCCCAAGTATATATCTAAGTAGTGTTCATGGACTAATACCTCTCCCTCATATATATATCAACATATGCAGGCACCTCTAAATTTGGTCTGATAGTACTGGGCCCTCAGAAAATTGTGTATTAGAGTCCACCATATCATGAATAATACCATGGAATCCAATATTAAAGTAGAAACCACTCTTTTTGTGGAGAAATATGTCACTAAAAATAGCCAATAAAATCACTATGTACTTATTAACCAATGGTTATGTTTTATATATTTATAAGGCTAAGTCATCCAATGAGTCATATCAACCACACAATAAATGTTGGCACTATTAGTAATGGAAATCAAATCCTCTAGAATGGTGAGCTGCCCATACTACATCTAGTGAATCATATAGCCATAGATAGGGATCCAAATTATATTCCATACATCATCTATGGTCACCATCACCTCTCTAGTTAGAAGGTGTAATGTGGTCATCTTGGAATATTAATGGTTAGCTAGCACTGACAAAATAGCCATGTATACCTATATTAGGGGCATTATAGAAATATGTTGTAGAGTAACCACATCAAATAATGATAGTGTATCATCAGTCCATAATCATATTCATCATAAATTTTACAACTATTAATCATGTGAAATCAACACTAACACCTACTCATGCTAATCATAAACAAGTTAAAATGATTGATCAACAAAATATATCTAGACAAAATAATTAAAAATCCCTTATCACAAGAAAATCGTTAAGATTATCTATACCAAACCTTCATCACTAACATTTAAACCAACATACTTCTTATTTTTTTAATATTTTGTACCACTTAGGCATTTTTTGTTATTTTGGTGATTCTATCATTTATTAGGGCATTATCATTATTTATTTGAGTGATTATACCACTTGGTAAATCATTACCATCATTCTATGTTCCTTTAACCATTTTGGTGATTCCACCATTTAATCAAGCATTATCATCACTTATCTACATGATATCACCATTTCTACATCTCTTTTGTGTTTTGGTGATCTTGTAATTAGTCAAGTTGGTTTCATCATTTAACAAGTAGATATTTCCATTTATTTCTCATTTCCACCATTTTTACATTTTTGATTGATTACGGCATTATCACCATTTCATAGTTTCTCACCCTTTCTAATAATATCATTTAAATTCCCAAAATATCATTATTATTTCTAGTGATATCACCACTTTATTAATGATATGACCATTTTTGGGTGTAATATCACCATTTTTAAAATGGTGATATTTCTTAAATTCCTACTTATAATGTGTAATAAATTATTTAGATGCCAATATTTACCCAAAATAAAGTTACCTACCAATGATTTGCTTCTAACTAGTCATTGATACTCTTGCACTCACTTGCCTAGATGCCTTTTATGTGGAATACGTGAAATTTTGGTCTAAATTCTATTATCATAATATAGAGTGAAAATTTTAATAGGGAAGGGTTAAAATGACTCATTTTTACCCTCAGGGGTGAATATATATCTCAAAATTGTCTTTTTTACCCCCTTTAACTAACATGGCACCCCTTTTATTCTTTATAGGTCTAAACATGTCTATGTGATTTGTTTTACCTTCCATTTTATTCTAATTTATCCATTTCTCAACTTATTTGACCATAATGTGTTTTGTATTCTTATTTTTGAGGGCCTATTTCTCAAACATGTTTTTCAATCAGTCCTTTGAGAGGGCATCAATGTGAACAATTTTTCTTTAAATTAAACAATACTATAAAAAATGTGAACACATCATTCTTCAATCTTTATTTGATCATTTTAGAAAAAAATTCATTATTTGAAATGTCATTTATGCATTTAGTGCTTCATAATACCCTTTCAAACAAGGGAAAAATTTACACTTAATTCTCATCATTGTAATGTCAAAATTACAATATGAATCATTTATTATAATAATGAATAGATTGGGCCTAACTCATAAAAACACTATAATTCATTCATGCACATTACATGAATATTCTAATACACATCAGGACATCTTTGATTGGGACAATGCATCGTAACCAAATTTTATCATCATCTAAACCACTCTAGGCCAAATTTTTATTTTATAAGCGGTATTTTTGACCAATTATAGAGTGAAATTATTCAAATCTCAATATTTCAAAAAAATTATTCATTATTAATTGGATAATAAAATAAAATTAAATATATAAATATAACTAAATGAAATATCCATGGAATTTACTAATATTGAAAATATGCAAATTCAAAATTCAACAAGTATCTAAAATCTTGACATAATGGGTCAAATTTTCAAAGTTGTAAAAATATCAACATTAATGTAAAAAATATTAGAAATGTTGAACCATACCTCATAAATTTTCCCCCATCCCTCCTTACATCTTCAACATTTAACATTAATGGGAGGTGAGGACTCATTCATAACCCTCAATTTGGAGATCAATATGGATGGTCTCCAATGTTTCATCATGTTTTTAAATTGAAGGTCCACCATCCATTATAGAAAAGATCTTTTGAACTAAACATACTTTGAAGATATACATAGAGAGCATCATATTTTTTCATTCCTTGTATCATCAAATCATCAAGTAGACAAGGGAGACTCTACCAAAATTTATGTGGGACATTGTTGAATAATCCTAGATATAAAATATGGGAATAAATAAACATAAATTAAGATTGGAAGGAATGCCTATGAGGAAGGTATAATTGTTTACATTGTCTTTTCTATTTGTTCTTTGTTTTATTGTATTTCCCAATCCAAGGGATTATGTTTGATTTGTTGTGTTTATTAACTTTTTTTATGGACTAAAAAATAAAATAACCCCTATTTTAATCACAATCTACACACATAATTAGGCCATGATAAAATTTTAACTATAAGAATAAAATCTTAGAAAAAGGACCTCAACCTCAAACAAAAGTTGAGATGATGTGAGTAATGGTTGTATCACATCTTGGGAGATTTTTTGATATAATTTTTTTATTATGAGATTACATTTAGTAAATTTTTATATTAAGGATATTGAGGGACTTATTATGAGATGGAATTTAGGAAATATTATAATAAGGAGATTGAGGGACAAACTCATCATACCTCACATCAATTGGTTCATTCTCCAAAAACTCTATTTGATGTGTTAGTTCCAAAGTAGGGAAATCAAGTGAAATTGGCAACCTTACTTCTTTTCAACATACTAGCTTGTATCCTAAATTAGTTATAGACCTTTTATAGGTGATTCTATCATCCCATAGAGATAAATTAAGATTCAAATTCCATGTCTTCTAATTATATTCAATGGTTATTCTTATAATATTCAATAGGTTCATGTTGGTGGAGTCAATAAGATCATTGCCTTTTGGGTAATAATTTGATGAAGTGCTAAGTTATACACCATATTGAACATCCCATTGATAGATCTTAGCTCCCAAAAATTCCATGGAATTATCTGAAATGATGGTGGATGGAATGCCAAACCTTGTAACAAAACCTTTATCAAAATATAACACACTAGATTCATTTTCTTCCTCCAAAACCACTACTTCTATCCATTTGGTGAAGTAATCTATGGCAGTAAGGATCCACTTATGACCTAATATTAAAGGTTGATTAATAAGGAAAATGAAGTCTAGACACCATTGAATAAATGGTTGATCTACTAAAATTGGTTGAAGAGGTAAGGCATCAAATATTTTTTTCCTATAATCATGGTGCATTTCTTACATTCCTCACTAAAGCATGGTAATATCTTAAATTCTTGTCCAATACCCCCCTCATGATCTTAAGGCTTTTTGTCCTTGCTGAAAAGTGGTCTCCACCTTGACCATCATGGAATTCTTCAAGAAATACTTATACTTGGGTTGGATCTATTCACCTTAACAACATGCCATTGATGTCCTTGAAAATAACTCCATCAATAAGGAGAAAATTAATGGATTTCAATATGAAGTACCTTATCCTTGATTCACTTAAGTTGGGAAGATAAGAACCATCTTGGAGGTACCTTATCATGTCTTGAAATTAGCTTGATGATGATGTATGATCAACTACAATTTATTCATCATTCAATACTAGAACTACCTCCTTATTCTCTTGCAAGTCTTAATCTAGGTGTTCACATAATCCTTTGCCTCTAATCAACTTAGTCACCTTTATCTCAATGTCATACTACATTACTCTTGTTATCCAACCTACCATCTTCTCACTTATGTCCTTGTTCAAAAATAAATTCTTGATACTAAGATGAGAAACCTTTAGATAGATATTGATGTTAGATAACAAGTGTACAACTTCTTAAAACATCTCATTATTTAAAGTACATGTTTCTCTACATAGGTGTACCTTGTCTCATAATCCTCGAAGCCTTGACTAAACAATGATATGGGTTGATCTAAGGCTTATTGATTTTTTGTATGAGTATACATAAAATTGTGTCCACTTTAAAATATGAATAAAAGATTAAATCCATGGAAAAATAAAAAATAATGAAATTAGGATCACTAGTTATTGCTTGTTTGATCTCTTCAAAACTCCTCATTCCCTCCTTGGTCTAACTGAAGTTCTAATTTTTCTTAAGCATGTCTATAAGTGGCTTTGAAAATTTTTATAAATAATATATTTATCTCATTATTAAATTTATTTTTCTAATAAAACGTTGTAATGTCTTCTTATGCTTAGGAAAAGATAAAACAAAAATGATGTATATCCCTTCAAGATCAATGCTCAAACCATATTTAGAAACCACATGTCCAAGTAAATTACCTTCATGTACTAAAAATACACATTTATTTGGGTTAAGATACACCCTAAATTATAAAAATCTCTTAAAAACTTCTTTGAGATGAAGCATGTTCTCATTTGCATTCTTTAAAAATATAGTAATGTCATCCAAGTATACAAGAACAAACCTATTGATCAGACCTTGGAATGCGATATCCATGTCTCTTTGGAATGTTTCTCCAACATTGGATAAATTGAATGTAATTTTATTATAGGAAAAAGTTTCCCACTTGGTGTTGAAGGTTGTCTTAATATGATCTTCTTCCTTAATAAGAATCTGGTTATATACACTATAACCATCCAATAATGAGAACCTTTTTAAACTAGCTACTAGTTACAATATATGTTCCATTAATGATAATGGATAATGAAATTTAATAGAGACTCTAATAAAATCACATAAATCCACATGAAGTATTATTTATCCATTTTTATTCATCATAGGAATAAGGTTTGACACCTATGTACAATGTTTAATGGGGAAAATGATGGCTGATTCAATCAACTTATGTAGTTTAGTTCTCATTAAAGACTCAAGTTTTGGATTTATTAGTATTTTTCTTTCTCTTGAAAATTTTGTATCAACCTATATATCAATGGTGTTTTGATCTAAACTCAAATAAAATACCTTTAAGTCACTACAATACCATGCAAAGACATTAGGAAATTCTCTACATAGATCAACAAATGACTCCTTTTAAGATGGAGAACATACTTTACATAGTTTGAGATTCTTTCCTTCTTCTATCTTAATACTAGCATAGTGTTATTCCTTGGTGGAAAATGAATACTTATCTATCCTCACCTCATCATCTCTACTAAATATGTTTTCAAGAGTGACTATACATCTGAGAAACTTATTAGACTTGAGTTGGATAATTTGATCTTCATACTATTGCAAGATATTTGACTAATTTCTAGAAGAGAATTCAACATCATCTTACAAGAATAAAAAAATTTGATTATAATCTTCAAAAACTTATCAGTTCTCATGATGGTTAGGAATGGAAGGCCTAACCATAATCTTGATATGTGACTGATTTTTCTCATTCCTTACATCAGCTAGAATGTTGAATTGAGCTCCTATGGTATCCAACTTATCTACATGTTAATTTATTTCTCTTGAAACTGATTGGATATAAAAAACATCAAAATATTCAAGGAGATCCCAGATTATATATTTTTAATACCTTATTAAATCATTTTTTTATATATTTAATCCTCTAACTTGGTCAACCACAAGTTCATTATCACCAAAATCTTGTAAAAGACTTCTTCCCATCTTCTTATCCGATTGTAAACTATGGAATAGAGTGTCATACTTTGATAAATTATTACAAAAACAAAACTAAAAAATAATAGTATAAAAATACCTTCACTTATTAGGTTTTATGAACATAATTCCATCCCCATTACCATGCTTCTTCCTTGAACCATCAAAGTAAAGCTGATAAAGGCCATATTTTCACTCATCTTACTTAATTATAGCTAGAATTTGTGCATCATTTTCATAAATACAATAGACACCAAGTCCCTCCTCTTCTATAATTTTATATGGATCATGTTAATGCAAGTTAAAATCCCATTCATCATGAAATAGATTAGGAAATCCTTCAAGAGGTGAGTTGGATTCTACTTCAATAGCTTGTTCCACCTCATTTTACATGACATAGTTTGAATATAAAACACTTGGAATGTAAGGTTATAAATGAAAGCATGAAATATATCTAGAGTTAATAGTGACCTTGGTCCCATACCTTGTTATGATCATTAGATAAGTCCAATCAGTTGATAATTAAATACCAAAATTTGATTTGAAATCTCTAGATAAGTACATGGTAAACTATAGAGGCAAGTCTACCACCACTACATCTTAATGAATGGTTACATTTGGGCAAGCATGTAAATTTATTTTAGGTTCTTGATCATGCCAATATTCTTTTTTGGGGATCCATAAATTTGAATTACAGCTTTGGTTTTTGACTCATACACCAAACCCAACTTGTCTATAATTTGCTTAGGGATAACCATACTACTATATATACTATTAACCATACAATTATGGACTAAGGTGTTGCCAAAAATTAAAAAGAGATAAAATGGAGGTGTATTTTTCAATTTTACCTCATATTTATTAACTTTTACCTCCTTATGTACCTATTTTACTTATTTTTTCATAGTTTGATCTGAATTGGCCAAAATTACATTCTCCTTTTCATCTAGTTTTGAAAACAACTTGAGAGATGGAAGTTATTGAATAAGCATGTATTTTTTCTCTAGGATTGCTAATGAATCCCACATATTCATGCTAATATTAGAATTATTCACATGGTAAATAATATTTAAAATATTTCCACTCACCTTTAGTTTCACTCTTGGTACAACTAGATGATCTTACACTTGAGGTACTTGATGAATTTTTCCCACTTCCATATTCTACTTTTTCTGAGGTGTTGGGACAAAAAATGAAGATTAGCACTTTTAATAATAGTATGAATAATGTTTAGAACATGACCCACCTCTTTAGTCTCATCAATAGCCCATTTATTTAATCTAGTGATAGATAAAACTAGTTTTTTTGATGTACTAGGGTCACCAACCTAATTAAAAGCCACATGGTCATCAATTTGGTAGTTTACAAAGGTTGTATCAAGCTTCCCTTATCTAGATGAACTTTACCTTGTTGTGTCATACCCTCACTATGTTAACCTTATTTTAGAGAAGCCTTTTCTTAGGTGATTTGAGGAATCACCACAGATTGATTCAATAAGATTTGATTATTGATATCATTTGGATTAGATGGATTCTAAACTAACTCTAACATCATGTTTTTTTGTGTTGGTATAGGTACAATGGATT
The DNA here is from genome assembly GCA_037957365.1 of Torreya grandis. Taxonomy (NCBI): domain Eukaryota; kingdom Viridiplantae; phylum Streptophyta; class Pinopsida; order Cupressales; family Taxaceae; genus Torreya; species Torreya grandis. Next base: position 582,347 of record JARHVA010002021.1, read on the forward strand.
TATATGAAGGAGCATTTGGATCAACTACATCATAAGGTTTGGCTTGTGTGATATCTCCTTGATCTTGATATGAAGTTATTTTTTCTATAAATCCTTGATAAGGAGGTCTATTATCTCTAAAAGGCTTATAAGTAGGATTATTATGTGCTTGGTAAGGCTTATTAGCTTGGTAATGCTACCTTTTTAGTTGAATAATCTAATTCCTAAAGGATTGCAACATTTTCTTGGGTTATTCAATCTCAGTTGATTTAATAGGAAAGGATATAAATTATGTTTAAGGGGATGGAATTAGATCCAATAAAGGATATTTAGGGTCTAGAATTGGTTGAGTTTCTAAAATATGGGCATAGGATGTTTACGTGCCAACTTTCCAGCCTGAATCAAATTATTTTATGCTCTAATAGCCACTTTATATGTATCTAAAAGTGTAGTGCCTCCAATATAATATATCATGACATTTATATAAAAATTTATATCTCTTATTAAGTACAAAAAGGCATACTTTGAAGATTGCCTAATCATAAGAGGTATCCTAGTCCATGTTTTTTTAAACTTGGGGTTAAAATCGGTCATGAACTCATGGGGATCCCTCTTAATAGTTGTGAGTTAATCAAATAGGGATAAGTCATTATATTTATCCTAAAAATTCTTCTAAGGTTGTACCTAATTCATATCAGGAAGAAACATAATTCAGAGAAAGGTTTCTATATCACTACAATATTTTTCCTTTGAAGGATACAATAAGTAGACATATAGGAACATTCTCTTCGATAAAATTGTGGATAAAACAAAGGTTGGATACATATTTAATGTGATAAATAGGTGTGGTTTGGTCTTCCCATAATAAAAAATGAATTATCTTAAGGGATTAATTTGGTATATCATCATACTAAGCAAGATTCAGTGAGCTTCCTCTATTGATTGAGACAATAACCTGGTTCCTAGGCACAACCATTTAGATAATGGGGATTGATTATTTTGAATAATGGAATGATTAGGATATTGAAATAAATTATTAGGATAAGGGATTATTATTATGAATATTTTTATTTTTTATCCATTAGAAGGAAGTTCAATACATTCAAAAGGAATACCTTTTCTTGAAGATTTTTTGGCAACCTTTAGCATGAAACTTGAGTTGGCTTGCTACTAAGAATCCTATATCCTCAAACAAAATTCTATTTAAAAATATGATGAGTGTCCTTTGATAATAAAAATTATTTTCTCTAAATCCAAACTTTAGCTATTCTAAAGAATATGGGTCCCACTAGGCATGCCAAAAACTATTATCAATCTAGAGAGCTACCCTTGTGAGAATGTCTGCCACTTCCCACTCCTGCTAAAATGATGGAATATATCCTAAGCGTGGGTGAATTTGATATGGATATAATATATAGATATATTTTTGGTTCCCTTGATGGAATAACTAAATTTTATCCTAATTTTACTAACTACTGATTTATTGACTAAGGGAAAGGGTAAAGGGATAATGTTTACACTGGGATTGACATGAAAAAATTGAAATAAAGGTGATGCACCAATGTTTATGACAAATTTTGATTTTAATTGAAACTATTAAGAAGGAAATTATATTACAAAACTTCTCTTGATTTTATATATATGGCTTATACAATAGTGTCTCTTATAAATGACCTAACAACACTCACTCTTTGGATGGAAAGAATGAAATGTTTCTGAATTCACATCCAAACTTAGATTGAGATTAAACATAGACACTTATTATGACCTTTATAAACTCAAATATGTTTTGATAATATTAAAATATAAACATTAACTTAGGAAAGATACTAATTCATAATTTTATATCAATGAAAATCACACATACACTTACACAACAACTTAAAAATGGAGGAAACTAGCTTCCTATTTCTTCAAAAGGTGTAGTAAATTTTTTTGACAACATTTAAGCATAAAAAATCAAAAAAATTATATTATAATTCTAGAAAATAAAGTATAAATATAAAATATTAGGAGAGGGGAGACAAAGCAACCCTAAAATAGGGACGACTCATTGTCTTCAAACCCTCAAATCACTATGTAGTAGTTCCTAAATTTTCTCATTATTCTCTCCTTAAAAGTGGCATATGTGTAAAGGTGTATTTTTTCTTGAAAATTTTAATAAGTATTGAGCATTAATTAATGGACATTGACCTATAGCATTTTCTATATCTTAGCTTGCTTAACCTATATTCTTGGTTGCATGTCTTCTTTGATGAATAAGTCACATCCTTGAAAATAGGCATATAAATATTCATTAATTACTCCATTTAATACTTCTCCTCATCCATTTATTAGGTATATCCACCTCACTTTGGCTATTATAAGGCTCCATGAAGTATCTTTGACCTTTTCAACTTGCTTAGAATAATAGGGAAATAAGGTATTGTTAGGACTACTAGAGACCTTTTCAACCTTTTGGACCTACTCCAAACTATAATATGACTTTTTATTGATCCCTATGTGTCATAAAAGACAATTGGTATCTTTTAAAAAGGTTGTTAAGATCCTTATCTAATGTGTTAGTGATTTGACCAATAGAAATCTTCCCTCTCCAATATGGCGTAGAAGATGAAAATTTGAGTTTGCCTTCAAGATAATAACTTTATTCAATTCATGGATTCTCAAAATAATATAATACATATTAAAAGACACTTATATCCATCAAACCCTCTAAATGATGTGATTTTTCTTGATTATCTTGGTTTTTTTCCTATTCCTTATATCCTTCAAAATAGGTAAAGGCTCCTTGTTAATAATAAATTACTTATGATATTAGAAAAATAATCACATATTTGAGGACATAATATCCCCATAAAACTCAATTTCAAGTTTTTAGACCTAACTCTAAGCGTAAATGTCATTTTTAGCTCATTTTCTCTCACCAATTAGGACTCTTAGGCCTAAAAGATAAAGATATTGTTCTAGAGGACTATGACACATGTGAAACCTACCAAAAGTGTTTGATTAACTTTAAATATATATGAACATGGTCTATATAAAGTTTCAAGTTTTGAGGCCTTGTATAGGTGGGAAAACCAAGAAAGGACCATTGGCAAGTCTAGGTGCTTATGCGTGCTTAGAGGAAGTTTGAGTGTTTTTCATGAAATTTAGAGGTTTTGAGGCCTGTAAATTAATTTTTAATACCTATAACATCACTATAAAATTTCATATCCTAATATTTAGGTGTATTATTACACTCATAGGCCTACATCTAGGCTTCTTAGCCTATAAAATTAGGTTTTCTTCACTTTTTTACCAAGTGGATAACTTGAAGATATAGTATAACATCTATATGATACATAAAGAGGTGTTTATAAGGTTTATTTATCTTTATCCAATCTCAATTGACCTATATACCTATTTTGGAATCCAACTCATATCTTATTTCTTCACACAAACACCTGCAACCATACATTTATGTGTAATTCCATACATTTGTACCTTCTCACGTGCCAACTACTACTTGAGAAGATTATTAAGAAACATTATAAGGTTATTGAAATTTTTTCAAGGATATTTAAATTTATTTAAAGACATTAGTAAGTCCTTTCATACAATTGGGTTGCTTGTTGAATTTAAGAAGGGTTTAAAGAGGTATGAGGTATTAACAATGACTCATAAAGGATAGGGGTCCATTAAAAGAACAAATTATAGTATTTGGAATATATGGTACCTATATAATACCTATAATGGTCATATGAAACCATGTAAATTCTTCAATAAGTTTTGAGCTCTACAAATTATCTTCTCAGGTAGGATGGACTATGTGAGAAGGCTGATAAAGGTCCTTTTAGGCCTCAAAACCTGAAATTTGATTTTAAATGACTAATATATATCTGTATTAGGTTTCAGAAAACCCATATAATGTCTGAAAAATTATATAAATTGTAAATAACCTCCTTATATGGATTTATAACTTGAGTAGATGGCATGAGGGTTTGTGAATCATAAAACCAATCTGATCCTAAGAGCCTTTCTTTAATCATTCTCTGTTTTTCATTATGTTGGAGCTTATGAGAGTATCTATATAATCCACATAAACATTAAAAACATATTTAATCTTAATATCTAACTCTATACTCTATAACTTCCCCCAAGTTTCAAAATTTACCTTTAAAGTGGTATACCATTGTATTATTTGCTTTATGACTTGTCAGTGAAACTTCAAGGCGATTTTGAGAAATTAATCAGTGATAAATGTCCTTAATAATATTATATATTTATTTTAAGTTAATTTAAGAATTTATCACCTGATTTAACCTTTAAGACACATGACACTATTCATAGGATTGTCTTCCTAGTTTGAATGGTTGGAGATGTCCACTTGGTGTCAAGAGTGTGTTTTAGGATTCTAAGGACCCTTCAACAAGTCATTGAATGTTTTAAATGTATTAATAAAACCATTAATGTAATGGTTTATATGTTTTTTATTACTCTCAACCTCTCTAAATCATCACCACTTCTAACCAAATAATCATCTTCCCTATTAAGAACATTCAGGCCTATAGACATTCATCTGGTATTCTGCCTCCAATTTGAAGTTTTAAGACATTAAAATAGGTCACTAAGGATTGAAATGATATTCATTACTAATTATATTTGAATTATATAAAAATACATTAAATTTTTACCTCATTTCAAACATTCAATTTTTACTCAAGTCTGAAGACCAATTAGGTATTCAAATGATCTTATAGTGATTATTTGGTGCACTTAGGGTTATAAAGACCTCTCTTACTATTCACTGAGTGAAATAAGAAATTTTGTTACCAAATTTAGTTATATTAACCTTAATTTAAACATTTATGACCTTTATTCCCATCATTATTCATCCTTAAAGTAAAAGGCATCTTACCTCTAATGAGACATATAGGTTTATGTATGCATACTAGACCCTTCTCTATAATTTTGAAGCTATTTTTATTAATTTATACATATCAGTGGCTTAAAAAATGTAGTTTCACTTTAAAAAATCTTATCTAACTTCTTTGAGACTCACTTAAATATATCTTCTTAACCTTTAGGTTTATGACACTCTTTACACACATGGCTCAATTAGGCCTATAAATACTCATTCAGACCTGCCTATATCACATTTGAACCTTAAGCAGACCTACATATCCTATTGGGGTTTTTGGTGGAATTTTAGATTTAATAAAATATTTAAAATATGTATTAAACCTATTAAATTCATAATAGACCCCATCTCATCAACTTGATTGCATATTTCTTAGGACTTGTTCAAGGGTTGGCTGTGGGTATTTACTAGCAGAGACCTCTCCCTTTTCACTACTAGAAGAAATTAAAGAAATTAAAACCTCATTAAAATATACCTGATATTATAATCACCTTACTAGGCTATCTATATTCCACTTCATCTTCAATTTTTCAAAGACTTGTAAGTGATAGTCTATCTCTCACATAGGCATGTTTGTCCTTCTTAGCTATAAGCATCCAAAATTAGTTTGTTGGATTAATGAATTGAGTATTCAAACACTATTATTATTATATTAAATTAAACATAATTAATTTTTTATGTTTATTTCATCATTTATTTCTCTAACCACCATTCATAGTCCTCATCTCTATTTCCCTTAGAAATTGGCCTAACTATGTTCTTATGGGTTGAATGATTATAGGTGGTTGAGATGAACATGTTCTTATTATCCAATTTGTTCTTAATTATAACTAATTTACCCTTAAATGATTTCATATAGTTATATACCCACCTAATCTCTCATCTATATGCACACATCCACTCTCATAATTCAATAGACCTAGTTATGTCAATATGGTTCACAATATTATTGTAAGGGATCATTTGATCTTTTTAACCTTTGTACGGATAGAGGAAAGTATGATAAGGTTGATCAAATGAAAAATGTGGTGTTAAGAATATAATTTACTCTCATTTACCTTTAATTAACTTGGAGAAGCACTAACTTGGTATGAAAAGGCTTGAGTATCATGAAACCAAAGAATGATCTTTACCTTAAATGTTATTAAACAACCTCAAACAATGCTAAAGTGTATCTTAAGGTCCTCTTTTATGATTTTGCTTTGTTAATTTTTTATATATTAAACCATGAGTTCAATTATGTTGAAACATTCTAAGACCTCATCCCTACAAGGCTTATATCACCTTTAACATCTATCTGACATCTTCATGGTTCATTTGAGGTGCACACAATCCATTTGAAGTCTCTTTCAATTTGTAATGCATAGACTTGATTATGTCATGTAGGAATATAAGGAATAGTTAGATATTTTTATCTCATAGGTGACATTAGGGACCTTGAATAACTTTATATATTGATATTAATCTACCTCATGCTCTTGTATCAACCTATTTACCTTCATGACTCCTCTTTATGATCTTGTTACAACAAGAACTCATGATTTTATGACTACACCTTGATAAAAGATCATATCACTACCATTGCTCAAGGAATACATTATTTATATAATTTATAAATTAATTGATTAAATTTAATAGTTGTGACATAACTAAAACATAATCTTGAGAAACATTTAAATATGAAAAACACCCAGTTACTAAATCAAACATGTTTTCAATTTGTTAACTTTGATAGTGAACATAGAAAAGTAGTTCTCTACCAAAAAAATTACCTAATGATTCCAACATGTAAGAGGATATATTTTAAATTTAAATCACCCCACCATATCCATTTTCTCCATCTAGTTCTAAAGTGAAGAAACATAAGAAAACATGGACCCTATATAGATAAATAAGCCATAATAACCCCTTTCTACTCTTAGTGATTGTTCATAAATATGGGGAAATTAATATAACAAAAAATGTCACTAAATTTAAGTTCATTATGGTCCTTATCATTTCTAAAGATAATTGGACATTTCCCTCTCTTCTTAGCCATACTGAACAAAATTAGATGACCTTCCTTGAGCTACCAAAGAAGTTAATAAGATATATGAATGGTTTTTTTTGCATTTTAGCATCTAAAACTCATTCCAAACCATGGATTTGGCCTTGAGGGGAAAAAATAAAGTCTTTAATATGCCTAAAATTTAATTTTACCTTGAAAATTGTATGGATAGCCTCAAAAAATTTATCACTAAAAGTGCCATGATCACTTAAGGAACCTAATGGAAACTGCTAAAAAATGTGTCCATTAGACCTTTTCATGACTAAATAGGTACATCATGACATTATTATATTAATATACTTCCATTACCTTATAAAACCTTATGTGGAAGCTATAAAGCAATCCAAAATACAACCAACTATGTTATGATGTTAGCCAAAAATATCACCAACCTATTTGATCCTTTTTAGAGCACAACATGACCTTGACACCTAACATGAGACCTATCAAGACACCTTAGAATAATTTTAACACTCATAACTCATTGAACCAGGTCAAGAAGTGGCTAGAAAAACAAATATCTACGATAAACAAAATCTTAAACTCATCAAATTTACCTTAAACTCTACTAGTTAAGGTTTCAAGTGATCATTCAAAGGACATAACAAGACAAACACCATGATCCATAGGGTAAACAAGCATGATGATAAAATTTTAAAATTATAGGGGTGATATTTTGACCTATGAGGTCAAACTTATCAACAATTACCTCATACTACATCATTTGTACATATCCCATGTCCATTATGTTTAAATTTGGCATATGTCATGTTTTTACATTTCCTTAATTAGTGGCCTATAACATATTTATTTAATATATTAATGATATGTGTTTCACATATATTATGTCCAACTTATATTCTAGTTTTGATATATTTACACTATCCCACATAAAATTACAACATCTCTACAATTCATATAAAAATGTAAATGTCTATTATGGCCAACATGAAACCCCGTCTTAAATATGAATTAAATTGTGTGAAATTTAATAGTGAAAATTTTATATGTACTAGTGATTAGATATCAGTGAGTCAAATACTGATGAGATCCCTTCAATAAATGGATTTAACTCTAACATTTCCTACAAATGTGGAAATTATATAGCATCTAACTAAATTCTTCCTAATTTTTTTGAATACTATATTAATTAAGGAATATTATAATATGAGTCTTCTGATGATAAATATAATTAGGTATGATTTTATTTATTAATATTTAAAAAAAATTATTATATTAAAAACTTATTTTTGAAGTATATAAGCATTGAATTCTAGCCTATTGAAAGTGATGCAATTTTGATTATAAATTCAAAAGATAATTTTATGTTTAAAATTTTTAAGACTAAAACTAAAGTGTATTTATAGTATTTATTATATCCATTTTTATTATTTTATCTATGCCATGATAATTTTATTTCCTATTACATTTTTTCTTTATTCAACATATATTTATGGTTTTGGGAAGAGGTTTCAAACCCAAGAGAACTAAATGGGGTGGATACCTTTATTTCTTCCTATAATTGTAGTATAGTTTAGAAGGAAGGTGTTATGCAAATGTTTTGAGAAAATAATGAAAGATATATTATTTTTAATCTCCGTATCAAGGGTGGGATTGAGGAATAATGGAAAAGAATAAGTTGTCAAAGGAAGAAAATGATAATAAAGAGAGAATAAAATATAAGAAATAAAATGAGGAATAAGAATGAAAAAAGAAGGAAAATTAGTGAAAAAAATTTGAAAGAAGGAATAAATAATGGGATAAATACAAAAGAAAAAGAAAGAAAGAAATGGAGTAAGGAAGCATAAAAAATTATAAAGGAGATTGAAAAAATTGGGTAGATAACTAGAATTTAAATGAAATTTCTACTTCTAGGATTTTAAGGAAGAATAAGATGGGAAAAATATTGAGGATTTAGGGAAAATAAATATTATATAGGAATCTTCATATAAGTGTACAAATGATATTAGTACCCACTGAGATGAAGAAAAGGAAAGAACAGATAGTAATACAATACAAAATAGAATATATCTAAATCAAAATATCTAATAAGATACCTATAGTTTTAGTCTTTCATAGGGTTTTAGATGAGTCTACCCAATAACTTGTTCATAGATCCATAATCTATAAATTTATTTGATTATGACCAAGTATGAAAAGTTTAACAAAATTAAATGTGCACATGTTTTGATTTTACACTTGACTAAAAGTGATATATCTAAAACAAGGTCTTTAGGTCATTTTCCAAAAATTGAAAGATATAGAAATAATTGTATCTTAATGATTGTAGTTGTAAAGGAATGTTAGAGTTTATCTCAGGAATTATTCCAATTTTAACCTAGAATAATAGCTAATAAGAAAAATCACCATTATGGATTCATCTATACAAATTACCATGAATTTTAGGAAGAATATAATTTTTAATAAAGTCAATAAAATTAGTAAGTTTATTTGCATTTTTAACTCCGAAATAGTTTTAAAAAATTATTTATATGTTATAATGTCTATAATGAATGATTTATCTAATAAAATTCTCAAATCCATATTGTTATGTACCTCATATATAACATGGTTATGTAAATAACTAATTTTGGTAAAATACTAGCTATTGACTATAGTATTGATTTATTTTTGTGTATATGGATCATTGGTATGATCTTATTAGTATGTTTTCCTTGTGTGTGTCCCCATTTTACATTAATTTTTTTTTGTTTTCCCCATTAAACTGAAACATATATATTGACTATTTAATTACTTTAGAATGACTAATAATTATCTTCTAAGGTCAAAATATTTTGTTCATGGTTTTAGGTTAATCTTCCAAGATCTACACTTCAATTTTGGATACTATTAAAATGAAGTCATAGTATTTTAATCATGAACTATATCAAACCACCCAATATTCTCCACTTATACCTTATGGTTCTCATGACCCTTGTCACTAAATTTTTGGGTTTTTTTTCCTTGTTTTTTTTATTTCCTACCTTTTATTGTTGGATTATGCACCAAAAGGTGTTAAATTTAATTCAATAAGTATATATATAAGCATGTTAATTCATTTAAAATATATAATGGTGTTGGAATTCATATCATGAGTTACACATTAATTTATATCTTTGATTATGTAGGTTGAGTATATACCCCTTACACCAAAATTTGAATTAAATAAATAATTGAAGAGTATATATAATGTATTGGTTTATTGTATCTCTTTCATAAGGATAAGGGGTGGGATATTCATATTTAATTGAACTACTTGTTGGATTTAATGATTATTAGTTATAAAGATATCTAATAAAAAGTTTGTGTCTTAGGTAGGACCCTCATCACTACACATATTTTATATGCTTGCGAGTTATCTTGGAGTGGATTGGGGTTTATATACATGAGAATCAATATTGAAAGATTTTTATCCCAATTTAACAATCTAAGATGTGTTTCTTACCAGTAAATACAAATGAAGTCTCTCATAATATCTCAATAGGATATGACATAATCTTTCAAAATTGAACCTTACTACTAAAATTGAACCTTTCCTTCCCATATTGAATAGTATAATTTTTATGACTGAAAAAATAAAGCAATTTAATTTTGACTATTTTTATATATTATTGTGATTTGCATCACTTTTTTCTATTTGATTTGAGACTACTTCCATTATTATTTTAACTTAATCTTATCCTCTAAAAGTTCATAGGTAATTTAGATTCTAGGTATCTATTATGAACATGTTATGTTATGAACATGTTATGTTATGAACATGCTATATTTTTTTTAAATTCACACACTTAAAATCATTTCAAATTCCATTTAGATGTTTTACCCTAATTTGGTTTTATAAAACCTATTACGATAGAAACTAGTAAAATAATTTAGATTATAAGATATGGCATTCAAGCATACATCTAAATGTAAAATACTGTAATGAATTACAATGAATTGAAAATTGGCATATGTTAAACATGGTAAGTATAAAAGGGATGAATAATTAAATTTTTGATGTATTGTTTACTATGAATCTATTTCATAAGTAAAAAATAGACTGAAATAGGCATGTGACTTATATCGCCCAAGAACTATGTTTATATATATGCAAATTTAGTTTGACCATATCTAGGTCAAAATAAACTATTGATATTGACCTGTGTTGGCTGGTAGTGACCTATGTTTATATATAGGCTAGTTATCATATTGTCACCTTTGCCTATATAGTAAATATTTTTATATGTAATGTCAAACCTTGATGGTGATCAAAATTCTAAAAAACATCCTCCTTCCCCTTGAAACCATAGGTATACTTGTGAGGACTAGAAAATAACAAAAACTAGGAAAGTGTAAGGGGTTATGTTGACCACACTTAGTTATCCCACCTAGTGTGATCATGAAATCATTCTCATTTTTGATATGTATATAATTAATGATTTATCTTTGATACTTGACAATGTATAATTTGACTTGGATTTGGTATGATTTATACTTGGATTGTGACTTCTAGTTATATATTCATAATTTTGGAATAATAGGGCATATTTTATTAGTGTGTAATATTGTGTAGATGTGTACTTGATAAGTTTTAAGTACTTTATCAAGTGAGGTCTTACTTTATATATATGAGTCAAATTGGGTAGTTCATCATGACAATAACATGATAGGTAGACGTAATATCCTTGAAGGTATATTTTAGTTTAAAAACTATTCATTCATTGGAGATGGTTGATGCCATCTACTAGATCAAGTTAGTATCAACTAACAATACGAACATAGACTGATTTTACTAACCTGTGTATAGGTGGACTTAATTAAACATCTCAACATGTTTATGAAATATAATATGTTAGTTCAAAATAGATAGTGAGGTTTTTGTAGATGTGTAAGAATATAATTAAATGATAAATCTCAAAAGGTATCATGTAGGTGTGAGAAAATGGTGGATTTGGACAATATTTTTGTGTGAAAGTCATGTGTGGTAAATTTATTTCAATATTATCACTGTCAATACTTAATTACAAATTTTAGAATCTACAAATGCCATTTTTTAATTCTATAAATGAAATTTATGACTTAAAATGAAAATATACCGAATTATGTATAACATACTTTATTTTCTATATAATCTCCAATTATGTAAGTCACTCAACAACAAATTCTCAAACAAACATGGAGTAGTCAATGACCATAAATTAAAGTTTTAACTATTAATTTGAATTTTTAAAATTAAATATAAAGGAAGGAGTATACATGTACAATAGTGAAAACCTTGTTTCTATTACACCTTATTGTTGAGGATGCTTCCTTATTGAAGCACTAAAGAACATGTGCTTCCTTTTTTAATCAAATCAAGAGTTAGAGTGATTATTCCCTAAATATGTGAAACTATGCAAGCCCTTAGGGGGATGATGATATTCCCAAACACTCATAAGATGGGGGAAAGTACATGATGTACTTATACCAAATATCTAAGGAAAATAATGGGAACCACTTGGTGGGTTTTGTAAAAGTAAAGTTTGAATCAACCACTAAAAATGGCTTATATATTCAATTATATTATTTTGTTATAGTTCTCTCTTTTTAAATCAAATTAAAATAAATGCATGATTGAAATATAATTAATAATGTTTATGCCCCCATGATGACCATGGATTCAATTGTATAGTTTTGGTTAAGTTCAGTTAATTTCACTCATTATAAAATAAAATGAATGATTAAAATAAAATGAGCAATGTTCATACTATTGACTATTTTGACCACAAGTCAAAGTAAGTCAACCCCATATAGTTAAAAAATTGTATAGTGGTCTATTATGGGTATTCTATGATGTAATAGGATGTATCACGGTCCTAAAAATATTATCATTAGATTTTTCATGGCCACCTTTTAATCCTCATGTCTTATGTCATCCTTAAGGTCATTATTTGAGCTATTTATGAAATTTGTACAGTTTAATTTGGTATAAAAGTATTAAAAATGTTTTTAAATTTCCCATATATCATAATATTGTTAATATTATCATTAATAACTAAAAAACTTACAAGTATTAAGTTAGATCAAGAAAATAGTTAGAAAAGAGAAAGTTTTGGTAATTATACAACCTATATAAGTGTTTTGGAATATGTGGAAGGGTTTAAAATTACTATAAGTTAAATTATATGTTTTATATACTTTTAAATTCTTCAAAATAGATTAAAAACATTTCACTCCTTCATCACTCTTCTTGGCATGCAAAATCGGTCAATATGTTTTCTCATGATACAGCCAGTATGAAGATGAACTGGGTTAAAAGCCTTTGAGGAATGTTAATAAACATAGTAAAATTAAATTTCATGGTATTAATTTAAGTATTTATTGGTTTTTAATTATGAGCAATTATTTATAAGTTAACTATCTCTTTTTGCATGCTTATCCCCACACCCTATAAAATTTCTCCTTCTTTGAGATGGTCCATACAAACCACTTGATAGAATTATTTATAGGAGATGTGGAATTACTTATTTAATTGTTTCCATTTTTTATCTCATGTGTAATTTTATTTTATTATCCAAACATCTCAAGTTACAAATTGGTATAAAAAATGGAGTTGTAGGCATGTTCATCAACTATAGATGTTTTCCTTTCCTATAGTGGTTTCAAGAAAAAGTGTATAGATGTTTCATGATCCTAAGGGTTATGGTTATCAATTTCCTTTGGAGTTTTAGTATCAAAGACTAACATATTTAGGGAGTAACATCATCATATATCTCACACATTCAACTCTCTACATATATTCACTTAAAATGAAGAGAATGAGGTATATGAAAGATTTGAGAACATTCATGGAGATGTAATGAGGAGTTTCAAGAGGTGTTGAAAATACTATTGAATAATTAGAAATCAAGTTGGTCTTTCAAATGACATATGATTGATTGTGATAACTAGTTCTTCTATATACATATTCTTATAGCCTCATGTGCACCTAAAAGTTCACTATAGGAGACTAATAATGTTGTAAAAAGGTTATGGGAATTATATTGAAGCACTTTAGGTTAAACAGATCAATTTGAGGACTTTAATAATGTCTAGGATTGGTTTTAGAACATCACCATGCACATTGTTGATAACCTACCTTCACTACCTGATGTACTAAAAAGTCCACCTATAATAATCTCATATAGAGGACTAAGTAGTTGAAATGCAAATTTTGAAACTTGTTTGAGCCCTCCTTAAGGTCTTAAAATATTAAAAGTGCCATAAAAACTAATAGTAGATCCATAGACTGGTAGGAATACTTGAGGAGTCATGTTCATTTGTGGATAAAGAGTTTCAAAGACATGTTACCTTAAAAACTCCAAAATAGGGAGCATGCCTTATTTTTAATCCTTCCATAGTGATATGTACTAAGGTATACACAGTTATAAGTGTTAAATATTATATCCTTGGCATAGGGGTAGTAAGATAATATGATAAGGACAAGTGTTTGTTATCAAGATTTTATGAAAAGGAGGCCTCCATAATAGATAATCTTTCACTATAGGTTCTCAGTGTTTTCTATAGTTTTTTGAACTTCAAGTGATCTCATAGTCTAAGGTGGTATGATAGGAGAATGTCTTCATGTTAAGTGACACTATTGAGGTAAGAAGGACACTAGTGGTCTAAATAACATTGATTTAGGTTAAATTATAGGGTCTTGACCTGAATCATCACCTAAAAGTGTACCCTTTCCCTTAGAAAGGTCACCTATAGTCTGATTGTAGGTACCTACAAGCTAATGATATGACCTTAGAGATTAGAAGCCTAAAAATAAAAACACTTACCAATTGGAGTTGGTTATAATAACTTGAAATAGACCCTATGAGGTGTAATATATGGTATAATATTTTAAATTCAATCTTCAAGACCCATTTTGCTCTCATAATAGACATCTACAGTCAATTGTAGAATGACAATGCACTAGAACATGGTGGTTTATATGTTGGCCTAATATGGGAATGACATGAATGAGTTTAAAATGGATGTAAAATGGTATTGAATACTTCAATAATATATTTGAGTGTGAGATAAAACTTTTAATGTAGAATATACCTATAGGAGATATCTAAGATATGCATTTACAATCAATAAACAATATACTATATTCATATTAGGCCTAAGTTTGGAGACATGTGAGGAGTTAAAAAAGAATCTTAGGTGTTAAAAATTATGATAAATTTAAAATTATAATTATTATGCCACATCATTCTCATCACAAGTAATTAGTGGAAAGATCCATCTTAAAGATACACCTACAATCAACACACTAACTCTACACATAGTGAGTATTACACAAAAGTCTACCTTGAGTTTCATGATTTTTGGGGATTCTAAAAATATGATATAACTATAAAAAATATTTAAATATGGTACCCATTACCTTCCCAATCCACTAATATCATTATTTTTCCTATGACAATAGAGTAACTTCCCTCTATTTTGTCTTAGATAGAGGGCACTCCTAGAGAAATAAGCCCTACAAGTTTGACATTAAGAAGTAAGAAAGTAAGGTGGGAGGTATTAAAATCACTATATAATGGTATGGTGAGTTTTTATAGAAATTTAAACAAAAAAAAAAAGAGGATTTTCAATCTTGGGAAACTACTTAGATGTGGTTGTGAGCAACAAGACACAGTTTAAGCCTTTGGGCCTAGACTAGGCCTAATGCCTAAAAGGGGTCTAATACCACTTCTATGGTTGAGTGAAAATTAAAAAATATTTTAGTTCCTTAATGGGGAGGTATAATTTTATTTAAAAAATTTATTTTATAGATAAGGTTAGAGGGAAGTAATTTCTTGGCTTAGAAGCATGATAGGGTACACAAAATGCAATGAAGAGCTTGAGAGGCTATGTTTATAAGCTCATATTTTTATGTAAGTTTAAAATATGAGCCTAATAAGTTATTATATGTTAAATAGTGTCATAAAAAATGTTATATTATAATTTTTTTGAGGATTTCATGTCAAACTTTTATGAATAATCCTTAAAGGTTAACACCACTCAAAACCCTCTAAAACCCTTACTCATGACCAGATGGGAAAAATAAATAAGGAAATGCATCCATATGATATATTTTTGTTATTTAAATTGTTTTTACTTGTAGATAACTCCCTCAAGCTCCTTTTCATCAGATTGACTTGTACCCTATTTATATGGATAGGGTATAAAACTAGTTTTCTTGAGCTTTTTTAGTGTTTTAAAAGTACATATGAGTTTAAAAATATTATTATAATTTTTTGAGGTCAATTTTTACCTAATATAATCCATAATTCTCATTTTTTTACTTCAAAAAATCACATAGGTACCTCTGCAAGCACCTTCACTTTAGGCAGTCCAAATTGGCATTGTGAATGGAAGGTGATCACTAAGTGAGAAGGTGATAAATCTAATTGGGAGGCATTTTAAGGTATACTTAATGAATTTATTGATATTATGAATCTTTAAAAGTTTCACAACACCCCATATATGGATTTATTGTACAAATGAAGACCATCTTAGTGCCGAGTGTGAAGGATGTGTGAAAGAAGGATGATGGTGACTACAGGTAGTGAGAACACTTGCCCAAAATTAGATAAATGATTAGGGGAATATATAATTAATGTTTTAGAATTTTATTAAACCCCTCATCATATTTAATATGTGGAAACTATCACTATTCTACCTTGGATCACTCAAGACAAGCCAATGATGAAGATAATTTTAAAGAAGCTAGTTGAAAGACCTTTATGCAAAGTTTGGGGAGTTTGATGCTTTTAAGGGAAATTTTTCCAAAGATACCTTGAATTTTATTTTTAATAATCAATTATCCTAAAAAAATAAATCCTCTCATATTGATACATATTCTTGTGACTCTTGAGATTCATTCTTCTCTTTCCTTTCTCACATTATATAAGTATTATCCATTTTGGCTCTTGTTAAAAACATTCCACACCATGTATGATAAATCCCTAATGGATTAATGTTTTAATTTACCTTATAATAATATATGAAATCTTAATTTGAGTTCATAAACATATTTTATAAGTATGTGAAGTAATTAATGGTGAGGTCTAGTGATAAGCTCTATGATTATTTCTCCTTATCCTTTAATGTCTAGTACAAGGAGTTATCATTATAACAAGTCATACAGAGTCTATCTAATGGATACCTTAAAGTTTTTAATTACACTTAGAGTATTAAATCTAACCACTTGTCCATTTACCTTGATTATTCTTATGCTTATCACTTCCATATTGAAATACTAATGTTAGAACATGTTAGGACTTTGAAGCTAGTATTGTAGGTATTGTTTGTTAGTGTAATACTATGATAATATTTTGGATATCTTCAAGGTTTATAACACCCTTAGAATAAATTTATTTCATTCATGTTTCTATCTCTTTTCCCATAAGCAATCAATTAGTATAGGTGATAAACACTTAAAGGTAAATTTAGGGATCTAACCCTTAAACCTAGAGGTCTACCTCTACTATAGGTAACCCATAGGCCTAGAAGTATTAAAATGTTTCCAAAATATTATATTAGGATTGAAAAACCTCCTATAGGGTGCAATATTTGGTGATAATAGTTTTGACACACCTGGTGGGACCATTATCCTAAAGATAACTTGTCAAGGTGAATGTTGGTCTTGACAAAATCATCGGCATATGGTGTGATAATCATCATTTGGTGACTGCATTTCAAGTGAAAATCTATTTGTATACCATTATTTTTTCATATATTTATTCTAATACTTCATAGTCCTTACTAGGTCATCTTCTAGTAGAGTTTTCAATCCTATCAATCCACCTCTTCAACCTAAACTTCCTTATGAAGTTCAACAATCTCAACCTATTTCACCCTTTGAAGAGTAAGAGGACTTTCTAACCAAGAATACATAGAAATTGAGGAAGAATTTTAATAAAACATGTCTAAAAAACATGCCTTCCTAGCCTTTAACACTAAAAATGCAATCCATCTTGATGTCTATGATAAAATTCCCCCTAATGTTATAAATAGTGTTCCTACATTCAATGGTGAAGGCCATGCCACTCTTAGTGAACACATTAGGGATATATCAAAATTATATAGTTTTCACACTATTACTAAGGTCAACATTTCCATTATACTCCTTGTAATGTCCTTAGATGGAAATAACTTGATTGGTATAGGAATTTTCCCAGTGGTTGCATCACAACATGGGATGATTTTGTAGTGATACTAACATCAAGATTTTAGGATAAGATTTACCACACTTCACTCATTCACCAACTCAATTTGATCCAAATAATCCCCAAGGATATAATGAATTATTTCAATGAGAGGTTACAAAATACTTGTTATGTGTTGCCTCCCCCCATCACACCACCTGCTAGCTTTGTGTTCCCTACATACTTGAGAGACATTGGCATGAACATATACATCATGCTATAATATATGGGTGGTTTCAATCTATCTAAATCATATGACCTTGCCATTAGAGCTAATAATGGCCTCATTCAAGAAGTAAAGTTTCCTCTAAAAGTTTTTATGCCTTTTTTTCAAATATTTTTTTTGATACCCAAAATTTTTCTCAAGTTCCAAATGAAAACACTAATACTATAGCTACCCATAAGAAGGAATATGATTTCGTTAATAAATATGAAAAAAATCAATGGTTATAAGCTTAGATTAATCAATAAAGTAATAAGAAAATGTGTGAATGAAAACACCTATCCCTATCATTAGTAATATGGTTAATAGTATGGGCAAGGGAGAGGTTAAGAGTAGCCTAATTTCAATAGGCTTGCCAATGCATATAATACTACTTCAACATCCAACACAAGAGAAATGGTACTAGTGCATAAAATTTTGATCCAAGGAGAAGAGTGAAGAAAATGCCATTTAATGGATGCCAATGAAGGTAGATAGAAATATATAATTTATCAAAGAGGAGTCACTCATATAATATTAGTATAATATGAAGTCCTCATGCAAGTAAGTGAAGGTTGGCAGCCTCAAGGAGAAAGCTTCAGCTAACTTCCTAGTTAAAGACACTTTTGTGATTAATCAAGTAAATTCAATTGAAAAAAATAATAGTGATAAGAGGAAGGCTCTAGGAGATAATAATGGTGATCCTACAAGTTCATATAATCTTCCTACAAGGAAGCAAAGTATGATAGTAAGCATGGAAGTCTTTAACACTCCTACATCTCCTCCAAATCAAAATTTTGGAAAGTATATTCAATGTGCCTCAATGGATCAATTTAAAAACACTTACCTCTAGGGACTCACGAAAAGGTAAAAAATCATCATATATTGTAGATTCATTCAAGAGTGCTAAATAATCGATTTCCCTTTGGGATTTCCTTCATATGCCTAGCCAAAAATAACTCTTTCAAAAATAACTATCCACTATCCATGTTAGTAGTTCAACGTCAAGAGATGGTCATGGCATGTACCTCTTAATAATTCCCCTAATAACATTTTATAACCATCTACCAAATCTGATCCTCCACCCTTCTACCTTACTCTCATTATTAGTGAAACACTATTTCATAACTAAATAGTTGATAGTGGAACTAACACATCAGTAATGCCCAAGGTTGTAGCTGATAAATTAGGCCTAAATTATGAACCATGTAATTAAAGAGTGCTTTAGTTATATGGTATACCTACAAAGTTAGTAGGATTTATCAAAGGGTTGAGGGTTTTCTGGCATGATTGTCTTAGTTTCCCCATCTTTCATGATAGTGTGGTTGTTGACTTACCTACCCACTTTGCAATCTACCTGTCAAGATATTTCATAGCTAAGATAGGAGGATACCTATTATATTATTGTTACTTATTAACCCTTAGGATAAGATATGTAACAAAATTGACCATAATAAATTAACCACTCTCTAGGTTCTACATTAAGCCCTATGTAGAAGCAATCGCCAACTTGAATTGTGTCATCAATGAGAAATAAGAGTTTATTGCAAATGATGGTAATTATTCCAATATTGAAGTAATATATAACTTGTTTCTAGATGAGTATGGTGTAGATTCTTATGAACATGATCCATATACTTACTTTGAGAAAACTGACCTTGGCACCTATATCATCCATGAAGGAGCATATGAGTAATCTAAGGTGAGTATTGAACATTAGTTCTCATAAGATGCTAAAGGTAACTACTTGATTCATGTGTATGATGATGATATATTGAAGATCATGATAGATCACTATGATGATAAAAACCAAGTAATTATACTTTTACTTGATGAAGTATCCATTGAAGATGGCATTCACGAGGAAGAAGATGACCTATGGAAAAGATTCAATGCCATATGTCAAGATTTTGGGAAGATACGTAAGACTATTCCTCCTTAAAATAAGTGTGGCTCTAATGTCAAGTTGACTGGTGAACCTAAAAATTAGGATGTTTAGTCTTTGATCAAGCATGAATTTTAGTGTCATGTTATGAGTAAAGATGAACATCAATCTATTGTCAAAGAACTTACAGTCATAGAGAAGCTTAGTGAAGTCAAGGTAGTTGTGTTTGTGCTTAAATAATAAAGTTCTTTTCCTGAGGTCGAAACTTTTATAGATGTGTTGAATAAAGTAAAATAATAACTTGATGATCATACATGTTAAGTACATTATGTTTTAGAAGAGAACAAAGTTGAGGTAGCTATCATGTCTCCCAATCTGTAGTTTGAAAAAATCAAATAGATATGACAAAGATCAATCAAGTTTCATAACCAATCAATGTCCTTGGAGGGTAGAATAGAACATTCATGAAATCCCAAAGTAGTATACTTGTATGTATGAGAAGATATAGAAATGGTAAGCCATTTCACCATCTACCTAGTCAAGTGTTTTATGATGAGCATGCTTCCCATGACAAGTTGATTTCATGGAGAAACATAGATGTATGAAGAACCATATTTGACCTTGGTTGAATAATGGTAAGTTTTTTTCACCTCAAGAGTGAGGTATTGCAAATACTAGGTTAGGTGTGTGTCCTTTCAGTTGTGTGTGTGTTCCATAAGTGTTCTTGAGAACACATGTGTGATTCCTTTGGTGTGTCTTGTTTAGTGTGTCTATCTTTGTTTTTTGGTATGGATTTGAATGAATTTGAGTGTCAAACTTATGCATATGTAACTATATATCCTAGTGGATAGGTTTAGGCTACCGGTATTGTCATAGCAAGCATACCACCCCTAGGAAACCACTAAGAATGTTGACTATTTTAACCACAAGTCATAATAAGTAAATCCTTTAAAGTTAAAAAATTGTATATGGGTCTATTATGGGTCTTATAGAATGTAATAAGATGTATAGTGGTCTTAAAAAATTTATTCAATGTGTCAATAGATTTGTCATGGCCACCTTTTAATCCTTATGTCTTATATCATCCTTAAGGTCACTATTTGAGCTATTTATGAAAGTTTTATAATTTCCCTTGGTAGAAAAGTGGTATAAATGTTTCCCAACATTAGGTATTAAGTTAGATCAAGAAAATAGTTATAAAAGAGGAATTTTTGGTAGTTGTATGGCCTATGCAAGTGTTTTGTCACATTTGGAAGGTTTTGTAAAGACTATATATCTTCCCTAAGTTCACTGACCTATTTTATCTACTTTTGAAGTCTTTAAAATGGATTAAAATTATTTCACTCCTTCATTGTTATTCTTGGCATGTAAAACTAGTTAATAGTCTTTCTCATGGTACATCTAGTAGGAGAGGAATTGGGTTAAGTGCCTTTAAGGGATGCTAATAAACATAATCCAATTCCATTTATAGTAGTAATTTAAGGATTGATTGGTTTTTCATTATGAACCATTCATTAGAAGTTAACTACCACTTTATTTAATTATTTTTAAGAGATGTGCATATCCTTATTTTTTGTTTTCATCTTTGATTGCATGTGTGCATGTGAGTCGATGATCCAAACATCTCAAGTTGCAAGTTGAGCTCACCATTGGAGTTTTAGGAATGTTCATCAACTATAGAGGTTTTGACTTCATTTAGTGGTTTTAATCAAAAAAATATTGATATCTCATGATCCTAAGGTCATGGTTATTAGTGTCCTTTAAATTTTTAATATCAAATACTAACATATTAAGGGAGTAATAGAGTTATATATATTACACAATCATCTCTCTACATATAGTGACTTATAGTTAGGTAAATGAGGTGTATGTAATATTTAAGAACATTCATGGAGATGTAATGAAGAGTTTAAATAATTTTTGAACACACTCTTTAAGAATTATCAATCAAGTTTGGCCTTAAGTGACATATGATTGATGTGACAACTAGTTCCTTTATATACACAGACTTATAGCCTCATGTGTAATTATAAGTACCCTATATGAGACTAATCATGTTTGAACAAGGTCAAGTGAACTATACTAAATCCATTAAAGACTAAAAGGATCAATTTAGGGACATTGAGAAGGTTTAGGATTGGTTTTAAAACATCACCATGCACAATGTTGGTAACCTACCTTCACTACCCTACATACTGAAAAGTCCACCTATATGACACTCTTATAGGGGACTGAGTAGTTAAAATTCAAATATTGGAATTTTTTTAATCCCTCCTTAAGGTATTGAAATATTTAAAGTGCCATAGAAACTAATAATATATCCATAGAGTTATAGGTAGACTTGAGGAGTCATACTCATTTGTGGAGAAAGAGTTTCAGAGACATGTTACCTTAAAAAATCTAAAACATGGAGCATGCCTTATTTTTAATCCTTCCATAGTGAGATGTATTGAGGTCTACAAATTTATAAGTGTTACATATTATAGTATTATCATAATGGAAGTAAGATAATATGATAAAAAAAGTGTTTGTTCTTAAGATTTGATGAAAAGGAGGCCTACATAGTAGACAATCTTTCAGTATAGGTTCTCAATGTTTTATACAATGTTATGAACTTCAAGTGATCTCATAGTCCAAGGTGGTATGATAGGAGAATGTCTTATGTTAAGTGACCCTATTGATGTAAGGACACTAGTGGTATAAATAACATTAAGGTGGGTTAAACTATAGGGTCTTGACCTACATCATCACCTATAGGTGTACCTCTACCATCAAAAATTTCACCTACAATCTGATTATAAGTACCTACAAGCTCATGATATTAACCTTGGATATTGAAAGCCTAAAAAAACAATTACCAATTAAATTTAGTTAAAATAACTTTAAATAGTACCTCTGAGGTGTAACATAAGGTCTAAGAGTTGAAATTCAATCTTCAAGTCCTTTTTTCTCTTATAATATACATCTAAATCAATTGTAGCATGACAGTGCACTAGAACATGGTGGTTTAGATGTTGATGTAACATCAGTATGACTTGAATGAATATAAATAGATTTCAAATGGTATTTAAGACTTAAATAATATATTTGATTATGATATATAATTTATAACATAAAATATACCTACAAGAGAGCTCCAAGACATGCATTTACAATCAACACATAGTACACTATCTATAGATTAGGCCTAAGTCTGGAGATATGTGGGGAATTATAAAATAATGTTGGGTGTTAGAAATGATGGTAATAAATTTACAATTATATGACAATGTCACATCATGATCATCACAAGGAATTAGGGAAATATCCATCTTCAAGGTATACATATAGTCAACACACTAACCATGCACATAAGGAGTATTACACAGAAGTCTAACTTGAGTTTCATGATCTTTGGAGATGCTAGGATTGATATCTAACTTTGAAAATTTGTATATAGGGTCCACATGACCTGATAAATAACCTCATATAATTATATTTTTTTGGATAATAGAGGAATTTCCCTCTATTTTGTCTTACATGTAGGGCACTCCCAGAGAAACAAGCCCTTTAAGTTTGACATGAAGAAGTAAGAAAGTAAGGTGGGAGGTCTTAAAAGCACTAAATAATGGTATTTTGAGTGGGTATAGACACTAAAAAACCTAAATAAGTCTTTTAAATCTTTGTAAACCACTCAGAGCTAGTTGTGAGCAATAAGAAATAGTTCAAGCCTTTAGGCCTATGCTAGGCCTAATGGCTAAAATGGATATAATACCAATTATAGGGTCAAGTGGACATTATAAATTATTATATGACCTTCATGGGGAGGTATAAGGTGAGTTAAAACCTTTATTTTGTAGATAAGGTTACATGGAAGTATTTTTCTGGTTTAGAAGCATAAAATGGTGCATATAATGCAAAGAAGAGCTGAAGAGGCTATGTTTAGAAGCTTATATCTATATGGATGTTTATCATGGGAACCTAAGGAGTTAAAATATGTTTAATAGGGTTATAAAAATAGTTATAGTGAAATTTTTCTATTGATTTAATGTCAATCTTTTATGAGAAATCCTTAAAGGTCAAAATCACTCAAAAACCTCCAAAACCCTTGTTAATGATCTGATGGAAAAATTAAAGAATTAAATGCATCTATATGAGATATTTTGGTTAGGTAAATTATTTTTACTTGCATATAACTCCCTTAATATCCTTCCCATCATATTGACTCATACCTTATTTGTACGAACAATGCACAAAACTAGTTTTATTGAAAATGTTTGTTATTTTTCAAGTATAAAGGAGTATAAAAATATGAGGATCAATTTTGGATGTCAATTTTTACCTAATGTAACCAATAATTATCATTAATTACTTTATAAAATCACATAAGTACCTCTACAAGAACCTTCACTTTAGGTAATTCAAACTAACATAGTGAATGGAAGGTGATCACCAAGTGAGAAGGTGATATCTCTAATTGGGAGGCCTTTTTTGGTCTACCTAATGGATTTAGGGACATTATTACTCTTTAAATGTGTCATACCACCACCTATATTTATTTTACTATAAAAATAAATACCATCTTGGTTCCAAGTCTGAAAGATGAATGAAAGAAGGATGATAGTGATTGTAGGCAGTGAGAACACTTGTACATAAGAAGATAAATGATTAGGGGAAAATATAATGAATTTTGGATATTTTTATTAACCTCATAATCACATTTAATATGTGAAAAATATCCCTATTATACCTTGGAGTGCTTAAGATAAGCTAATGATGAAGATAATTTTTAAGAAGCCAATTGAGAGACTCTATGCCATGTTTGGGGAGTTTGATGCTTATAAGGGACATTTTTACAAAGATAAATTTCATGTTTTGTTTCATAATTAATTCTCCTAAAAACATAAATCTTCTCTCATCTTGACACCTATTCTTTTAACTCTTGAGCTTCATTCTTCTCTTTCCTTTCTCACATTCTATAAGTTCTAGCCATTTTGGCTATTGTTAAAAAATTCCACAGCATGTATGAAAAATTTCTACTATTTTGATGGTATACTTTGAATTTTAATAATATATGAAATATTTATTTTAATTCACAAACATATTGTCTATATCTATTAAGTGATGAATGGTGAGGTCTAGTGATAAGCTCTATCATTGCTTCTCCTTATGCTTTCATGTCTAGTGCAAGGAGTTCTCATGTTAACAAGTCATATGGAGTATATCTATTATTTTTTTATCTCTTAAAGTGTTAATTCTCCCTTATATTCTAAAATTTCACCTCTGGTCCATTTAATTTGAGTAGTATTATGCATATCACCTCCATATTGAAATACTAATTTTATAACATCTTAGGACTTTGAAGCTAGTGTTGCATGTCTTGTTTCTTATTGTAAGATTATGATTATATTGTGGAACTAATCATGGTGTATCACCCCCTTATGATATATTTTTTTCAAGAATGTTTCTATCTATTTTCCCATAATCAATCACTTAGTGTAGGTGATAAGCACTTAAAGGTAAATTTAGGGAGCTAACCCTTAAACCTAGACATCTATCTCTACTTTAGGCAACCCATAGGCCTAAAGGTATTAAAATGTTTACCAAATATTAGAGTATGATTTAATAACATCCTAAATGGTGAAATATTTGGTGACAACACATACCCCCATCATGAAAACATATTTGATGAGTGTGAAGCGGAATGACAACCATTTTACATTCAAAACTTAAAATATATTTTTGTGTATGTTCATGAACCAATACTATGTTTAATAAATATAAAATTATGTATGTGTGCATTTACCAATATCATTACTCTTAAATGCGTACCAACTAATATAGAATTTTATGCATATATATGTTTAATTTGATAACTTGTGTCTTAAATGTATGTATATATTTATAAACATGTACATACTATTCTTATAGATTTCTTAAATGTTCCCATGCATATGCACCTAAGTCTGTATGAATATATTCTCCATTATATATAAAGTTAGTGTATATGAATGACATATGTAACCATAATTCATATTGATATGAAAATATCTTTCATGTGATTAAATCATCTAATACTTTAACCCTTATGAACAATAAAATATGTAATATGATTTTATGTTCCATTTATGGATTCTTGTGTCTCTATAGCAAACTCATTATAATATCCCCCTTTTACAATGAGGGATGTGTGATATAATTTAATTATAAAAAAATAACATTTACTTGTATGATATCATGTATAAATATAACATCATGTATATTCATGTGAACACATGAAGAGTTGTTATTAGAGTAGTGTATATGTCAATCAAGTCATGTATGTAACTTATATAACATAGGGCATATAATTTTCATGTTTATATACATGTATCAATGAATAAAACAATAGTAACCATAAATAAATATATAGCTAATTAGTACTACATAGTAAATGTGCATGCTATGGATTATGGCACCACTCAATGTTAGTAAACTCAACAAGTGTAGGAATTAGTGTCACACATAAATCCAAGGAATGCATACAAGGAACATGAATATGTCACCAAAAATAAGACCAAGTGACACATGTTAAGGACATAAATATGTCACAAAAATGGACATCAAATATGTCACATCAAACAAGGCCAATTATCACACTAAAGGGACATACATATGTCTCAAATAATGAACATAAAAATGTCATATCAAATAATTAAAAGGGTCAGACATAAATGAAATTACAAACTATCATATCATTTAAGAGAGTAACAACATCAATGAATCATAGAATAATAAAAAACTAGTGTACATCTCCATATGTATCAATGTCACATCATAGTATTAAATCATATCAATGTAGCACTATGTAAGATATCAGTAACTAACAAGGCATGCATAGTAAATATAGATAACTCAACACGGTAGATATGTCATATAAATATATAACCTAATAGTGAAACTTATGGAATAAGATGTCATTCATACTGGCATAGCAACTAAAAAGAGGGAAATCCAACATCTATGTGTCTATGTTTACCTTATATGTCCTAGATCACACTTGTATATTGTGAAATACATGTGTGTATAAAAATAATATTAGTCTACCAAACATGTGATAAATAACATATGTAAATAGTGTACTCTAGTAATCATATCATGTTGAGGTCCTGATTTTTATTTTGTAATATTTTAATATTTTTTTATTGTTTTGTTTTATCAATTTGAAATATTTAATATTTGAAAAGTTCTAACTAATGATCCCATAAATGGAAAGATCATGGGGAGTTCTTGTATAAAATGTAGTTATATCATAATCTAATAAAAATTCATATGTTCTATGGTAATGATCATGATCACTAATTATATAATATTGTGTGTGATGAGTGACTTTATATGACCAAGGAATTTATGGTAATTTGGGGTGTGTTAGGAATTAGCTTTTACATCCTATTAGTTTTGGTATTTATGAGAGGTAAAGAGAATGTTGGTTGAGTCATCATAAAGTAATTAATACTTATGGTTATATTATTATAATATTGTTGTAACAAAAATTATGTGAATAGGTTTGGTTTTATAGGTGAGATATTGGAGGGATATTAGAATCCCCAATAATAGGTATTAGTGACCTATATATATATATATATATATATACATTGACCTACTCTAATACCATTATTGAAGAATGAGATAGTCAAACCCAAATACAAATAATGTACATTGAGAATTTTAATAATGGATTTGTATTTGGGTTTGACTATCTCATTATTCAATAATGGTATTAGAGTAGGTAAATGATATATTAAATCTATGAAGGTTAAATTATACAAATCCACTACTTGCCTTGAGTCATGAGATATTTTGAGAGTTAATCCATGTAGATATAGGATATATAGGTAACAAAAGAAATATTATATTGACAACATATCAAAAGGGCAAGGATCCTTAGCAACATGATGGGGATAAGACTCAAACTACACTCAAATTTAGATCTATGTTTGTGAATTTGGGTATACCTCCATTGTGCTAGTCTCAGCATTTTATATTCATGTTCTAAGACTATGTTCATCATACATCTCAACATATGATTTTTAAAATCCATCAATTTTCAATAGCCTAGAAAATATTACCGAATTAGGCCCTATTCTATCAAATCATTTAATGGGAGGCCTACTAGTCTAGTTGATTTTAATGTAATAAATCTCAGTTGGTCAATATTGTAATGCAAGTCAAACTTAAAAAATCTATTTAATTTCTATCATGTTTTACTATCTACTTCTATTATGATCATCGATTAATCGAAGTGATATTTGACTAACATTTCCAACAATGTCATTGTATCATACTCTACCCACACCACTCATTTTAATTTCTTTTCCATTATGAATCTTAAAACCACAAATATATCAATCATCATTCGAGATCCAAAAGTGGAGAATCATTGTGTGATGTAGATCTTACATAATCAACAACGTCCTACTCAGTTTTTTCTATAAGATCAACTTTATTATCTTTACATGTGGATTTTGCCTTAAAGTTATCCTTTCCATGTGATAAAATCCACCTTCACCATGTTTTATATCACTCCATTAGTGGTACAACATGTGCTTTGATATGTTTTTATTTTCAAGTCAAAAGATTAATAATATGTGTGGGTCATGTCTTTAAGGTTTTAATTTAATCTAAGTGAAGTGTTTTTTAATTATAGTTTTGTCAATTTTAATATATCTTATAGATTAAATTCATATAGACTAAATTATAATGTCTATTTTATATAATTATGACTTGGTAATGTGTCTATATATTTTATGGTTTAGGTATAGGTTTCTATTAGTCAACAATATCATTACAAATCTATTTTTGAAAAAAGTTACATACATAAGAGTTTATCATCTTATTAAATCAACAATACCATTAAGTCATTTTTTTATCTAAATATTCAAAAATTTCATTTTGTGTATGCATGCAATATCAGGTAAGCCTGATGTCTTTATTTTAAAAAAGTCAATCACGTGGGGGGTTGTATTATCAAAAAATAATACAATAAGCTTCACAACATCTTTAGATAAGTAAGTAGTAGAATAATTAAAGGATATAAGATACATAGAGTTTAGAGGTATTTTAATGATCTCTCATCAGTTGCCAATGATGGGGCTGCACCAATGATTTGGTGACACTTAGTGTGGTGTGTTATTTTCAGTATAGTGTGTTTTTCATTTCCACTATGTGTTTACAAAATAAGAACAAAATAATAATTATTGTTCATGATATGTAATTTGTGTGCAAATTAAAAACATAATTCCATAATGTGAAAACATTTTGAAAGGATAAAAATCACCAATGTAAGTTAGTTCATGGATCTTAAAAGGGTTTGTGGTAGAGATCTAGAAAACCACAGGAGATGAACAATGTTTTGGAAAAATTTAGGAGAGAAGATACTAAAAAGATCCCACAACTAACTTACTTATTTATAGAGATGACCTTAAATGACACATCCATTTTGGTTACTTCAATTAAATGTGGGATGCATTCCTTTGCATAATAGTGATCATGTACAATAAGATTGTGTAAATTGTATGTAGACCTAAGAGTATGCGGTGGTATATAGTTTTGTTCATGCCAATTATTATAGGTAGATGGTGTTATTTTTCATGTCAAGGTTTGTGTAAACTTTTAAAACCATGGGAGGAGTGAGGATCTCTTTATATCAAGGTCATGAGCCAAATAGGGCATGCTACAAGAGGTGAGCATATTTTAGGTGAGAGTGTGAATATTTTTGCATCATGTAAAAACTATGGGGGAAATGTTAGGAATTAGATTTTACAATATGTTAGTTTTGGTATTCATCGAGAGGTAAATATAATGTTGGTTGAGTTACTATAAACTAATTAATACTTATGGTTATATTATTGTAATGTTGTTGTAATAGTAATTACATGAATAGGTTTTGTTTTCTAGGTGAGATATTGGTGTGATATTAGAATCCCTAATAATATGGATTAGTGACCTATATATATAAGCGTGTTCAAAGTAAATAATATAGTAGAACAAAATATTATATGTATGATTAAATTTTTTTGTGTGAACTATTTGTATTTGGGTTCGACTATCTCATTCCTCAACAAGGTACCTATTTTATATCAGCATAATGTCTCCCTACCTATTTTTACCATGGGACATGATAAAATGTCTTTGGTACTACATTAGTATGTGTTGCATGAGATGATGGCCTCTATGATCCTTGAATAACTCACTAATGTGATGGATATTGAGTACGTAGTTGTCTATTAAACTAACCTACTTTCCTATAAACTATATGTCTATAAAAATATTACATATATGTAACCAATGTCTCTATATAATATCACACATGGGTGTATTGACCAACTATGGTGGTGGTGGGTGTGGAGGAGGAGATATCACTAGATGTATAGGATATTCATACTATACACCTATAATTATGAGTAACTTTTTTTATTATATGAATTTGCTACATTGATGAAATGTAGATGGTATTGCTACAATTTTTTTTTGATCCAATGGAATCCTAACACAATGTTAAATACCTTGTTACTCTTTAAAAATATAAATGGTTTAGTTAATATGATATATCCCACTTGAATATGTAGCATTATGTGTCCAAGGGTATTTTTATTTTGTGCATATAATTCTTTAATTTATCTTAATGTATCTTATATGTCATATTATGTGTATCCAATGAAATGAATAAGTGTCATCATGCACATGTTCTCACTTGACCCATTTTATATCATGACACTATACATGGGTTTTTCATTGATATAATCTCATATGAATAGTGCATTATAATATGAATCATCATCGACACACTCTCTATCATCAAATGTGATCATAAGATGCTTTGGTGAAGTGTTGATAAGTGTAGTAATAAATACATATATTTGATGATCATATGTCAAAGGTAGAGGATGCATATTACATTCATAATGTAATTCTAAATTATCCTTTGTATCTATAATTTCATGCTTGGGAAATGGATCGCTAAATATTTTTAGTTTATGAGTTTAGTTATTATGTGGTCAATATTCCTATATATAAGGGACCAATTAGTAATGTTGTAATCAGTTTAGACACATAAATTTGGTCATAAATACCTGAAAACTTTAATTATTAACATAATTCCTAACCACATGACATACACACAAATACATGACTCTTATTTACCATTCATCTAATCCATTCATCTGTATGTGGGTTTGATCCATTGTTTTCCACTATAATTACATAAAAAAATTTCAAAGCCAATTTCTTAATATGTATAAAATCATCACTATACTATATAAAAACCTAAACATAGGTACTTAAAAATTATAGAGAAGTCTATCCTAGGGAGACAAGGGTATAGTGTGTCATTATCTATTTAGCTTGGTTGCATCTCAAACAAAATAATGACTAATTTTTAAATAATTTGATCTTCTGGGTTTTCTTGAATATTTCCTAAGCTTGGATAATTGAAAATTTCAAAATATTCAGCTATAAATACATGTTGAGGTCCATAAATTTTAACCACTTATTCACTTGGTATAACCATATACATTTGTTCACATTGAGTATATCTTACCTATTTTTATTAAATTATACATTATCCATAAATAATAATCATAAACCAAGTCAATATACATCTAAATCAAGTCAATAAATATCATTTTAAAGTACAAAATTCATCTTATAGCTACATACATATAATCAAAGGATCACAATCACACATTCATTTTAAGTGGGAGATCTACATGATCTTGATATACCTCCTTGGAGTAATGGATACATAGGCAACAATCAATCATGAAGGAGGTGACTGATGTCAACTTAACCTATTTAAAATCCTATTTTTATTTTATGTTTTTAATATATAAAATTACCCTAAGGGTTTTAAAGATAAGAGAATAAAAACAATGATTTATTCATGGAAAAACCATAAGTGAGATAGCTCATATTTCTCCTCATATGTAGGTGCAACAGGTGTGCCAGTCATTTTTGGAAAAATTTAAATCAAAGAAAGTATAAATTAAATAGATTAAAGTGTATTATACTAATATATACCTATTATTCACATGTTTAGAAACATATTGTGCTTATGCTTCTATTTTATCCTTGTAATCCTACTTGTTGGCCAAAATAGGCCTACATATGAAACTTTTGCCTAGAAGGATCAGGCAACTCTCTTGGACCTTTCAGTAACCATCTACCCCCATGACTAGTCCCTTTGTGGCCCTGAATTGATGATGCAATGTAGTATTTTGGGATGTCTTGGTATGTTGTGAGAAGCTGAGTAGAGTTATGGTTGAGTGAGTGATCCAATGGTGGAAGAAGGAGACAAACCTCATGATCCTACCACATGTCACTTGCAAGATTTTAACCTAATCTTAGCATTCTATATGAAGGCCTACTGGTAAAAATATGTAGGATCTAATAATGAAATTTGGTGGAGAGGCTCATTATGACCTATTCTACTCATTCAACATCATTTCAAAGTATTTTGATAATGGGAACTACTCATTATTTTGGTATAATCAACCCTATGCCAAATCATGGTCAACATTGGAGCATGACTTGGAAGAATTGGCCATTTTGGGGCATCTACAAGTTGAGTAAAATAAATAGTTCTCTTCAGTTGTTTAAGCCATTTTGGGACTAGTAGGAGCCTAGGTAGGTCAAGATATTAAGAATGGTGCAAATGTGAGCTAGTATTTTAAAGATTTTGCACTTTGAGCTGAGATTTAAATAGCATTACATGGTCATGTTTAAGTTATTAAATACATTTAGCTAAGAAGGTCACCCATCAAAGTGGAAAAGGCTCAATAAACCTTTGTTAAGGACTTGCATTATGACAAAGTATAGGTGAGAAGTTTTATGGTTGTACTCTTCTTCATATTGATCTTGGAGGAGACTCAAGGAACTTAGGCTCAGTTGAAAATTAATTCCCTTGAATAACTCACTAAAACACTCTCAAAACACACACCTATAGCTATGGGAAAAATACTCATACTCTCTCAAGCATTGCACCTACAACTGCCAAGAATTAACATAGTCATATGAAAGAGAACAATGACTAGGAAGGAGGTTTTAAAAGGGGTGAGGGACTAAACACTACTATATTAATCATGGATACTAATTAAAAGGGGTGAGGGACTAAAAACTACTATATTAATCATGGATACTAAGAAATAGAACAAAAACATGAGTAAATAACTCAATCAATCATATCATAAAGTTTTAAGGAGGGTCTAAGTAGAGGAAAATGACCTATAACTTCTCAAGTTCAAACCTTTATGAAGATTGGCAAATGATATTGAGAGCACAATTATGCATAGAGGTTTCTTGGTCATGAATGGGTGAGTAATAAATGATGATGTAAAATAATACAGCATGATAAACCTACAAACTTCTAAGAAACATAGTTAAGTTAACTAAGGAGTGACAAGCGTGTTGCCATCCACCAAGGTTTTCAAGCACTAGACCTAGGGTGAAAATTCATTCTACAAGGAGATACTTAAGGAGAAGAATGGGAATGAGATCATGAGAATAATGGTATAGGTTTTTAAATAATTCAATATATTATCATGCACCTCATATCCATCAATTATATCACTGACATGTAGGCATCCATGTGTCTCCCTTTAGGAGTTTGAGATGACATAATGTAACATGAGTCAAATAAAGGTAAAAGTAAGAAAATGAAGAGTGGAATAATTAATTTTGAGGTATTAATTAATTATTCAATAAAAAATAATCATTATATATCACAAACCAAAGAAAAGAGAAATAAATCTCAATTATGAATTTTGACCAAGCAGACACGTGTCACTAGCTTTTGCCAAAATGGGCCTACATGCCAAAATATACAAGATCTAATGATAAAATTTTGTGGAGAGGATAATTATGACCTATTATAAATATTAAACATAATTTTTAATTTTTTTTACAATGGGAAATATTCACTATTTTGGTACAATCAATGCTATGTCAAATTATGGTCAACATTGGAGCATGTCTTAGAGGAATTGGCCATTTTGGGGCATCTAAAAGTTGATTAAAATAATAAATTATATTTATATGTTATGTGTTTATAAATTTATTCATTCATCCCTATCAATTTTTTACAATAGGTAAGGATTTTTCTTCATTTGGTCAAGAATAGGTGGTTAGTTTGTGAGGATGAACAATGGGCAGTTTGTGAGAGGGAGAATAAGGTGTGGTTGAGAAGCATGGCCCAATATAAAAAAAGTGTTTTTATATATTATTAATATAAATATACTCATTTTAATTAGTTTTATGTGTCCTCTCCCATCTAAGAGCTTCAATCTTAGCCTCCAAGGGTTTCGAATCAGCCCCCTAGTCAACCTTGTCAAGGTCCATCCTTGTCAAGAATCAAAGAAGTAATACTAGAAAAATGGAGAAAAATCATGAAAATAAATAAGGAGGTTATAATTTTAAAATAATTCCCCATTAATTCCATGGAGGGGATAAGGATATTATTGCATAAGTTTTGGAGTGTGGGGACATCCATTGAATAAGGTGATTATCCATATGTTGAGAAGCAAGAGATGGAGTGGGTATTGTCCATTTAATAGGTATAATATATTTTAGAAGGAGAACATATAAAATAAAATAAAAAAATATTTTATCCATACCTACTCCACCAAGTGGAACTTCTTATCCTCCCACCATTTCCCTTTTTAAAGGAGGACCTATTGTATGGAGAGCAAATGAGGACCATTCAGTTGAAGAGCATGAAGCCATCCCATGATGGATCTCCTCCCACACCTTCAACCCTGATTATTTCATTTCCTCTCTTGTGAAACCTCCCTCTCCTATACCCATTAAAAAATAAGAAAAGGTGGTTGTTCCCTACAGATTTCCATCATGGAAATCAGTTAAGAAAGGCATAGAAAAGGAGAAAGAGGTGTTAATTATGGTGGTCCTAGAACTAGTTCAAGAGAAGGAGTTAATGGTTAAATAGAATAAAAAATAGGTGTTACCTCAGGTCAATTATCTTGACATATAAGATTTCCACGACTCTTTCTCACTCCCTCAAGAGCCACCAAAGAGACCACCTAAAGTACCTAGTTGGAAAGACACTCTCTCAAGCTACAAGCAAGGTGAACTTTCTGGCCCTCAAATAATCTCCCTCTTGGAGAAATATCCTATTTTACAAAGGATAGAGAAAGATTTTTTAGTCTCAAGTGAGTCTCAAGAAGATGAGGTAAGTGTGTATGAGGAAGAAATCTTGACAGGCAACCCACTTCATTTAGAGGAGGAAAAAGTAGGTTTGGACCAGCCTTCTTAGCATGGATTTGACACTAATGAACCAGATCTTGAAGGTGAAAACCCTCAAGATGAATATAGGGAATACCTTGAATGGACTAATAATTCTCTATTTTAAATAGATGAAAAAGAGGATAAAAACTAGGTACCAGAGGTTAGTCCACTTCAAAATGAGGTGTCAATTGAGGATAACCCTAATATGTTGGAACTAGAGGAAGACAAGTGTGATTTTTTGGACCTTAGTTAGTAAAATCAGCCCTCATTTGTAGTTTAAAAAAAGATGAGATATTGAGTGAGGTTGATGAATAAGACATCTCAAGTTCTTAATTGATACAATTTGAGAAATGTACTAGTGAAGAGATTGAAGAGATGTGGCAGTAGTTCAATGCAATAACCAAAGAGTTTGAGGATGATAAGAGACATGTCCTTATTCCAAAAAACTATAAGCACGCTACTCTAATCATGATTAGTCCTAATTTTCATAAGAAAAAAGTGGAATAATATGGTCTTTTTGAGCCACCAAGTGAATAAAATGTAGTTGTTCCCAAGAACTTGGATGAAGTCTTCATGTAAGGCTTTCTCAAGAGTGATAAGCAACATCAATCAAGTCTTGAACCAATAATGTATTTGTCTACATTTGAGACATGTTTGTCCCACTTCATCCATTAGGAAGTAAACCAAAAGAGTTAATAATCAGGCATCTTAGCCCACCTAACATGAGCTCACAAAAGTTGGGTGCCTCTCATCCTTGTCCATTACAAATCAATGATGATAAAAGTTTCCCATTTGACCTAAGAATAAGGTAATTATAAGTTTAAACCTTGTATAATTAGAGTATATTTTGTTGTTTTCCTCTAAGTCCCTTATGTACATTTTTTTAGTTGTATGTTTTCCTTCCCTAAGTGCCTTGTGCACATCCTTTTTAGTTTTGTGTTTCCCTTTCCTAAGTGCCTTGGGCATAATGTTTGTTTTGTTCTTGTTGCTTTAAGAGAAGGTTTTCAGAAAGGGATAGCCTTATATCATTTTCATATCAGTTGGTAAAGAAATACTTGTGATCTTGTATGCCCAATAGATCAGACAAAGTAACTAATCTATTGCATGCAATCCTAGGAGGTTGCTAGATAGTCTTGCCAAAATATGCCTACATAAATTTTTTTAGCCTAGATGGATTAGACAACTCTCTCAGAACTTGTAGTAACCTTTTACCCCCATGACTAGTCCCTTTGTGGTCCTGAATTGATGATGTAGTGTAGTATTCTGGGATGTCTTGATATGTTTTGAGAAGCTGAACAAAGTTTTGGTTGAGTGAGTGATCCAATGGTGGAATAAATAGACAAAAATTATGACCTTACTACATGTCACTTGCAAGATTTTGAAACACTTAAAGTAAGTTTTAAGGTAATAATGGTGATTTTGAGGGAAAGACCTAGAAATAGGTCTAAAACTACAAGTGAAAGATCCAAAAACTTTCAATTGTATTCAAGCATCTAGGGGAATGAATTAGGTTTTTAAAAAGTCTTTGAGATTATAATGAGCCAAAAATGAGGTCTAAAGAAGCTATTATTCCCAAAACAACCATAATAGTGCATTAGATTACTTAAGTTTCCTCAAAATAGAAATTTCAAGTGAAAAAGTGAATTTTTAAAGAATTCAAATTTGTTTTGATTTCTTCCCACCTCCAATGTCAAATTTTACCCTTTTATAAATGTTTAAGGTATTTTGAGATCATTTGGAGTGAAGGAAAGGAGTTTGAGAGTGAAAGGATGCATTTTAGAGCTTTGGTATAATGGGTTTTTGGAAAATTTGCTTTATGTAGGGGATAAAATATCATATGCATTCATCCATGGTGTCCATAAAATCCCATCATATGACTTTTAAATTATATTCCATCATATGAACCAATAGAGGTAAGGAAAAGCTATTATTTACAAATTAGGCATGAAGTAAGTTTTCTATCATTAATGGAGTTAATTGTATTTTATAAGGTTTACAAGAGGAAGGAAAGGTAATTTATATCCTAAAAAATCTTTCACAAGTGTTATATTGCATAGAAATACTTTTGGTTCTTCATGTTAAGGAAAAACTAATTTGGGTAGTTTGGGACAGCTCCAAGAGATCCTCAAATTCTCACTCGGTATGGTCATGAGAAAGAGAATTGGAACATAATATTTTATTAAGTCATAGGTACCCTAATATCCTTCCACTTTGTGACATTTATGGTCTATTTCATCTCTCATATTTATGATTAATTACTAACATTTTAGGGGTGTCTAAGTGGCCTACTCATCTAAACAAGGCCTAGGTTTTCACTTATTTATTTAATTCAGAATTAAATGATAAATAATGGTTTTATAGGAGTAATTTTAGGGTAAAATAGGACCTATTATAATTATTTTCATCAGTTATTTCATTATAAGAAGGTACTTATGTCATAATATAGGTTTTCATTTCTATCTTTATGAAATGGTCGTTTGATCAATTTTAGAGCAAAACATGTGTAAGAGGGATAATTTACATCATCATCCTTATGACACATCAAATTACATAATTTATCTTTCTCAAAAATCCTAAGTACCTCATTTAAGCCTTTATAGGCTAAACGGTCAAGTTGCTAGTTGCAGCTCCAATGGAGTTCCAGGCAAGTTTATCAACTACAAAAGTTTTCATTTCCTATATTGGGTTTAAAATAAGTAGGATATGATGTTTGAACCTAAAAGATACCATGGAAATAATTTATTAGTCCAAAATTTCCAATCAAGATGGAAGAAACAATCTTCAAAGTTGAATGACTGTGTTAAGGACAATTTCTCTAAAACACAAAAATAGAGGTCCCAAGCACTTTTGTTGATGCCATGGAACAATGTTTCAAGAATATTTGATTCATAAAAATGAAATAATCTTTTATATATATCATATGGTAAGATCCATGAAAAAAATAATGGGTGTGTGATTAGAGTAGCATAGTATTTGAAGACTCCCAAATCATAAAATTGTTCACTGTAGGTTTTTAGTGACTTCTACAAGATTTGAGCCTCAAAATAACTTCACACCCAAATATAGAAATTAAAAGTATAAAATTTGGCATGGGACATCATGTTATCTTCCCCAAAGTGAATCAAAAGTCTCCAAATAGTTTTCATACATGTAAAGGTTAAAACATATGTTTTTTAGTTTTCTAGGCATAAAGAGCTAAGAGAGGCCTAGAATGCCCGAAGAGAAGGGGGTAACAACATTACTTTCCTTGGGAGTTAGGACCTAAAATTTGTATTATTTTTGGGGGCATGGATTATCTACAAAAAAATTCTCTCAGTTTCCCTATTTCACGGTTAGAACTCAAGAAACATTATCAAAGATAAACATGGCAACAAGCTGGCACTTTTTTATTATTTTTTGTTTGAGATCTTGGTGATGTTTTTATGATTTTTTCCAACTCTCCCATTTCTTCCCAATTTATAAATATCCAATTAATCCAAATATATATCTATGTGATCCCTATAACTCATTTTACGTCTCCCCCTCCCCCCAATCCAAAATAAGGTCTCAGAAAAAGCATGAGAGAAGCCCTAAACTAGGGTTTGGAAGATTCTAGGATTTTTAACACCCCAAATTTTCTAAATTTTTTTAATTTGATGTATTTCAAGGTGATATAAGTTATTAAAGATTTTTTTTGTTGATTATTGTTTGTAAAGTATGGATTTGGAGTCTAAGGGTTTTGAATAGGACTAATTAGGCCTAAATGAGGGGTGGTTTCCAAAGGAGGTGTGATCTAGGAGTGAAATTAGGTCATGAAACTTGTTCCACACCTATAATGAGATGTATTATAGATATAAATGGTCTCATTTTTTAAATATAGTTCATATATTATTCCATACAAGAATAATTTGACCAAAAAAGGGCTAGTAGGAGCATAGGGAGATCAAGGTACTAAGAATGGTGCATAATGTGAGATAGTGTTTTAAAGGTTTTGTACTCTTATTTGAGAGTTAAATGGAATTAGATAATAATTTTTTAAATAAATTTATATAATGAGGTGACCCCTTGGAGTGGAAAAGGCTCAAGAAATCTTTGTTAAGGGCTTGCATTGTGATAAAGTACAGGTGAGATGTTTTATGGTTGTCCTCTTCTTCATATTGACCTTGGAGGAGCCTCAAAGAACATAAGATCAGTTTAAAATTAATTAAAATGAAGCAATAAACTGAAACCTTCTCAAAATAAACACCCACAACTATGATAATAATAGTCATACTCTCTCAAGCATTTCACCTATAGCTGCCAAGAATTAACACAGTCATATGAAAGAGAACAATGACTGGGAAGGAGGTTTTCAAAGGGGTGAGGAACTAAACACTACTATATTGATCATGGTGATTTATAAATATACCAAACACATAATTACCTAACTAAATCAAGCATATCTTGAAGTTTTAAGGAGGGTCTAAGTAGAGGAAAATGACCGACAACTTTTCAAGTTCAAACCTTTATGAAGGTTAGAAAATGATATTGAGAACACAATGATGCATAGAGGTTTATTGGTCATGAATTTGTGAGTAATAAATTATGATTTAAATAAATACATCATTGTAAACCTATAAAATTAAAGGAAACATAGTTAAGGTCACTAAGGAGTGACATGTTTGTTGTCATCCACCAAGGTTTTCAAGCACAAGACCTAGGGTGAAACTTCATTTTACAACGAGACACTTAAGGATAATAATGGTAATGAGATTATAATAATCATGATATATTTTTTAAAAAAATTAAATCTAATTTCATGCACCTCATATCCATGACCTATATCACTGACATGTAGGCATCCATGTGTTTCCCTTGAGAAGCTTGAGATGACATAAGGTAACATGAGTCAAATAAAGGTAAAAGAAAGAAAATAAAGAGTTAAATAATTAATTTGGATGTATTAATGTATTATTAAATAAAAAATAATCATGATATGTCACATAACAAATCAAGGAGAAAGAAAACTTAGTTATGAATTTTGACCAAGCAGAATGTGTCACTAGCTTTTGCCAGAATGGGCCTATAGGCCAAAATATATAGGATCTAATCATGAAATTTGGTGGAGAGGTTAATTGTGACCTATTATACATATTAAATGTAATTTATAAGTTTTTTTACAATGGGAATTTTTTTTTGATACAATCAACCCTATTTCAAATCATGGTCAACATTGGAGCAAGCCTTGGAGGAATTGGCCATTTTGGGGTATCTACAAGTTGATTCAAAGAATTTTTTTTGGTAAGTATAGTATATATGACCTAATAAATTATACCATGCCATAATAAATGTATTATAAATATTTAAATTTCCCTTTGTTCTTACATAGTCCACATGCATTTAAGAAGGCAACCATTAGAGACTAAATGAAGTTTTGACAGTTCTAGATGCTAAGAAGTAGTTTACGCCTTAGAGAGGCATTAAAATTATATTAATATGATGTTTAAAACATATCTTGTCCTATGTTATTAATAAAATATATTGGTTTCATGAAAAGGTTTGAAGAAAGACAAGTTTTGGCATGAAGGAAACATGTAGGTAACTCAAGGTAACTTTTGGTAAAAAGGGTCTACATGAAAAAGTACACATACAAACAACTTTAAACTTGGTAAAATTGGTCATAATGACCTATTAGATCCATAAATAATGTCAATATGGTCATGTGATTAGTTTAAGTCCCTAATATTTATACATAATCCACCCAATGCCTCATAAAGGTCAGTCTTCATGCATGCACACTTTTTGGAGTTTTAAGGTGTGTTTCAAGTTTACAAGTTTAGGTGACTATTTTAGAAGAATTTTAATATGGTTTTAATACTTTTAAACACATTTAAATATTTTTTACACTATAAATCTCATGAAAACTCTGAAGGTAGGCTTAAATCCTTGTAGACAATCTCAAAGGCAAAGAAGGAAAACTTGAGTTTTTATAATTTAGAGAGGTATTATGAGGTGTTTAATATGTCATTAAGATGTTTTTAATTAATAAATATCAATGGAAAAGGTCAAATTGGTCATTTAGAGAAATTCAAACTTTTAGGCCTAAGAGTTAGGAAAAGTGATTATAGTATGTTTTGAGTAACCATATAAAATTGAAATTAATTTTGGATTGATTTTGATTAATTTTTGGAGTTTTATGAACAGTAGTTAAGAGTGTAAGTGGGTTGAGAATGCTTTCAAACCCTATAAGCAATCATCTTTACATGTGTATCTTTTCACACCTTTTTCATGGGAGTCCAATATTTTTGGGGGTGTTCAAGGGACCTATGTACCATATGTCAATGGAAATAGTTAGATTAATGGGTGTATTCATTACATGAACAATCATCTTAAAAATGAACTTGCTTAAGCTTGTAAAGGATCTTTTTGACCATTTTTGTGTTTTTGGACTCATAGGTCCATGAAATGGCCTATAATTGATTGTAAACCACTTGTAATGTGTATAGGAATCCCTCCATATCTT
The DNA here is from genome assembly GCA_037957365.1 of Torreya grandis. Taxonomy (NCBI): domain Eukaryota; kingdom Viridiplantae; phylum Streptophyta; class Pinopsida; order Cupressales; family Taxaceae; genus Torreya; species Torreya grandis. The sequence goes on from JARHVA010002021.1 coordinate 624,288, forward strand.
GACCAACCTATCTTGTAGAAGAATCTAACATGTTTGGGTGCCTAGGAGGCCCAAAATGGCTCAAAATTGCATATTTTTGTAGGTATTCAAAGAAAAAAATGGTATAAGACCATGAAATGGGTCTAATAGGACATAAAACATCATTCCATGGAATTTATATCTCTTCAAAAGATTTTTCATGGTGTCTTATTGAGTAAAAGGGTTAAAAACCTAATTTTTGACATTTTGTGCATTGTTACAAGTTTAATGGTGATTTCCACCATTGTTGTAGGTATTGAAGGTTTTCCAAATATTCATTTTATTCATCATTAACATTATGTAGATGTGTGTAAGTCTTATATAAGTCCATAAGTGATCTTCAGGGTGTCAAATGGCCTTGGGAGTAGTTTTTAGGATAGGTGGTTGAGCATAGCTCAAGCTTGTGACCTTCATCAATGGGGTCTATGGGAGTTATAGGTATCATGGATTTTATTTCAATTTTGAAGATTAAATTAAATTTGAAAATATCAAATAAACTTAAAAATAAAACATGAAAGATAACCTCCATAGTCAGTTAAGCACAAAATGCCAAGTAAGCTAACCTTTTGCCTAACATCTTCTAGGAGAGAAAGTGTAGGGGGACATAGAAGTCTATGGGAGAGAGATTTGCAGGTTAGAGAATGCAAGTGGAGCATTAAATATATTTTCAAAGTCTTTGAATACTTTTCCTTCTTAGTGGATCATGACATCATCATCCTCAACAATTTTTTGTCTTCTAGTATGTTTGTCAACCAATGAGAAGGTTTGAAGACTACTGGAGCTAATAGAGGTTAATTTGTTCAATAATTATTATTTCTAATTAACCCAAATGTGGATGAAAATACATGGAGGATTTTTGGATCTCATTTATTGAATTCTATTTATTTTCCTCTTCTCTCTCTCTTCCCCTTTTCTCTTATATCTCCCATATCTCTCCCATTGGTGTAATATATTCTCATTTGAAAAGGAGAAAACCTATCAAAAATTTTAATAAATAACATTTGAAGCAATAAATATCAATTTTTACCTATATCTTTCCTTTAAATTTTTCTTAGCAAGCTTGTGTATGATGGCCTTGTGAAGAAGTGTTCTTCCATGTCCATTTTCCTTTATTACCTATTTTTAGGTGTTTTCAAGTTAGTTATAGGTCTAAACTTGATATCTTTCCATCATTAATGGATGCTTGGTGTGAATTTCGAAATTCCTCTTTGCTTCATGTATTTTTTGGTGAGCCTAATTTATGAAACACTTATGAAAATTAGCTAGTTTGTGAGGTTGTGTGAATAATAATTATCTAATGCTGAATTAGTGTTTATTTCATGCTTATGTGAGTGTCAATCAGTTTCGGGTATCACCCATTTAGGTCTCTTAGTTACCCTATACCCCCTCTCTACCTCTTTTTCAAGAATAAACATTAATGTAGGTCATCTACCAAGAGAAAGCTAACCTTATTCAGAGGTTCAACCTCACTAAAATATACCCATAGCCTGAGGTTGCTCCAATATTGTATTTGGGAATGAAAGAGCTTGGAAAACTCTCCCACAAGGGTGCAATTCTATGATACAACATTACTTTTTCTATCAATTACTATATATTATCTATCATAATTAATTAATACAAATACATGGTCAAAAAAAATAAATTAACTATGCCATTACCAACATAAAATATATCATTCAATAGATTCAAGTGACTTGTACCACTATCTCCCTACTATGTTCGTGTCTAGAAACACATTTTGATTATGCTTATTATTTCCTTTTATAATCCTATTTTATTTATCATTTCCTATATATTATCTATCATATTCAATTGAGACAAGTCCATGGTCAAAAAAATATAATTAATTTTGTTATTATCAACTAAAATTAACTTCTCTAGATTTTATTTTTGTTCTTTATTCTAATATTGATCCTGCACAATCATTTCTTATTGTAATTTTTATATTCAAACATTCAAACTAGTTAACATAGATTAGTCTATAAAATAAATATATTTATTATTGATATTTACCAAAATAAACATTATATGTTTATCATTTTGTCAAAATCAAAATATTTAATCATTTATATATCTTAAGCATTATGATATTTTAAAAGTTTACACCTATATATACATAATAACACTACTTAATCCATTTATTATTTTGTTAAAAATATGGTAAAACATATTGGTGAACACAAACCTTTGTTTTTGATCCTCTACTTTCTAATTTCATTTTTATTTTACTTTATTTTCCTATAAATTATGTTTCAATGGTTTTCAAAGTCATAGGACTTACCATTATGGGCAAAATGGTTAGCATTTTTCCCTACACCAATGTGTGCAAGGAATTATCTTAATACTCAAGATATTATATAACACTATGTATGGATTCTATTTTATACATACCTCATGGTATATGATAAACTCTTAGGAATTGTTTTATTAAGAATAGGAATCCTTCACCCATTTGTTATTGTAGTAAATCAATAATAAATTATCCCCAATAAATTTCTATTGACATACCCGATGATATGGGATGGTTTGGATATGGGAATGGTGTAATCCTATATATTTAGTCCCTTGAAATCCATATTAACATTTTATGAGTGGGACTAGTATATTGAAGAGACTACAAAATAAATACACTATTTTTTAGTTGCACCAGTTTTCATTTTTATTTGTTAACTTTGCATGTCACTAAAGAAGGTTACTTTTTATTTACTTCTAATGTGTAGTTATATATTAATTATAATTTATATGGTGCATGTTTTTATTCCTCTAATATCTTCTCTAATGGATGATATGGGTATTATTGATCCTTATGTTTATATAACCATTGAAAACTATAAGCATATTGAAAATAATGCTAGTGATAAAAGTGATAATACAGATAATGAAAATATTCTTGATAATAAAAATAATCATGAAAGTTACAATACAATTTATCCCAATGAAACTCAATTAATTAGATCCTAATAAAGTCAAATAATCAAATATTTTCCACCAAATACTTTGATAATGTCCCTAACAAGTGTGTAAATCCTTCCAAATGCTCCTAACATTGAGAAATACATGTCAAGAAAAAAATATTTCATATCAAGAGATGATTTTTAAAAAAATTAAAACCTTCTACTTTAGATGCTCCAATTACTAATATTGATAACAATCATGCATTAACCATATAGTCATATATGTGCCAAACATCCTTGGGTATTGGGAATCACTAGTTTAATAACATATTAACATTCCCATTTATATAAAGTCATCATATACACATCCTTTGATTAATACACAAGGTCCAATTCTAATTTCACCTAATTTATTCTCTCTTAAGAAAATTGTTCTTTCCTTATATGTTAAGGCATGTTTAAAGATACTCATGCAATGGATTCTCATTCTCTAATTCATAATCCTTTGGCACCTTAAATAACCTCTTACCCACTACCAATATCTTTTATATTACCAAATATACCACTTTATTAGTGTATTTTTATGAAATTTCACTTATATTATTTAAAGGGAATATAAAATAAACTTGAGAAGGGTATGTTAGAAGAACTTGATATGTTGTGAATGAATTGATCTAGATGGTTATAGATACTCTTCTTTATCTTGGGAAGAATGACTTATAAATAATAAATAACTCAAACAAATGGTTGATTAGTTAGATAGTAGGGCGGATTTCCTAGCAAGCTAAATCCAAGAAGCATAAGCTTCCTTAGAGGCTATCAATCCATGATTTTAGACAATCAAGTTTAGAAATTGAAAGATAAAGTACTTGCATAAGGTAGGGTTTGTGATTAGGTGAGAGGTCAAAAGCTAATATTTAGTTAAGGTCTAGTGGGTGAAAATATCTTGATATTGATTTATCTAACAATGACCATCAATAGTTAGGTGTGATTTTTGGTGGTTAGGGTGACCATTCATGGTTAGGAAAAACTATCGATGATTAGAGTGACCATCAATGGTTACTGTGGATTCTGGTCTGGGTCAAGAAAATTGGCTGATGAGGTTACAAAATGTGAATCAAAAAAGTAGGTTTAGTCTAGGTTGGTTGAGAAATAGAAAGAAAATAACTAATTACTAGAAATAAATACATAGCTTCTTGGTTTCTAATCTAAAGAAGAGTTGGGGGATTTATTGGTGAAGCTCAGAGCATTTTTGATAGAGTAACGATACTTGGATTTTGGCTAATGGATGATATAACTTCATATCTATATCATACTTGTTGGTTCACTAGTTCACTAGAAGAGTGACCTACCAAAAAAAATATTATACCAGAAGCTCTTGATAGTTTTTGGGTCCCTTTTCACCTCTTTCTCCTCTCTTATTATAGAAAAATGGGAGAGGCGGAAGTGTAGGTTCACGAAGAGGTTTAACTTGATGTCTAAATTTAGTTTTTATATGCATTGATCCATGAGTGGATCAAGCAAGATAATTATAAAAAGTTAAGCTATAGTTGAAGTTGGTGTTTAATATTCAGGCCATGGTAACCTGACCATCAATGGTTAGGATGACCATCGATAGTCAAGGGTCAAAGGTTATGTTTGGTCAAGTTGGGTTAGTTATTTAGATATTAAGCTAACATGCCTTAGGGTTGTGAGAAAAGGATTATGATATGGTTCTTGGTTGGTCCTAAGGTGGTTTAGGGGTGTTTCAACATCTATAACCATTATGTGTAGTTTTTTAATGTTTATATTTTGCCCCTTTTTGTTATTCAATTTGTATCAACAAGTTTCAAAACAAAATTAGATTATGGGTCAAAGGTTTGGTTATCTTGAGAATGGTAGGAGGTGTTTCCCCTCAAACTAAGAATCAATGAGGTGGATAGAATCAGGTATAGGTTTGATAAGTGGGTAAGTTAGTAATGAAGTGGGTGGTAGGTTGGGCATTGAAGTGTAAACACACACACACACAAAGTGTGACTAATTATGATAGATAAGATTTCAAAATGCCCAAGTTTCCATAGTTGGTAAAAATAAGGTTAGTACTAGAATGACAAGTGATAAGTGGACCATGTGACCATATGTGATGGTTGGGATACACTTGTAAATGCAAGTCTCCTAGACAAGGTCAGTGTTTATATAGGTATCCAAGGTAGGAAGTGCTCTTGTGAAGACATAAATTGGTTGGGTGTATACAAGGTAGTGAAAGTTAAATAAACTATTGAACTTGGAAAATATAGTTGGTATGGTTAGAAGGGCCAAAGCAAGGTTGTCATAAAAACATGTGATAGTCAAGCAAAAATAACTAGTGGCAAAGTTGAGATTAGCATAAGAGGTATGTGTAAGAGGTTGAGTTTATGGAGATCTTATATAAAGCTGATATATATTTTATGAGGTATAAATCTATAGGTTTCCATTACACACCACTATATCAGAGGGATAGGGATGTGAGGAGCCTTTTCACCATCATGATGATAGTGGTGACATGTTATTCATTACCTAATTCTACCAATGGGAGGTTCCCATAATTTTTATTGGGGGTGCTCATGGAGATGTGGTTGGGCCACATAGTGCTCACATAGAATCCTATGTTACTAGTTTAGATTTATTGAGAGATATGGGGATTTTGAGCCCATAAGAGATATGGTATTAGTGTTGGGTTTATTCTACATTATTGGGCTTACAATCACATCTAGGCACTGAGAATGATGGGGCTGCCATGGGAGGGTTATGGTTAGATGGATTTCTAAGTTAGATACAAATGGTAGAGGAGTGATTATGCTCTCTCAATACTATGAGGAGGGGTGCATGACATAGACTAGCTTAAGGGCTTACTCAATGCATTGGTCATTGGATATGTGATTTGGAGATCATATGTTAGGATTTTAAGATGGTTTTATTACAAGAGACATATGCTATCCATATAGAGCTATAGATGGATAAAAAATATATGAGAGGGTGAGATAGAGTTGATACCATTTGATAGGGTATGAAGGTCATTTTTCCTCATATAAGATATACCTAGGGTGTTCCTGAGGTACAAAAGGGAGGATGCAGAGTTCTTATTGCCCACTCCATAACTAGTTTATATGATATTTGATCATGAGGAGATACTAATGAGGATAAAGACATATGATGTAAGTGTCATATGTGGTTATCCTATATTGTACTAGACACTGTATGATAGAGAAGATTGTAGGGGTGATGATGATGGTCAACAAGCTATGGATGTTCACACAACTAGTAGAGGTGGTCATCAGGCTCAGGTGTAGGGTGTTGGTGGCTTGGATATATAGGAAATGATAGCTAAGAGGGACTAGGCATGAGTTGATTTAGCTAGAGCAAAGGCAAATTTAGTGGAAGCACATACATTCCTATTAGTAACATATGGTCAGGTGGTGACATTGATAGGGGAGAGAGATTATGCTAGGTCTTAGCTAGCCTTAGTGATGTAGGAAAAAGACTCTCCTTGATAGGTAGGAAGTAGAATACTAGAAACTGCAAGACTAGTAGGCATTATCTCAATGCAAAGATATGTAATAGCTATAGATAAGTTGTGATACTATGAATCTTAGGTCTTTAGGCATTTACCAGATGAGCCTTGATGGGGTGATTATTGGGTTAGGATTGTAGGTGGTGCTAGCAAAATGACACTAGGTTAGTGGGCCACATTTGTAGGTAGAAAGGTAATTATAAGAGGGTAGGATCTAGGAGGTAGTGGTGTCCCATGATTATATATTTGTGATGAGACCCTTTATTTTGATATTTAGATGATTTTGATACCAACCTATGAACCAATGTAGCAAGATGTATATTTTTTTGAGAGACTTGTATATTTTGTATGCACTTATGAGACATATATGTGATCCTTTTTTTGGTTTGTGATTTATGGTTGTGATGTTCATATTGATCATTTATAATGTTATGTTGATGTAAACTACACTAGCTAGGCATGTGATGATATATGTTTTTGATTTATGTTCATGATGATGTTTGATATAGATTGATGTTATTGATGTGGTTATGATGTGATGGTTATGGATGACTATGATAATATTGATATGATTGTGTGATGCTAATGTGATGTGTGTTTGATGATTAGGATGATGGTTATGAAATTATGAGTATGGTATTCTATAGATGTGATCATTTAATTTCATATTTTAAGATGATTATGATTATGATATTGATATGATCATGATTATGGTGATGGTTATGCTTAGGTGGACAAACTTATGATGTCATTATTGTTTATGGTTTATGGATGACTAAAATGAGAGTGATGATTATGTTCATGCCCAATTTTAATTAGTATAAGATTCCCTTTTTGGATATAGACATGTAGTGGATATGATATATGTGATTATAAGGTTGTGATGGTGATAGTTGATTTGTGATTATGATAATTGTTGTATGTTTTTTTATGATGTGATGATGATATCATGTGATGTGTTTATGATTATGGCCTTTTTGTTTAGATTAGGGTGAAGTACATCAGGTAAGTTAAATGACAAAACTACATGTAAAGAAGAGAAGACAAACTAGAGAGAAACATTTAAGTGAATATGTCAACCAGTATGAGAGAATTAGAATAAGGAATGATGCTTCTTCTTTGGCTAGGGATAAAAAAAACTAAAGTTAGACTGGGTTAAATAACATAAGCCCTTTGAATGCTTTGTAATTACATGTGTTAGTTGGTTAAAAATGTGTCTTGATCACATAATGTCAAGTAAGCTAAAAATCCCTTGATTATAGTATATAAAGGGGAGGTGGATGAAACTGGAACCTTCTTGGGAGACTAGCTTACATTTTTTATAGGTCACAAAAATCTATAATAAACAAGTCCATGTCATATGATGCATAGACTGATCGATGTATGAATTCTACGAATTAGAGTTGATTGTGGCTTTAAAAATTACTTTACTACTTTTAATGTCATTTTATATGCATATTTTTCTATTTTTTTATTGCTTGGGAGGTTTGGGTGAAGTTTATCAATGCAAGAATATTCCACAAAATTGATATGATTTTAAAAATTCTTTAATCAGCCATCTTTTAAGGTAGTGGTCTATGTTTTGTGTGTTTCATTTAAGACTTTTGATAGTTGTCCTTGAAGAGAGTAGTATATCTTATATTGAGTGATTTTGATATTTTTGTGCAACTATCCTTCGTACCTTAGTATTATATGACTTCGTACCTTGTGTACATATGACTTCATACCTTGTGTACATAGCTGCCGCAATGCAAACTTTTCTGGGTTTGACAACTGAAGGGGATAGAAAGACCACCCTAGTCTACTCATATTACCCCCAACTGACTCTATAAGGATCAATTTGCCATTTCAAAAGAGTGAATGACACTTTCTTTGTTGTATTTGTATGCCTCTTTGACCCTCAGTTTGAGCAAAAGAGAGTATCAGATGAGGCTTGGATAGTCATCAATGACTATGGGTGTATGTTCCTCTAATTTCCCACCTTCTGCTATCTTTGGGTTGGCTTTTTCCAAGGCTACCCCTATATGTTCCCCAGGTTCCCTTCTGACAAATTAGTTCTGATGGAACTTTACTGACAACTGGTTGTCGTGCATACCAGACAAATGGAGCTAAAAAATCCAAGCTTTAGGTTTTCAATCAAAATTGGTAGGTATTCTATTGCAATAGCAGCCAAAGACAAAGTCATGTAAATAGAGATGCAGATGGTCACGCTGAAGCAGTTCAAGAGAAGAGACAAATTTGACTACAGGGGAGTCAAGGATAAGATCAGGTAGAAAACTCAATTCCATTAGCCTATGATTGAGGACATCTGGATAGATCTGAGGATGGTTGAATAAATTAGAAAGATGGACTATTACAGGCTGACCCTAGAGCAAATTAAATATCTGGGACTTACAGAGATCCCCTCCAGTCTAGTCCATGATGGGAACATTATCAATAGCAGGTACCTGGATAAAAAGGTTGTTGGCTCCCCTCTTCCTCCAACTCAATGGTCTCAAAAGGAACTGACTTTTCTAAGAAAAAGATTTGAACCAATATTGGCTAACGCCAATGATTGGTTAGCATAGCCAGAGGGATCAAATTGAAAGAATTTGTCATGGGATCAGAGGCTGAGTACCAAGCAGAGATGAAGAAGATGGCAAAGAATAGGACCAAGAACAAAGGTGATATTCCTTCCCCTTCTAGGCCTCACAAGCCTATAATCATCTTTATTTCCAAAAAGCCAAAGACTACTGAGGGGTCAGAAGTAGCGGCTAAAAGGGTTGTAGAATATATTTCTCAAGAACAAGCAGCTCAACCAATGGAGACAGATGACCAGCTGTTAAGACAGCCATTCACTAAACCTCTGCCTTCACAGGGAGAAGCACAACCACTCAAAAGCATCTCTCCTTCTCCACCTTATTCTCTTGTGGCTTCCCCTTCTCCTCTCTCTCCTATCAGTGTTCCCTCTTCTGGAGCTGCCTCTCCTTCTAGGGTTATATTTGGTGATCCTCGGGATGCTTTTGTAGGTACTCCTCGCTCCTCTATGTCCATTCCAAGTTTGTCTTCTCCCTCTTTCAATCTAGGGGAAAATTTTGCATAAGAGCCAGAATCAGTAGTTGGTATAGTTTCACTTGTTACTCTAACTATGACCACTGTCACCACTAGCAGTGTAGAAGCTATCGTAGTAACACCATCTAAGGGAACTATGGCTATAGTGGGTACTTCTCTCCTGCCTTGGATGTCAGCATTCACACCCAAAAAAATAAGTTAGCCATCTGTCTAGATGACTTCAACTTCGACAAAATAGTTTTGGTGAAAGCTAAGGCACCTAAGAGGCCAAGGATCCTCTCAAAATTGGTTGAGGAAAAGGGACAATTTTTTTTGGAAATTGCCAAGCCTCCACAAGACACAACCCTTGAGGGTTTTGAAATGAGTAGCTATTCCATCTCTCATGTTGAACTTGGCAAAGTTACTCATGAAGGTGTGAAAAGTGACCTTTAGTCTGCTATGGACATCATGGTCCAGAAGTTTGACCAAGAAAAGGAAATGAAATATTATTACAAGGCCAAGATAGAGCAGTTGACAATAGTGATAAGGAGGTTCACTCTTCCCCCTGAAGCGACAACTCCAGAGGCCTTCTCCATAGATGACACTATCATTCAATAGGCAGAGAAAACTTACTTGAAGGGGAAAGTCTTGAAGAATTATATTGAAAAAATACATACTCAAGGAGTTTCCTTGCGTGCAGAGGTTGCAGGAGAAATAGACAAGATGAGGAAGGTTAGGGCAGAATTAGATGACTTGGTATCCATTATCTCTCAGGAGATTGATAGTTCAAAAAAAGATCTTAGCAAATGGAGGGAGATGAAGGATTTGAAGAAGAGCACCTTGATATCTATCGGTGTCATCTCCAGCAAAGAATCTTACATTGAGATCAAGGAGTCACTAATCTTTAGGATCCAGGTACTCAAAGATTTAATTGAGGATCTCAAAACTTCTAGGGATGCTAGTGAGGAGAGTGACACAAGACTGCCTAATAAACTAGAAGAACTACCCTGTAATCTAACTTTGAGGGATAATCAATTTCTCTCCATAAAAGAATGATTCAGAGTTTCAAAGGGATGATTCAGAGAGATTTTGAAGAAAAGGCCTTCTCAATGGCCTCGGTGGACAATATCCTAAATACTTAGCTGACTTTGGATAATCTAAAATCCAAGTTCATTGGTCATGCAAAGGCCATCACAGCATTGAAGGATGCCTTGATTAGAGCCACAGTCATCTCCAAGAACATGGTTTGCACTAGACAGCATAGGAATTCAAGCATCCATTGCTATGTATGATGCTCATATGAAGAAATCTGGTAGCAAGAACTGAAATTCTTTTCTCTCTTCTCTCTTCTTTCCTTATGCACTTTTATTTTGTGAAAAGTGCATGCAATTTTGTAATATTTAATTACATGTAAAAAGTTCATGGAAAAATATCTCAAAGTCAAAGATGAGTCATCTTTGACCGAGATATTTATGTATTTTATTACTTTCTAGTTTTTGATAATTTTATCCCTATATATAGTGGAGACCTCTTTTCCAAATGGATCTTGAAAAAATTAAGAGCAAACACTCTGCCGAAATTGAAACAATTTTTGAGACTTTATGCTCAAACTTGTAAATCATATTTTGTTAAATGAATGAAAAGCAGGTTTATTTCAGACTTTGTGTTGAGATTATCTTTGTTATTTAAGAAATAGTTCTTATGTCCTTTTTCTTGGTAATATCTTGTTTATCTAATTTAATAAGCACAGGTGGATGTGTCAATATTATCTGAGAGCATTTCTAAAAGGTAGAGGATAGACTTTGAGCTATTTTTATCTTTGTGATTCAGTTATCTTTTGTAGTTTTAGGTAGAGACTTTGTGCTTTGTTTCATTCTACGGTTATGTTTGTTCTGAATTGGTGAAGGAGGCTATGCAAGACTTTTTGCTTACGTGATTTTCTTTGTAAACTTTTGTTATTTACTTTAGGTGATTTTTTGCTTCCCATTTGATGCCATTCCTGAAAGAAGAGGAATGTTGTTGGCTAAGGACCAAGATTTCTCTCTTTTGTTCTTTATACATTACCTCTAAAAAAAGAGAGGTAGATGTTGTTGTACCACCTCATGTGTTATTTTTGCTTACTTAATATATATATATATATATCCAGCATATTAATATTTATAGGGAACCTCCCCTTGATGAGAGGAGAGATTTACCTCATCTAGATCTGGTAAACCCACACTTTTTTTGGCATAAATCTCTCTATGCTGTGGTTGATATACCCATTTTGTCATCAGTTAGTTGAAGACAAAATATTCACCCAATAGTTTTTAGCAACTTTACTGGGGATTATGAACGTGCATTTTGAAGCCTCAAGCTTCAATTTGAAGTAGTTTCAGTCCCTTTTTCATTTGAAACTTGGCAACTCCATGCTACACAAGAAGCCAGAGATCCAAGGTTGTTTTTAACCCTATGTTTGAGTTGACACAACAGAGCAACTTTGATCTATTTCCTCCACCACCTTCCCATCAACGGTCTAGGAGTTTTCCTCTTGACCCTGTCAAGTCACCAATGCAAGGCAGTGCTTCTTTTTCTACTATTCACCAGGCCCTGCTTACAAATAACCATACCAAGGTTTGTTATCCCACAATTTAATCACCCTAACATAATGGCTCAAGGCCCTGTGGGGCAATTCCTTTGGCCCTCTTAATCTGACCCCACCTTTTCATGAACTACCTCGTAGTTCTAGAAAAAATTTCCTAAGTTTTTTGGTGACGAGGAAGGTTCATCCCAATGAGCATATTGCCACTTTCTCCATAGCATGTGGCATAATTGGTGTCAAATTTGAAGACGTAGCAGTAAGACTTTTCATGGAAACCTTGTAAGGAGCTGCCATAGATTGGTTCTATCACCTACAAGCTGGGTCAGTGACTGACTGGGATATGCTCAAATCCAAATTCGAAGCCAGGTTTAAACCTGTTGAAGATGCACATGCTTTGTTAGCTCAACTAACACAGATGAAAAAATAATCTCAGGAACCTATGAGGGATTTCATAGCTAAATTCAACAAGTTGAGGAACCGGATTCCAACTGTAGCTCAGCCCACTTCAGAGAATCTCAAGTGCTTTTTCATGAATTCATAGCTTTCCTAAAGTAAGTTTCCTATTGAGGCAAGTTGGCCTTATGGATCTAGCCTTGGCTCAAGATTTGGCTACTTGAGATTGAAGATGATCTTATCCTGGTAGGTAAGATCAAGAAAGACCCTAGTAAAAATAAATTCTCTTCATCTGCTGAAAGTTCTTCTTCAGGCACTACAGATCCTATGGTGCAGAAGTTGATGAATGAATTGATAGCTTTGAAGAGGCAAATATCCCAAGGTACATCTGCTCTTGCCTATTAGGATATGCCCAGGAGAACATTCTAGAATCAATAATATCAGGGTAATGCTACTCAGAACCAAGGGCAATCAAATCACCTACCTCCCCCTCTAGGGAGATTGACCATTGAAGTAACACTTGCTAATTCCGTGGTCAGTTACCTAGAGGCTGAACGCAACAAATCATTCCAACCTCAGTTAGACCAATAAGAAGATGCTAATCTCTTTGATGAGTGGGAAGAAGAATTAGCTAGCAACTCCAATATCAATTTCTAGGATTACCAAGATGAAGCTGGAAGTAATGGGGAGAGTTTGGATGGATCTTACACAATTTTACCAAATCTCAAAATCAGTCAGCTTCACAAACTGACAAAGGAAAGGCAAAAAAAGAACCCCGGCCAACAGTTTCCATCACTAAACGAGGGACTCCATTACCTCTGCAATCAAAAGATTAGGTAATTCATAAAAAAGTAAGTACCTCCAACCACCTTATACATTCCACTTCTATTGCTCAGACCAGTGCCATGCCTACTAAAGTCCCTGATGATGGACTCTCTTCCTCTATTTCAAGTTCTTTTCAATTATTTGATATAATTGATCATGCTAGAAAGACTAAAATTCAAATGATAGAGGTTGAATATTTGAGGGCTAACCTAGAGCATTTTGATAGGTTAGCAGAATATGTAAAGAACAAAGCCATCCCCATAGGACAAAATCCTTCAAAGGCCATGTTCGTGATCCTCCTAAAGATAAACCATCCCAAAACAATTTTGTTGTGACCTCCCTTGTTGCTCCCAGGAAAATAAAACCTTTCTACGTTTCCCTATTTATAAATAGTTATAAACTGAGTAAATGTATTATAGACTCTGAAGCCTCAGATAATGTCATTCCCTCAAAGGTGGTGGATTCCCTTGGCCTAACTCTGACCAAAACTTTTGGGAGGTGCTTTTCTATGGAAAATAAGCAAGTTCACCTCCTAGGTCAGATAAAAGACACTCAATATGCTTTCACGGCTTTTCCAGAAAAGCAGATAAAAATGATGGTTTTAGTGGCTGATGTTCCAATTTCTTACGGCATCTTACTCAGGTGAAATTTTTTCAAGGACATTGGAGTTGAGCTAAGTATGGACTTGTCTAAAGCAAGAATCCCAATTCAAGGTGTCATGAAGAAGTTGCTTCCTAAAAAGAAGCAAGGTATGTAGTTACCTGATCATTGGCACCAGAAGCTCAAATTTTATTTGAGTCCTCTAGCATGGGTAACTACTTCCTATCTACAAAAGGGATCCATGAGGCATTTGATGAAACTCTCACGGGTGATAACTTAAGTTTGTGTTCCACTAACATAGTGCAGAAATCAACAAATCCAAATAAACACATGGAAGAGCATCTTCCCTCAAATGAAGGAGTTTTTAAAGAAAAAATAGTGTCTAACAAAGTATGGACCTTATAATTTGATGGATAACTACTCTTCTACTAGTTTGAGAGCTCAGGGTTGTGTTGGTATCTCCTCAGGGAGACATTATTTCTTTATCTTACAAATTGTAGTTTAATAATCCCAATAACATAGCTGAGTATGAGTCCCTATTGCTCAAACTATAAGCTGCCAGAGAAAAGGGCATTAGGCTACTCCATGCTAAAGGAGATGTTGAGTTGATAGTCTGCCAGGTGAGGAACCTCTATCTGATGAAAAATGAAAGGTTGCACCACTATCACAATCTGGTTTGGGATCAGATTGAAAATTTTGATGCTTTCAACATCTATTCCATTCTAAGGGAATTTAATGATTGAGTGGATGCATTAGCTGTCTCTACTACTCTCTTAGTCCCTCACCCAGACTTTAAGGGAGATAAGTACACTATTAAACTGGTATTTTAGACAAGTGTACCTGATAATGATGGCCATTGGCAAGTATTTAATAATGATGACCAAATCATCACCTTCTTAGAGCAAAAAGATAGTTTTGAATAACTGCATTTTGAAGGTAATGAACTCTGAGAGTGTGAAGCAACTCCCAAGTCAAATAGAAATACAAGTGAGGATTTCCTACAGCTTAAAGGGAATAAGCTTCCCAAAGGCCTGGTTTCCCTAGAAAATTCTGATAACCATGACAGGTTTATTAAACAATAGTGAACAGATTCAAAATCCTCTCAAGATTTTGATCAAGTAAACTTAGGAACCAAGCGAGATCCTAAGATGGTAAACATTGGGAAATGTTGCACTCTCAAAGAAAGATTTAAGCTTGCCAGTTTTTTTTGCCAATATATAGATGTATTGGCCTATTCCTATGATGATCTAAAATCACTCATGCCAAATGACATTTGCCACGATATTCCTCTAAAGGCCAACTATGTACCTTACAAGCAAAAGTATAGGCAATATAACCCAAAAATCTCAAGTACTATTTTAGTTGAGATACAAAATATGCTTGACACTCAGATAATTTTTCCAATCCATCACTCAACATGGATTGCCAACATAGTGCCTGTCAGGAAGAAGAATTGCAAAATTTAAATCTGCATGGATTTTAGGAATTTGAACCAGTTATATTTAAAAGATAACTACCCTCTTCCCATCATGGATTAAGTTTTACAAATGGTAATAGGTTCAGAAATGTTATCAATGCTAGATGGTTTTTTGAGGTATAATTAGGTCAAACTCAAAAAAGTAGATCATCATAAGACAACATTCACCACACCTTGGGGCACTTTCGCTTATCAAAAAATGCCTTTTGGTCTAATAAATGCAGGCACCACATTTTAAAGGGTGATGGACCTCGCTTTAAAAGATGAAATGAGAAAATTAATTGTAGTATACCTGGATGATCTGATAGTGTTTTCAAAGCACCATTTTGAGCATGTTCCTCACTTGTAAAAGATACTAGAACACTTTCATCAGAATGGTATTTCTTTAAACCCAAAGAAATCTATATTCAGAGTAACTGAGGGGAAACTTCTCGAACACATTATGTCCCATGAAGGTATTAATATTGATTTAGAGAGAGTCAAGTCCATTTAGGAACTTACTCTGCCTACCAGCAAGACTGCAGTTCACTCTTTCTTTGGAAAGGTAAACTTTCTTTGAAGGTTCATTCCCGAGTTTGTTGAGAAAACCCGTCACATGTTCAACATGATGAAAGGCAATGATACATTCAGGTGGACTGCTAAAGGCAAATCAGCGTTCAAAGAAATTAAGGAAATAATCACCCACGCACTAGTATTGCTTTGCCCAGATTATACCAAAATTTTCAAAATATATAGTTATGCTTTCAAGCATACACTGTCGGCTATTCTAGTCCAACAAAATCAAGAAGGTGTAGAATCTCCTTTCTCTTTTATGAGTTGTCCACTCAAGGTTCATGAGCTAAAATATTCCCTTATGGAGAAACACGCATACGCAGTGGTCAAAGTGGTCAAGCACTTCAGGTTTTATATCCTGAACTCTCACATCGAAGTTCGCGTACCCAACACAATAGTAAAATCCATTTTGACTCAGCAGGAGTTTGGTACGAAGAGAGGTAACTAGATTGCCAAGACTCAAGAGTTTGATTTGGACATCAAACCTACCAAGCTTGTATGAAGAAGGGGTATTTTTTAGTTGATCACCAACAACATTCCAGATAAAGTAGAAAATGAAGAAGTAGAGATCGAAGGCATGCCTACGGTCCTCTTTGTTGCAACTACTGAAGAGTGGTATTTTGACATTGCTCATTTTCTGACATATGGTGAGTGTCCCGCTCATCATTTTTTTAAAGAGAAATGGAATGTTAAATTAAAATTAGTTGGTTATGTCCTATGGGACAATGGTCTTTACAAGAGAAACCTAGATGGGGCATTTCTTTGTTGTGTTGATAAGGCGCAACAAGAAAAACTCTTAGAGTCTTTCCACAATCTAGCCTGTGGAGGGCATTTTTCTACACCATGGTGACAGTGCACAAAATTCTATGAGCTAGGTATTATTGACCAACATTATTCCAAGATGCCTACAAATGGGTACGTAGGTGCGAATTGTGTCAGCATTTTGTTGGAAAGCCTAAGCTACCTACTTTGCCTCTCAAGCCGATAGTGATCAAAGAGCCATTTTAGCAGTGGGGTATTGACTTCATTGGTGTAGTCAACCCATCTTCAAGTGTAGGACATGATTATGTCCTCACAACAACATGGATTATTTTACTAAGTGGGTGGAGGCCATCCCAACCAAGCACACCATGTCTGAAGTGGTGTGCAATTTTCTCAAAGAAAGTATCATCTCCAGGTTTGGGGTCCAACTAAAGATTGTAACAGATAATGTGGCCTATTTTTCATCACATGAAATTACTCAATTTTGTTTTTATTATGAGATTACCCTATCCCACACTTCAAATTATTTCCCTCAAGGAAATGGCCAAGCAGAATCGAGTAATAAGAACCTAGTCACTATTATCAGGAAGTTGGTGGATGACAATCAGAGAACATGGCACAAAGCATTATATGATGCTTTATGGGTAGATAGGATAACACCCAAAAGGGCTATAGGTATGTTGCCTTTCCAGCTTCTTTATGGATTAAATGCAGAAATCTCCATCACCCTTGAATTACCAGCACTTAGGTTAACTAAAGCAATCAAAGATTCAACCTTTGAAAGCTCAGTTGACAAAAGGATCATGTGTCTAAATGAGTTGAATGAGCGGTGAGCCATGGTAGTGGATCGGATCACAGAGCATCAGAACTGGGTGAAGGCACTCTTTGATAAAAAAGCTAAGATCTATGAATTTCAAGTTGGAGACCAAGTCTTGCTATGGGACAAGAGGCGAGAACCAAAAGGGATGCATGGCAAATTTGACTCCCTATGGAGAGGCCCGTTCACCATTCAACAACTCTATGGTGAGGCTAGCTTCTTACTGGAGTATCAAAATGAAACACCATTTGCACTACTTCATAGTGGGCAACATCTAAAGCTGTTCCATCCTTGAAACTGAAACAAGTCCTTTCGTATATATGTATAATTTTTACTTTTTGTCTATTTTTCTTGCATTTTTAGCTTGACTCCGTAGCCCAATGGCTTAGATGAAGGCACTTAGAGACTAGTTTCTACTCCCGCTAATTAATTTAATTAAATGGAAGTTCCCCAATAGGAGCTAGCTGTTGTTTCTAAAATCAAATTAGCCCATTTTTGGGAATAACCCCCTACGAAACTTGTTTGTTTCATCTTTTATCTCTCTAAGTTTATTTTGAGATGGGTTTTGAATTTGTTCTCATCTTGGCCTAGAATGTGAGAGTAGTTATGATCTCATTGCGACCAAGAAAACCCCTCCCCCAGACTACCTCTTCTAGAGTTGGCCTTTTCTTCCATTTTCATGCACGGGCGGCAAATTTTGCCACCAGTGCATTTTAAACCTTTGCAAACGCAAGGGTGGCAAATTTTGTTGCCCCTACATATTTCTTACAAGGGAAACAAATTTTGCCACCCCTACATCTTGACCTACAAGGGTGGAAAATTTTTCCACCCATGCATCTAAACTAAATCGAACATGCAAGGGTGGCAAAATTTGCCACCCATATATGCCTCAATTTCCATACATGGCATTTATTACTGCACAGAGCGGGTGGTTAGGGGTGCTTTTCACCCCATATAATCTAGTTTGGAGCTCTTTTTCTCTCATTGCTTCCTCCTCTCCTCTTGCCTTCTATGTCTAGACCATTTGACGAGTGATTTGAGGTGCATTTTCATAGATTTGAGCCTGTGGTGTGTGCGGCTTTCTAGGTTGGTCCTATTTTTAACATTTTTTTTCATTACTTTCCTCTTTCTTCTCTAAATTTTAGTTTTGAAGGTTGTTTAAAGTTTTTGTTCTTCTTTTTCTTCTTTCCCTCCATCCTGCATGCGGCTTTTCCTCTCTAAACTCCTAGGGTGGAAATTTTCGCCGTGCCTCCTCTTGCCCATAATTTTTCAACACCAAACCCTACACAAGTGGTGAACATCACCACCTGTACCTTGGCCTTCTTTTTTCTTTTCCAGTAGGGGCAGTGAATTTTACCACCCACACACTCTCCTCTAATGTATCCCATGTGTAGGGGTGGTGATTTTTTCTACCCCTACTTATGCTTCCCTGACCTGCAAGGGTAGTGACATTTGCTGCCTCTAGAGGTTGACCCTGCATGGGCAGCAAATTTCACTACCCCTGCCCCTTTTTTTTGACATGCATGCACAGTGATTTTCACCACCCCTACATGTTTCTCTATTGATTTGCATGAGTGGTGAATTTCACTACCAGTGTAGGCCATTCTACATGGGTGGAAAATTTTGCCGCCCATGCATTCTTCCTCTGGATTTTTCTAACTCTGGAGGATTTTTCACCCTTTTCCTTTCTTTCTTTTTCTTCCTCATTTTTTGCCTCTTTTTCCAACTCGACCTTTTTAAGTGACTTCGATTGACCATGATCACTTAAAATGTGTTTTCCCCAATTCATCCCCTCTCCCCTAATTTCATGATCACAACCGCAATATAATCAAAGAATTCTTGCTCATTGATGCCCATCTGATCAAGACCAGTTCCAATGTCAGAAGCATCTCCAAAAAAGGCAAAAATGATGAAGTACAAATACTAAGGCATCTTCCCACTCACTTCAGTCTCCTCCAATGCCAACGACATCTAGGACACCAAAATTGGCCACGTAGATATGGCCGAGTTCATGGCTTGAACAAAGGTGACAAACCCAAGCACTGAAATAAAGAGGATCATCAAAAGCAACATCCACTTCTACAACAAGGAGACAAGGTCAGTCTCAAATGTTAGTGGTAATGTGGTAATTTATCTGGATCTCGAATTTATCGACAAAGTCTTCATGTGCCCTTTAGCTAATGAAGTAACCAAGATTGACTTTATTGATGCCCAAAAGGAATATGACAAAGACCCTGAGAGGGAAAAGAAAGTCATGAACAATAGGTGGCTGAAAACACCCAGGTCCAGTCTATCTAGATGGCCAAAGAACTTTCTGAGGAGTGACTTCATTGAAGAAGTTGGTGACTTGATCACCCTTCTCAGCAGAGTGAGAGGCCTCCTGTCTTCCTCATAGTTCTATGAATGGATGTACCCATTCATTAAAATCATCCTCCAAGGCAAGCAGGTCATATTTTAGGGTGAACAAATTAGCAATGCCCTCCATGAGTAGCTAACCAAGGTACAAACTTCTTCCAAGTTTTATATGACTTTGTACCTTGTGTACATAGCTACAACAATGCAAACTTTTCTAGGTTTGACAACTAAAGGGGATAGAAAGACCACCCTGATCTACTCATATTACCTCCAATTGACTCTGTAAGGATCAATCCACCATTTCTAAAGAGTGAATGACACTTTTTTTGCCATATTTTTATGCCTCTTAAACCCTCAGCTTGAGCAGAAGAGAGTATCAGACGAGGCTTGGACAGTCATCAATGACTATGGGTGTATGTTCTTCCAATTTCCCACCTTCTACTAACTTTGGGTTGGCTTTTTCCAAGGCTACCCCTATATGCTCCCCAGATTCGCTTCTGACAAATTAGTTCTGATGGAGCTTTGCCGACAATTAGTTGTTGTGCATACAAGACAAATGGAGCTAAAAAAGTTAGGCTTCAAGTTTTCAATCGAAATTGGTAGGTATTCTATTGCAACAGTAGCCAAAGCCAAAGTCATGGAAATAGAGATGCAGATGGTCACCCTGAAGCAGTTCAAGAGAAGAGACAAATTTGACTATAGGGGAGTCAAGGATAAGATCAGGTAGAAAACTCAATTCCATGAGCCTATGATTGAGGACATTTGGATAGACCTGAGGATGGCCAAACAAATCAGAAAGATGGACTATTACAGGCTGACCCTAGAGAAAATTGAATAACTAGGACTTGTAGAGATCCCCTCCAATCTAGTCGATGATGAGAACATTATCAATAGTAGGTACCTAGCTGAAAAGGTTGCTGACTCCCCTCTTCCTCCATCTCATTGGTCTCAAAAGGAACTAACTTCTCTAAGAAAAGGATTCGAACTAATATTGGCTAACACCAATGATTGGCTAGTAGCCAGAGGGATCAAACTAAAAGAATTTATCATGGAATCAGAGGCTGAGTACCAAGTAGAGATGAAGAAGAAGGTAGAGAACATGACTAAGAACAAAGGTGATATTCCTTCCCCTTCTAGGCCTCACAATCCTAGAATCATCTTTGTTTCCAAAAAGCCAAAGACTATTGAGGGGTCAAAAGCAGCGGCTAAAAGGGTTGCATAATAGAGTTCTCAGGAATAGGTAGCTCAACCAATGGAGGTAGATGACCGACCGTCAGGAAAACCAAGCACTAAACCTCTACCTTCATAGGGAGAAGCACAACCATTCAAAATCATCTCTCCTTCTCCACCTCAGTCTCCTGTGGTTTCCCCTTCTCCTCTCTCTCCTATCAGTGTTCCCTCTTTTAGAGCCACCTCTCCTTCTAGGGTTATATTTAGTGATCCTCAAGGCACTTCTGCAAGTACTCCTCACTCCTCTGGGTCCATTCCAAATTTGTCATCTCCCTCTTTCAATTTGGGGGAAAGTTATGCACAAGAACTAGAATTAGTAGTTGGTACAACTTTGCCTGTTACTCTAACTGTGACCACTATCACCACTAGCAGTGTAGAAGCTACCTCAGTAACACCAGTTGAGGGAACTATGGCTATAGTGGGTACTTCTCTCCGGCCTTGGATGTCAACATTCACACCCAAAATAAATAAGTTAGCCATCTCTCCAGATGACTTCAACTTTGGAAAAATAGTGCCGGTGAAAGCTAAGGCTCCTAAGAGGCCAAGGATCCTCTCAATATAAATCGAGGAAAAGGGATAGAAATTTTTAGAAATTTCCAAGCCTCCACAGGATGCAACCCTTTAGGGTTTTGAAATTAGTAGCTATTCCATCTCTCATGTTGAACTTGGCAAAGTTACTCACGAAGGTGTGAAAAGTGACCTTCAGTCTGCTATAGACATCATGGTCCAGAAGTTTGATCGAGAAAAGGAAAGAAAAGATTATTACAAGGCTAAGATAGAGCAACTGATGGCAGTGATAAGGAGGTTCACTCTTCCCCTTGAAGTGGCAACTCTAGAGGCCTTCTTCGTAGATGACCCTGTCATTCAAAAGGCAGAGAAAACTTACTTGAAGGGGAAAGTCCTAGAGGATTATATTGAAAAAATGCATACTCATGGAGTTTCCTTGCTTACAGAGGTTGTAGGAAAAATAGACAAGATGAGGAAGGTGAAGGCAGAATTAGATGACCTGGTATCCCTTATCTCTCAAGAGATTGATAGTTCAGAAAAAGATCTTAGCAAATGGAGGGAGATGAAGGATTTGAAGAAGAGCACCTTGATATCTATCAGTGTCATCTCTAGCAAAGACTCTTACGTTGAGATCAAGGAGTCACTAATCTCTAGGATCCAGGTACTCAAAGATTTAATTAAGGATCTCAAAGCTTCTAGGGATGCTAGTGAGGAGAGTGACACGGGCTTGCTCAATAAACTGGAAGAACTGCCCTGCAACCTAACTTCGAGGGATAATCAATTTCTCTCTGTAGAAGAAATGATTTAGAGTTTCAAAGGGATGATTCAGAGAGATTTTGAAGAAAAGGACTTCTCAATGGCCTCAGTGGACAATATCTTGGATACTCAACTGACTCAGGATAATCTAAAATCTAGGTTAACTGGTCATGCTAAGGCCATCACAGCATTGAAGGATGCCTTGATTAGAGCTAGAGTCATCTCCAAAAACATGGTTGCACCAGACAACATAGGAATTTAGGCATCCATTGCTATGTACGATGCTCATTAGAAGAAATCTGGCAGCAAGAATTGAAATTCTTTTCTCTCTTCTCTCTTCTTTCCTTATGCACTTTTATTTTGTGAAAAGTGCATGCAATTTTGTAATATGTAATTACATGTAAAAAGTTTGGAAAAATATCTCAAAGTCAAAGATGAGTCATTTTTTACCAGGATATTTATGTATTTTATTACTTTCTAGTTTTTGAGGATTTTCTCCCTATATATAGTGGAGACCTCTTTTATAAATGGATCTTGGAAAAATTAAGAGCAAACACTCTATCGAGATTGAAACAATTTTTGAGACTTTGTGCTCAAACTTGTAAATCATATTTTGTTAAATGAATGAGAAGCAGGTTTATTTCAGACTTTGTGTTGAGATTATCTGTGTTATTTAGGAAACAGTTCTTATGTCCTTTTTCCTAGTAATATCTTGTTTATCTGATTTAATAAGCAAAGTGGATGTGTCAATATTATCTGAGAGCATTTCTAAAAGGTAGAGGATATACTTTGAGCTATTTTTATCTTTGTCATTCAGTTATCTTTTGTAGTTTTAGGTGGAGACTTTGTGCTTTGTTTCATTCTATGGTTACGTTTGTTCTAAATTAGTGAAGGAGGCTACGCAAGACTTTGTGCTTACGTGAGTTTCTTTGTGAACTTTTGTTATTTACTTCAGGTGATTTTCTGCTTCCCATTTGATGCCATTCCTGAAAGAAGAGGAATGTTGTTAGCTAAGGACCAGGATTTCTCTCTTTTGTTCTTTACACATTACCTCTAAAAAAAGAGAGGTAGATGCTGTTATACCACCTCATGTGTTATTTCCTACTTAATTGTATGTATATATATATATATATATATATATATGTGTCCAGCATATTAATATTTATAGGGAACCTCCCCTTGATGAGAGGAGAGATTTACCTCGTCTAGATCTGGTAAACCCACACTTTTCGTGGTGTAAATCTCCCTATGCTATGGTTGATATACCCATTTTGTCATCAGTTAGTTGATGACAAAATATTCACCCAATAAGGTCAAGTTGACACAAGTAATTGAGAATATGAAAACAAGTAAAGACATCAAATACATTAGAGCATAAAATGATAATTGTCACATTTAGCTCACAAAAATGTATTAATAATTACTTAAATAAATAATCAATTATTGAAAAATTCATGAGTAAGTCCCAATAAATTTGGTTTAATTATGTTTATTAAGATTTAAATAATTATAGTTTTAAATTATTTTGTAGATTTGATTGGAGATGATGTACAATCTATGCAAATTTCTAAGAATGTAGGTAAAATATTAACTAACATATTATGTTAATAACATTAAAAAATAAATTAAACATAACATTGAATCTCAAAATTATTATTATATATAGTGCCTCTAAAAATATTTTTACTTGTTTAATTAAAAGGTTTTTTAATTCAAAAACATTCTTCAAAAAAAAGTAACACTCACATTTCAAGTCAACAACAAGTATATACAACCAAGAGAGAATTTGACCTAGTTTTTAATGTCTTTGTCTTCATAGTTTCAATTATCATTTTCATCTATGACTAAAACAAATGTGAATATATAAAAAAATGTAATGAAACTATTGATAAATGCTAAAGTGGATGCATGTCCTTTATTTTATTAAGGTTTTGAGCATTGCTAAAATAATGCAAGAAAATTATTAACAATTTGGACATGATTTCAAAGGAGCATATAATTATTTTTAATTTTTAATTCACTATAGTAGTCAACCCATTAAACAAAGGTGTACCTATAAATTTTTTATCATTATAATGATAGTTTTCTCTAAAAAATAATTTACAAAGGGAAAATGGCTTATGGTGCCATTGTTTACAAAACTAGCCTTGATTGGGGATGTAGATGATGTAAGATTATTTTTGAAAGAAAATTTAACTTTATGTGTGATAGGTGTTGAACCAGGGAAATAAAATGAAATTGATTTCACACTACTTAATATATAAAATAAATATTGTGAGCATTATTTAATTTTTAATACTATCCATTATTAATACCAATTCTTAGATTTTTTTCATTCATATTTCACTCAGATCTCAAACATGCTTTATAAATATACTTAAAAATTAATGAAAAATAGTTTTTTCACTTTTAAAACATTTTCTATATCAAAATTATTATTTTTGTATGATTAATCACAATTTGTTGATAAATAGTTACCATTGAAATTTGAATTTTGCCCTAATAATTTTTACTACTATGAGATTATATGTAAACATTTTTACAACTTTGAATTTATCATAATTGAATATTTAAAGTATATTATAAGATTAAGTCTTTAACATAAACTATTGTCCAATGGTGTCAAGAAATTTATTTGAATAAAATATCAGTAGTTGGCTAGTTATTGAAAAAGAATTCTTATATTGGTTCATTATTTTAGGGAAGGAATTTGTTGATACTCAGAGTAGGAGTGTTGTTTGAGCTTCCAAGGACCAATGAATTTATATCTCAGACCAAAAACCCATAATTTTCATATTCATGATACCAATAATTTGGTTATACATTTATCCGTAACTTGTTGAATATTTCAATGGAACATTTCGATATTGGGTTGTGGTTTACGCAATTGAAATCAAGAGTACAATGTTCTTTCATTAAACACTTCAAATGGATAGGAAAGGTGGAATTTGTTTTTATGTGGGTGATATCAGAGTGTGAAATTAGTGAAAAAATTATTATATAATTTTATTATTATTCTAGTATATAATAAAAACATGCAAAAGGTTGTAGATAAGTATACACAATTATATGAGATAGACAACATATTATTCGCAAGTGAAAAAAACTATTTTTTTAGTGACAAAAAAGAATCCATTTTATTTGGATTGCCTTGAAGTTGGTAATTTGATGGCACACTCCATTATAATAAGAAAATATTCACAAACTTATGTACATGGTTACATAATATGGGGTTGCACCCAAATATGTATCTCTCTTTAGAAACATACAAAAGAATAATTATTGACTTTGATTGAGTTGTCTTGCCACTATTACATAACTTGTATGTATTACAAGATTATGCATACCTAATATTTTTTGATTAAATTTTATAGTGAGAGATGGAATTATTTTGAAGTACAAAATTAATTGGTAAAAAAACTATGTGTGTTACATATTTATATGGAAATTGATTAATTTTATAGTTGATAGTTAGAATTATTTCTATATCTACAAATAAAGGAAATTATTTTTGTATATATAAATATCTTTATCATCCTATTAAATTGAATAATTTATACTAACATATTTTAAAATGGTTATCATAGTGTTGGAATCTTTTCCTCTATTTTATAAAAACTTATCCTAGTCGTACACCTAAGCTAATAGTCCATCCTAAAAATGATATCGCACAATCACCTAAAAAACATAACTTAAGACTAGTTCCCATCAGTTATTTTGCATAATTGTATATGCATTAAGATTGATATACTAGGGAACTTAAATAGTAATTTTTTTTAATCCAATAATATCATATTAAAATTAATCATAATAAATCATTCAATAAGCTATTCATCATAGAAAAAAGATATGTGCAAATCGATAAAAAGAGTAGTGGTATCATTGATTGACAAAGAGATTACAAAAGGTGTTTTTACATCATAAATGTTGTGTGTGTGTGTGTGTGTGTGTAATATCTATCAAATATACCCATAAAAAGGTTGGGATAGACAACATATTATTCGTAGGTGAAAAAAAATATTTTTTTAGTGACAAAAAATAATCCCTTTTATTTGGATTGCCTTGAAGTTGGTAATTTGATGACACACTCCATTATAATAATAAAATATTCACAAACTTATGTACATGGTTACATAATATGGGGTTGTACCCAAATATGTATCCTTCTTTAGAAACATACAAAAGAATAATTATTGACTTTGATTGAGTTGTCTTGCCACTATTACATAACTTGTATGCATTACAAGATTATGCATACCTAATATTTTTTGGTTAAATTTTATAGTGAGAGATGGAATTATTTTGAAGTAAAAAATTAATTGGTAAAAAAACTAAGTGTGTTACATATTTATATGGAAATTGATTAATTTCATAGTTGATGGTTAGAATTATTTCTATATCTACAAATAAAGGCAATTATTTTTGTATATATAAATATCTTTATCAACCTATTAAATTGAATAATTTCTAATAACATATTTTAAAATGGTTATCATAGTGTTGGAATCTTTTCCTCTATTCTATAAAAACTTATCCTAGTCGTACACCTAAGCTAATAGTCCATCCTAGAAATGATATCACACAATCACCTAAAAAACATAGCTTAAGAATAGTTCCCCTTAGTTATGTTGCATAATGGTATATGCATTAAGATTGATATACTAGGGAACTTAAATAGTAATTTAGTTTAATCCAATAACATCATATTAAAATTAATCATAACAAATCATTTAATAAGCTATTCATCACAGAAAAAAGATATGTGTAAATTGAGAAAAAGAGTAGTGGTATCATTGATTCACAAAGAGATTACAAAAGGTGTTTTTACATCACAAATGTTGTGTGTGTGTGATCATGAATAAACTTACATATTACATTTACATTATCATAGTCAAGATCATCTCCCTAAGTAAAACTAGGGGATATTTATACATGGCTTTTATCTTGACCATTCTATTACAACATTGACATATTAGATATGACTTGACAATGACCATAAATAATAATACATGGTGGTAATTTTTTATTAATTCCTATTGATTCAAGATTAACTACCCCTATATACCCTCTATAATATGGTAATCATTATCATGCTCCTTTCTTCTCATGAACAGGTGTTATATTTTCACTTGACGATTCTCCTTCGATGCTTGTGTGAATGGTTCCCTAACTATATCTACCTTTTGGGACCTTGTCCAAGTCATTCACCATTTTTTGGGTCTTTTTCCCTTGGTTCCTCCATTTTTTTCATGTTTGTTCATCATGGTTTTATTCTTCTATGCCAATGATTTTTGTATCACATCTCTCAGGCACCTTGTCTTATTTCCATTCTAATATCTACTATGCCATATTAAAAAATTACTAATAATAAATTATAACTTAGCTGCTCATGGAGGGTATTGCTAATTTATTTTCCCCAAAATATGACCTACTTACTTTGGAGGATGATTTTAATGAATGGGTACATCCATTCATGGAAATGTGAGGAAGACGGGAGGCCTCTCACTCTACTGAGAAGGGTGATCAAGTCACCAACTTCTTCAATGAAGTCACTCCTCAGAAAGTTTTGTGGCCATCTAAATAGACTGGACCTGGGTGTTTTCAGCCACCTGTTGTTCATGACTTTCTTTACCCTCTCAAGGTCTTTGTTGTATTCCTTCTAGGCATCGATGAAGTCAATCTTGGTTACTTCAGTAGCTAGAGGGCACATGAATATTTTGTCGATAAATTTAGGATCTAGCCAAATTAACATATTACCACTGGCATCTGAGACTGACCTTGTCTCCTTGTTGTAGAAGTGGGCACATTGGAGGATGAACTCGATATGATGTGCTACCACTGGGAAAGTGGCAACCAAGTGGATGTTGATTTCAACAATCCTCTTTATTTCGGTGCTTGGGTTCATTGCCTTCATTTGAGCCATGAACTCAGCCATGTCTACGTGGCCAATTTTGGTGTCTCAAATGTCATCGAGATTGGAGGTGACCAAAGTGAGTGGGAAGACACCTTGGTATTTGTACTTCATTGTTTTTGCCTTTTTTGGAGATGATTTTGACATTGGAACTGGTCTCAATCAGATGGGCATTAACGAACAAGAATTCCCTGATTGTACTATGGTCATTATCATGAAATTAGGGGAGATGAGACGAACTGACGAAAATGCATTTTAAGTGATCATGGTCAATGGAAGTCACTTAAAAAGGCTAAGTCAGAAAAAGGGGCAAAAAATAAGGAAGAAAGAGAAAGAAAGGGAAAGGGTAAAAAATCCTTCGGATTTAGAAAAATCTAGAGGAATGCATGAGCAGTGAAATTTGCTGCCCATACAGAATGGCCTGCATAGGCAGTGAAATTTGCCGCTCATGCAAATCAAGAGAGAAACATGTAGGGGTAGTGAAAATTTCCATCCATACATGTCGAAAACAAAGGTAGGGGTGGCAAAATTTGCTGCCCATGCAGGGTCAACCTGTAGAGGTGGCAAATTTCACTGCCCTTGTAGGTTGGGGAAGGAAAAGTAAGGGTAGCAAAAATCACTGCCCCTGCACATGGGATACATCAGAGGAGAGTGTGCAGGTGGTGAAATTTTCCTCCCCTATTGGAAAATCAAAATGAAGGCCAAGGTACGGGCGGTGATATTCATCACTAGTGCAGGGTTTGGTGTTGAAAAATCATGGGCAAGAGGAGGCACGGTGAAAATCACTACCCTAGGAGTTTAGAGAGGAAAAGTTGCATGCATGATGGAGGGAAAGAAGAAAAAGAAGAACAAAAGCTTTAAACAACCTTCAAAACTAAAATATAGGGAAGAAAGAGGAAAGTAATGAAAATAAATGTTAAAAATAGGACCAACCTAGAAAGCCATGCGCACCACAGGCTCAAATCTATGAAAATGCACCTCAAATCACTCATCATATGGTCCAAATGCAGAAGGCAGGAGGAGAGGAGGAAGTAATGAGAGAAAATGATCTCCAAACTAGATTATATAGGGTGAACAACACCCCCAACCACCCACTGCATGTGGCAATAAATGCCACGCATGGAAATCGAGGCATGCATGGGCAGAAAATTTTGCCACCCTTGCATGTTTGATTTAGTTTAGATGCATGGGCAGCAAAATTTTCTGCCCTTACAGGTCAAGATGTAGGGGCAGCAAAATTTGCTGCCCTTGCAAGAAAAATGTAGGGGCGGCAAAATTTGCTACCCTTACATTTGCAAAGGTTTAAAATGTACTGGCGGCAAAATTTTCCACCTGTGCATGAAAATGGAAGAAAACGCCAACTCTTGAAGAGGCAGTCTAGGGGAGGGGTTTTCTTGGTTGCAACGAGATTGTAACTACTCTCACATTCTAGGCCAAGATGAGAATGAATTCAAAAACCATCTTAAAACAAACATAGAGAGACAAAAGATGAAACGGACAAGTTTCATAGGGAGTTGTTCACAAAAATGGGCTAATCCAATTTTGGAAATAACAGACCTAAAATTGAGTCTTCCTTTAATTCATAATCTACATTCGTCACTATTTTTAATAGCTTTACAATTTCTACCAACATGAAACATACTTGTTTAGAACACAAATAATGTGTCTAACCACACAAATTCTATGATATAAATTATTATCAAACCATTTACATACTTGGGGGTGTCATGAGATATTTAAAGTATTATTTAAGCATCATATCCTACTTTGTATTTTCCACTATGCATATTAGTCAAGTCATATTTAAACTTACAAAAACTTTTATCACATTTGTTCCTCCATAAATTACTATAATAGGGGATGAGTTAGTGTTACATATAGATAACATGTGCTCCCAAAAATGGATAAATATCTCATAATTGAAATGATTCTCTAACAAGACAATCCTAATATTAGTTGGCATCATAATTTCCAAAAGATTAGTGTGTGACTAATCAAGTTCTATTTCCACTTAATTATCGACCCTATATTTTGAATCATGGACACCAAAAATTCTAAAGACCATATACCGTCCTGCTACCTTCCTCATTGAAAATTTTGTAACATCCTTCATAAAAAATTCATTCTTTGCTTTAATATTTTCCATTTATATGTGTATAGAATTATGAAATAAGTAGGATTTGAGCACTGGAACAAGAAAGATGCACACATAAGTCATTGCACTCGACCCAATACAGGAGAATAGATCTATAATATCACTTGTGTTACATTAGTGAAAAATTTTCAAAAAACCACTAATCACCTTTGAAATAAGAGAAATATGGTGTTCTACTACTCCCATTGTTCATCCCAGTATAAAAGGAAAATCACATTGACATATTAATTCATAAGTATCTTCTTTCCTTAGTAGAGAATCTATTATAATTGATGATACATACTATTCCAATAGGTCAATGGAATCCTTTGATATCACTGTAATATCTTCTTTTGCTATCTAGATCCCTTGCCCTATTTTAATTTTTTTCTCTTTTAATTTATTAATTCTTCATAGATTTGAAGAAAGTGAGTTTCATGGATGAAAAAAATTTCTTTCATATTGGATGCATCACACCCCAAAATAGATATTTATTTAGGAACCCATGAATTCAAATAGTTTATAATTTTTGACCTCGAGACTCTGGTCTCCTTCACTCTTTTGTAATAGACACTTAAAGTTTACGCTTTCACCCCAAGGCCAATATTTGCACTCATCCAAACATGTCTACTCATAAATTTATCTATGAGTATATCTAATTATTTTGTAAACATACCCCATGTTCTTTTAAATAAACATACTATAAATTTATCAAATATATTTGGCTTGAAATTTGGCTCAGTATCTTTCTTAGGGCTACAATCTATTCCACCATTTGTGTAAAGATCAAAAACTAGAACCCATTTTTCCCATATGTTATCTAGAAGAATAAGAAATGTTAGATTATCATTAAGGTGGTCAACCTTTTGTTTTTCAAAAACATTCTTAATTTCTTCTTCAAATGCTTGTATGCAAACAAAAAATCAAATTACATTATTAATCAGGCATATAAAATAGTTAAATAAATATTTTTGTAAAATTATTTATTCATATTATTATATTTTATCTTAGTGAATGAATTCAATATTTAATGTACCTTCTAGTTATCTATATTTTAGTTTCCTAATTTGGAGCATTGTGGTCTTTTTTTCATGATCCATAACACCCTACATTTGTACCTCTAGTCAATATATTGTGTTAGAACCCATGTTTTATTGGCCATAGTTTGTAATTTATATATATTAATTACATTCTCTATTGTATTTTTGTTATAAATAATATAAGTTGATCTTTGTTTTAATCTATTATGAAAAAATGCAAACTCATGCTTTTGTAAAATAATTTTCATATCTAAAATGGTATGTTATCCATCAATGATGTATAAGTCATTATCCTCATCATGAAATTAATACTCAAGCTCAATGTATAAGATATCACCAGTTACTTTTCTAAATAGAATCAATACTACTTCCCACTGAAGAGGAATAAGATTACACAACATTGAGATAACTAGTTTATCAACATTGAATGGATCAAGGGATTATTAATAGTATTGAAGAGGAGCTTGGTGGAATTGTTTAAATCCAATCTTGAATGATTTTTAATTGAATAGGAAAAGTTAAATATCTTCAGGTGTTAAAGCTTTAATTTTATTAAATACCTTTTTAGCTTGCTTCAATAGATTTTTTCTACCCTATAGACGATCTTAGTTCTTGGAATTGTGATACTAAATTTTCTTTTTCTATATTTACCAATATTTTATGCCTCATATATGTAAAAAATTTTGAATAAAAATTTTAATTCCCCAATTCTTTGTCCATATTTGATGGATGAAGTGAATACATATTGATAAAGTCTTATGAATTTTGGTTTATTTCCATTACAAATATTTTTAGTAGTTTCCACTCAAGTGGTGTCTCCATCTATAAATGGTTCAATTTTCCAATCATAAGAAAATTTATAGTCTTTATTATGTGTTTTTGAACAAACCAAGCCACTTTTTATATATAATGGAACCTTTAGCTCTATTTGAATGATTTGGGATGCATAGTCATTGTTGTTTATGTGCTCTACCTGAACCTTTATTACATTATTTTAAAATGTATTTCATGTTTAACACTATCCCATCTACTTCTTGTTACCCTGACATGAAATGAAATAACCATAGGTCATTGTGATAGTTAGATGGAGATTATATTTATATAAACCACTCCTCATATTTTTTCTCCCAATCTAATGTACCTTCAATAACTATAATTTCTCATTAGAGAACACTAGCCAAAACAACCATTATAATATTTTTTGTAAAAATATAGTCATAATTTATTAGTTTAATTATATCATGATGACATTTGAAATCTAACATATTTATAAACCATGTAAAAACATATTATTTAGATACATTAGTCATCAGATCAAATTTTTATTGAATGGATGGTTATTAATTAAACCTATAAATTACTGACAATGTAGGATTGATAGAATATAAACATCCATTATTATTTTCCACTTATTGATATTAATCTTAAACTCATGTATATTGGGTACACACTTGTTCTAAATCAAGTATATTTTGAATTTATATTATATCATTTTTGTTGATATTTTGTATTATTATATTTGGTCTTTACAATGAATTATATTTTAATAGAGATGATATTTTATATCTTGTTTAGAATGGGATTGCACCTTATTTTAAATGATACATTAATAAGAATTTTATCAATTTATCCCATTCTACACTATAAAAAAATGTTGACAGTTGATAGTATTCCAATATTGTGTAGAATGAACACACTCATTTTGAACAAGATAAGAATAAAACAAACATCCACTTTCTAACAAATATTATATAAAACATGACTTAAATGTTCCTATATTCAAACATATCCTTTTTTTCCTGTCACCTTCTTTCATGATGATAGGAATTTGACGATGGAGGGGAGGTTAGATCAAGTGTTAGTTTTCATATAAAATAATGAAATAAACATACTAACAAGCTTAACACTTCCATGAATATATCATACGGGGATCTTAGTAAACAAACAACAAATTACAAAGCTCAAATAAAATTCAAATAACTTATAAATTCCTTACCTTCCTTGAATGTTCCAAATGATGTGTTCATTTGGCTTTCTCGGCTTGTGCTCAAGAAATCTTTAGAAAATGGAGTTGTGTGGCTCCTTTTCTCCTTGGTAACATTATTGGCTTATTATTGATGGATTGGATTGTGATTTTATCATTATAATACTATATATTTGAATCATGCACCAAAAATTACATTATAACTTTAGTATGCTCAAGCTCTCATAAATGAGAGGCAAATGCTTGTATTTATAGGTTTAGAAACTAACCCAAACTCAAGGTGAGTAAGAGTGTAGTTAGATCTTGAAATGGGTTCAAAACTTAAGATTTTTGAGTTAGTTAACCCTTATATCATTAAAAGGTGTCAAATTTTAATGATTAGTAATGAATAGGCATGTTGATATATTTTAGGATATTTGACAACTCATAAAAAGGTAATTATGAATTCTTAGGATATTCTTGATTTTTAAATTTTATTTTTTGATAATTCATTAATTTCTCATAGACAATTCAACTAGGCATCTAATTGGTTTTAGAATTTTAATTAATTATATTTAGGGTTTTTAGCATTTTTCAAGATTTGAATTAATTATATGTGTGTATTTACCCCATTTAATGGGTTTATAGGCCAAACTTCATGTTATGAAGCCAAATTTGAGATGTTTAATAATTATTAGGCTTGATTTGCAAAGGTTGGTATGAATGGTATAAATTTTGGTATAAATCCATTTTTGGCCAATTTTAGGTGTCTAAAACTTTCCCCTATTTAGGAAGGTATTGTAAGTTATAAGCATAGTAACATCTTATCAAAGAATGAAAAAGTCTTATATGATTATGACTTCAACAACAATGGATGAAATAGAGGTATCCCGTCAAGGGATTAATTATAAAGGGGCCAGAAAATAATCCCTTAAAATAATTAAAGGAGTGGAAAGAATAGATGAAATGATGGGGTGAAAGAGATTGATTTGCCTAAAGGTGTTTATAATCAGTGGCATATAGAGTTGCCCCAATTAGGGAAGACAAATAGGATGATTTTCCCATAGGTATTTATAATCATTAGCATAGGTGGGATAAAAAAAGGTATTTATTTTCCCAAAGGTTCTTATAATCATCAAAAAAGGCTTAAGGTCACAAGAGACTAATTTTCTCAAAGGCGGTTATAATCAGTTAGAAGGGAAAATAATGATTTGCCCAAAGGTGGTTATAATAATTGGAAGGATAAAAACCATGCCCCAATTTGGTGGATAAGGATAATGGTTTGCCCAAATGTGGTTATAAGAATTATCACCATGAAAACATGCCCCAATTGGGCGAAAGAGAATGATTTTCCCAAAAGTAGTTATAATCATCAACCTTTAAATAGATGGGAACACAATGATTTTCCCAAAGGTAGTTATAATCATCAACCTTTAAATATATGGAAACACAATGATTTTCCTAAAGGTAGTTATAATCATTATAAACTAAAGTGGGATGGTATAAAATGATTTTCCCAAAGGTATTTATAATAATTATACCTTAATTATGGAAAACATGATGTGGAATATCATGGTAAATTCAGGACAGAGGAGAAAGATGAATGTAGGCAACCTAATAATAGGGAGATGCTCATTAAAACTAAAAAGGAAGAAAATTCTTTAATTTTTTAATTAATTTTTTTGGGATACGGTTTGGATTAGATCAAGAATGTTGTTAGTGTTGGTGTCAAGGAGATATCATTGTTGCATTGCCCTTTAAACTCTTCAAGATGGTTTTTGTTGTAGCATGTGACAATAGGAATCATGATAGAACACTATGAGGACATGGCTAAAATAATAATAAGGACCGACTCTCATTTCAATACTTAATGGAAAAAATGTACCAATGATAGAAACCATGATGAAAATGTTGATGTTTATAAATATGTATGAAGTCAAGAATAATACACA
Organism: Torreya grandis; assembly: GCA_037957365.1. Taxonomy (NCBI): domain Eukaryota; kingdom Viridiplantae; phylum Streptophyta; class Pinopsida; order Cupressales; family Taxaceae; genus Torreya; species Torreya grandis. The sequence goes on from JARHVA010002021.1 coordinate 659,614, forward strand.
AGGAATCACCCATTAAATGCATGTAGATTGAACCAAGGCACAATAATAAATTAAACAAATAGAAAAAAATACACCAAGAAGAGAAAGAAACAAACTTAAATAAAGAGAAAATAATAAAATAAAACAAACAATGGTTAGTTATAATGTTAGTATAAATAAGATGACACAAATAGGATGATGAAAATTTCCCCTAGAATATAGAAGACAACAAAATAAACAAACAAAATGGGGGAATAAAATAAAAATAAGGGGGTGGTTGAGTTATCTCTAGATGCACTAGACAAGTGGATGTTTCTTACATAGTTTCATGGAAGTGATATCCAATAAATAATTCAATCCAAATGTAGTTCTCCCAAGACATAGGATAGAATAACATGATGAAAAAGAATACATGATGAATGTTATAGAAGAATATGGGAATGATCTTTCAAAACAACAAGTGCATGGGACAAGAGAGAAAATACGTATGGGGAAACTAAATGGCAAGTGGTTTCTTATGACTTAGTAAGGGTACGTAGAATCCTTCAGGAAAATAAGTGGTAAATGTTTTTTAGTTTTTTCAAATCAATTTTACAGTTTGTTTTTGGAATTTTTGGAGTATCTCAACTCAATGGAGAATTATGAGATACTAAACTTTCAAAGATCACAAAATAGAAACAAAATTCAAACTTAAAATGCTCACAAAATGGTGAGAGTGTGTTTAAGGGGTGGCTAAGCTAACCTCAATATAAATTGAGTGTTTCTTACATAATCTTAGGATAGGAACTCAAGTAAATATAATTCCACCTTATAGTGGAGGAATCTAACTAGTGTATCATCCAATTCAAACAAAATAGGCAAAGTTAGCATAATGGCATAGTACAACATAATAATGGTAAGGTGGTACATAAAGGTAAAATAGATAAGTATTATCCATAGTTTCCCCATAGGCACTTATAACTAAGAAATAATGGCACAGATCAATGATAATAATTTACCCATAGGCATCTATAATTAGTACCATGGGATGTTGATTTACCCAAAGGTAGTTATAATCAGGCAGACTTGATATAAAGAATAAAACAAGATACGAAGGATATAACTACTAAAACCTATATCATACTACTCCAAAATACAAATTATATTTGGAATACTTGAAATAACTATTGAAACTAATCTAAATCTTCATGTTGAAAGTGGAACCAATGGAATGGAACCAAGGTCAAATTGGCTAGGTAGGGAGGATTAAAACAACTTTGTCTATATAAAAGGTATGGTAGAATGGAATGGTGAAATGGAAAAGCGGTATAATTATATAGTAAAAAGAATAAATTAAATAATATGGTACAACTTGAAATTATCCTCATAGATAATATAAAAGGCCACTCAAGTGAAGTAACACTTAAGGTGTCTAATGTTCATTGGCTCATCAAGTTCATCCCCATATAGTGTAGTGAGCCTATATGCTCTAGTGTCATATTCTATAATAATGATGAAATAACCTACCCAATTGGTCTTGAACTTATTTTTATGCTTCTTCTTATGCATGGTTTTCTTTTAGTTTTCCTTAAGACCAAGATCACCAAGGTTAAATTCTCTATGTTTCACATGCCGATTATAGTGGCCATAAAGTCAGTTTTAATATGATTGTAGGTTATTTATTGTGGCCAAATATTTCTCATCAAGTAACTCTAGTTCTTACAAGAGAGATATTTTATAGTATTCATCATCTAGGACATTATTAAAAGAGATGCACAACAAAGGTAACTTGATCTCAATAGGAATAATGACCTTAGTGCCATAAACAAGTGAATATGGAGTGGCACCTATGTGAGTATGGTGATTGGTATGGTATGCCCAGAGGTCTAAAAATATTTTAAAGTGCCAATTATGGCTAACATCATTGATAATATTTTTAAGGATGTTGACAATGGTTTTGTTATATGCTTTTGCTTGGACATTACCTTGTGGGTAATATACCATGAAAAAATGTTGTTTAAATTTTATACTTGACACATAGTGATTTGACATCCTTTTTCTTGAAAGGTCCACCATTATTAGATATAATGTTAGAGGAGATATTGTAATGGAAAATGAGATGGTTAAAGATGAATTTAGAAATTTTCTTTCCAATCATGTAAGTGAGGGGTATATCTTCAACCCACTTAGTGAAATATTCTATGGTGGTAAGGATATGTTTATGTCTATCTGATGAACTGGGGTTTATATTCCCAATGATATTGAGGCCCTTTGTAGTAAATGAACATGGTATCAACATTGGCTTAAGAGTTTTGGCCTTGGCCTGAATTAGATTGGCATGTCATTGACATTTATTGCTTCTTTTTACATATGTATCTATATCTACATCCATCATTTACCAATAGTACCTAGTACACAAGATCATTTTGGATAGGACTACCCCACTTGTGTGGGTTCCATATACTCCATGAACTTCCTGCAACTATAATTTAGATTATACCAGAGTTAAATAAAAAATTATAGTTCCATCAAAACTATGGTGGTATAGGGTTGGTTCGAGTAAGGTATAACATGCAACATTATGGATAAAGGCTTTGGATTGTTTATGGGAAAGGTTTGTTGGAATTATTTTTTCATGAAGATAGGTGTATAATTTTGAATACCAAGTAGAGATAATACCAATAATATCACAAATCATTGTAATGGTTGATGGTTCATAAGCTAGCACTAGTAGATTTTAAATGATAATCTAGTGTTCTTTATCCATATCTATTTGTTGAATCAATGATTTGATGGTAGCCATGACATATAATATTGTATTACTAGACTTTGTTATATGTTTAAAATATACATTGATAATCTATTATTTGAGAGTGGAAACCATGGCCTTATATGGCACCAACCTATCATCCTTGGTCTAAAAATGGTCTATAACCTAATTGATGACTAATTAAAAATCACCATAAAGTTTTAAATGTTTTATGCTCCATTGTACATCTTGTAAAAGCCCTGCAATGAGTGCTTCATATTTAGACATGTTATTGATACAAGAAAAGTTGATCCTAAATGATTTATGGATTATATCCCCCTATAGAGTAATGTAAAAAAGTCCTACCCCTAGTCCATGTGTTATGAATGACCCATCAAAATATAGCTTCTAGTGTTTCTCCTTATGAGGTATTTCAATTATGGTTATAATGTATTCATATGGGAATTGGAATGTTAGTAGCTTTTTATCTATAAGGGGTACTTTAACAAGTTGATCTACAAGAAATTTCCCATTAATAGATTTTTTATTAACATATTCTATCTCAAACTCACTAAGAAACATAATCCATTTAGCCATGTAGCCTTGTAACACTATTTTAGATAGTAGATTCTTTAGTGGATCTACTTTTGAAATGACCAAGGTCTTATTGTTTAACATATAATGTCATAGTTTATAAGATATGAAGACTAGAACTATATAGGATTTTTCAATGGGCATATAATTATTCTCATACATGACTAGTATATGACTTAAATATTTTATAGCATTATCTTTTCCATTATCATCATGTTGATCTAAAAGTACCCCCATGGCTTTGTCTATCATTGATCGGTATAAGAAGAACATTTTTCCTAGCATTGGAGGTAATACAATATGTGGATTTGCTAGATAGTCCTTCAATTATTGAAAATCTTTTTGCATTTTTTATCCCAAGAAATTCTACTCCTTTCTTCAAGAGATGTGTAAATGGGTGGCACTTGTCATCCAATTGATATATGAATCATCTAATATATTTTATCTTTCCTTACAAATTATGGAGGTACTTCAAATTGGTTGGTGGTGGCATCTTTGTTATGTCTCATAATTATGATGGATCAACTTCAATGCCCCTATGAGACACAATAAATATAATCAATTTGCCTGACATAACTCCTAACACATATTTATTGGGGTTGAGCCTAACATTGTATTCATGCAGTCACTCAAATATCATCCTCAATGTTGTTATATGATTATCTTGGGTATTTTATTTACCAAGTATGTAATCGATGTAATGTTTGACAATACCATGCATCATATAGTAAAATATGTCTACCATGGATCTTTGATAGGAGGCTCATACATTATTAATACCAAATGGAATAACCTGATAATAGAATTTTTACCATAGAGTGGTGAACATTATTTTGTGTCCGTCTTCTTACATGATTTGGATTTGGTTGTACCTTGAAAATTCATCCATCAATGAAAGCATTTCATAACCCATTATGGAGTTGATAATCATGTCAATGTTTGGCAAAGGAGAGTAATTCTTTAGGCAAGCCTTATTTATGTCTCTATAATTAGTATAGATCTAATTCCTTATATCTTGTTGCTGACTATCATGTCATGTCCCCTTTTTAATTAATTTGATCTTTTGGGGAATGTGCCCATTTTATTATTTCTTTGGGCTTAGAGATGAGAAAAGGAAAAATCAAATTTTATTATTCTATGAGACTAGGAGATTCATTAGTCTAAATTATGGATAAAATTGGGATAATAATTAATAAATTATTATTAATATCGATTAAATATCCAATGATGTGCATGGAAATCCTTGATTAAAGCACATTTAGTGGAGAGAATATTAGTGTAGAAGTTACAATATAGAAACTTTATGACAAGTGTGGAAGTGAAGATCATGATGAATCCAAAGGTAAACATACCAAGTGGGGCATGACTTTATAATACATTAAAATTATGATTTATAAGGCAAATTTCTAATTTTTTTCTTACTTTTTTATCCTTAAGATAAGTAGGTCAAAATTAGGAAAGTTTGGGAAATAGAAATAAAGGGAAAAAGTAGGATCTAAATGTTTTATGGGAAAGATTATAATGATATAATTAGTTTATTTCATTATATTTTATTATTTTTAAATATTTTTTACTCTTTCTATAAGCATTATGTATCCAAGTGATGTTTTGAGCAATATTTGTAGTGCATGTGTGTATAATTGGCAAGGATTTTCACCCAACTTATGTATTTCAATAAAAAAAATTTATATGGGATTATATTTCAGTAATTTTTAATTATTTTTTTACATATTTTAATATAATTAAGGTTCCATAGGCATTGGGTTTTATTATTTATGATTTTTCATGAAAATTGTCAAAATATGGGTTTTCAAGCTAGTGTAAAAAGGGGCATAAATTAATCAAGAATTGTTCCCAGTATTAAATTAATTTAAGATATGATATATTTAATTTAATATCAGTAAGGTTACATAACATTGGTATTATATCCATAATGTTTCCATCCTATAGAGTTTTAAAAGCAAATTTCTGAGTGAGAAGAAAAGTAGTCATTTCGAATGGTTATGTTGATTTGTTTATCATTAGAGGATTATTGAGATTATTAACAAATGAGAAAATTTTATATATTATTCAAGATAAAATTATGGAAATATAGAGTAACCAAGGTTAAATTATCAGTTCACTTAACATTTTTATGGATAACATGCAAAATTTAGTTCCATCTAAAACATCTCAAAAAAATAATATTAGGAATGAACTCATGGAAAAGAAATTTCACTTATATTACAATGAATTTTGTAAAACAAGTCAAAAATGTTGGTTAAAATAATAAAATTTATAATTTAAACAATTTTCCAAGTATCTAAAAAATAATAACTTAGAACCAAAAGAGTACTAAGTTGTAGACGTCAAACCACAGTCTCAAGAGGTTGTGCATCTAAGTGCACATAAAGAGGAGAAAACAATCTTAAAATAAGATGAAAGAGAGTAAATCTTGGGTGAATCTACCACATAATATTATGAGGAGATATTTTTCTTTCAAAATAAAAAAATGATTAGAACTAGAAAATGTGGTTGAAAACAAACTAGCCCCAATGCATAGAAGCATAGAGGATGTGATGAGGACCCAAAAAAGGTGTGATGAATGGATGGAAAGAGATAAGTGAGATAATTTGATACCACTCAATAAAAATAACACCTTAAAAAATTCAAAGTAAGGATTTTTAAAACATTTAATTAAATTTTAAGGTTTAATTTACACATAATATTTATCTTGAAGAAGTCAAGGAAGAGCCAAGGTTATTTGAGAATGACCTACCAAATAGCTATGTTGATGAGCATGATTTTAGGAAGGATGCCCTAGTTTAGACTTATTATATTGATGGTTATAATGGTGATACTACTACTACTAATACTACTACTAATACTACAAATACCTCAAATAATTTCAAATTATTTGATAGAGTTAAACTTTTTGATTGCTTTTTAGATTACAACTTGAGAAATAAGGATGTTGGTAGGAGAAAATATTTGTGGCATATAATGTCATTAAAAAATATATGTAATGATGAGAAGTAGTTTAAAAAGTATTTAAAATATGAAGGGTACAGATTATAAGGGATACCCTTTCTCTCAACATAAATATGTATCATACTTAATGGTGTGGGATCTAGGTGTTTTGGCCAAATCCAACATACATAGTAAAGGTAAACCTTATTTGGTAGTAGAAGAGTTTTTTTATCTTCTAATGATTGAATTTTTCAACTTATGGGTGATGTATTCAAATAAAAAGAGGATCTAATTGATAGATGACAAGGATTCAAGATGGAGGAACATTCACTAACTTCCAAACTTTTAAAGGGTAAGGTAATGATTGCTTACCCAAATAGAATGGTGAATTGATATGCATTTGAAAGATATATTATGAATTGAAAGGATAGATATGTTGAAATTATCTCAATAATTCCTCCTTTATCAAAGGTGGATGAGATAAATATTGTTAGCCTAAGGCATGATCATAATGATAATTTATTATTTCCTCTTATGTCACTACCAAATTTTGGTCATCATGAAAAGCATGATAATAAAGGTGATAGATTAAGGGAAATAACTTGTAATATAGTGAATGAGGACTCTTTGATTTAAATTCAAGATTGTTTTTGCATATGAGATTGGGGTTATATTTTGAGAGTCAAAGTGGATAGAGGCATTGATATATCTATTAAGTTATCCATTTCTTCCATTTGTATTGAAAGATATTTTTTAAGGAACCACATGGGGTTTATTGGACATTATAACCTATTTTTTAAGGAAAAATATGATAGCAATAGGATGTGCACAATCTATGAAGTTTTTAAAAATATTCCCAAGGTTGAATTTTTTTTGATGAATTTTAAGAGGAATTTTATTCACTAATCATTAATTTGAGTACAAAATAAAATTAGATTTAGGAGAGGGTTATGAATATTCATAGGTTAACATTTAAGAGTCACTTTAAGCACTTGGATTTCATGATCATGCTAGATTATTTAACTAATGCACTATCCACTTGGGTGAATTAGGTATTTAGTGATCATTTGATGTTTCCTAATATCATTTTGATGTGTATTAATGTTTGGGAAGATCATATGTGGCACATGGAATTAACTAATGAATTTTTAGAGAAACATGCTCTAGATACAAAGGAATATCTATAAGATTTTGATATTAAAAAGATTCTACACTTGGGCCATGTCATTAATTCTAGATGCATGTAGGAAAATACCACACTAAAGGACTTTGATATGTGGGAGAAGGTATTGAGCTTATTTCATGTCTTTATTATTTTAGATTTTTCATAAACAACTGTTATAGAGTCTGATGATATGTAAAAGGGAGTTGTTTTGGTTACAATGAAAATGAGTAATTCCATAAAAACTAAAAGCATAAAGTTCAAAAATTCAAAAAAGAATTTCCTTAATTATTATGAGGAGATGTTTTCCATCATGTATGCATTGAAAGAGTTCAAACATAATTAGGTTTATGGTAAATGTTTGGTAAAGATGGACTACACAAGATTAAAGTTCCTATTAGATATATATTATTGGAGTGATGAGTCACATAAATGGCATGATGAGTATGTGCTAGTGGATGGTCTCAGGGAGTACATAATATTCCATCAAAATAAGATATTGTTTATAGATTTGGAATTCAAAGTTTGGTGGTGTGAATGTTTGTGTTATAGGATGATAATTGACATTCATCTATTGTATTCATGTTGTTATAAATCATTCCATGAAACTACAATTAACATATCTCAAGTTGAAGTACTGTGGATAAATTGGTTATACCTTGAAGATTACTACAACCATGTCACTCATCTTAGGTCCATTACTCTGAGATTTACCAAAGTGCTAGGGAGGAAGTTAGATAAACCTACAATTGGAGATTTTATAGAAGATCTTCAGGAGAATGTAGATCAACTTTAGAATTGGAGAGAAGATATCATCACCCTACATATCAAATAATATAAAATAGGTTGGTTTTATTCATTGCTTGATTCAATTCAAGAATGGAAAAGTTTAATCATGCATTAGATTATAAATTTCCTTAAAATTTGTACCTATGATTTGGTGAGTATTGCACATTTATTTGATATGTATTTTCATGGGATCAAGTTTTTCTTCAAAGAGGTGGTTAAACTATATGACTTGTACAAGAATGTTATGGATAATAGAGATAATAAATTTTACATAGCTCTTTGGTAGGAAATTTCTCACTTGGCAGGTACAAGTTTTAGATTACACGGAGAAAATGGTTTGATTGGCATGGAGATACTTGAGTATTTTAGTTTAAAAAGTTTTCATTAAAAGAAGATAAACCATCTCATAGGTATATGCTTTACAATCTATGAAAAACATGGTATGAGTCATAACATTGGCATAGTGATTAATGAGCATCTAGGTTTGTAATTACTTGAGGACAATTTTTTTTGGGAAGGGAAGATTTGTCATGTCCCCTTTATAATTAATTTGATTTTTTTGTAATTGTGCCCATTTAAATATTTATTTGGGCTTAGAGATGGGAAAATGAAAATCAATTTTTATTATTATGTGGGCCCATGAGATTAATTAGTTCATAATTTGGATAAAAGGGGGACAATAATTAATAAATTATTATTATTATTATTGATTAAATATCCAAAGAGGTTCATGGAATTCCTTGATGGAAGAACATTTAGTGGAGATAATATTGGTGTAGAAGTTACAATATAGAAACTTTATGATGGGTGTGGAAATGAATATCATGATGAGTTCCTAAGAGAAACTTACCAATTGGGTCATGAATTTCTAATAAATGAAAATTATGATTTTAAGGCAATTTTATAATTTGTTCTTTATTTTTTATCCTTAAGATAAGTGGGTCAAATTTGGGAAAGTTTGGGAAATGGAAACAAAGGAAGGGAAAAAGCATGATCTAAATGTTTTATGGGAAAGAGGATAAAAATAGATTTATTTTCCTTTTATAACTCATTTAATACTCTAAAATTAAGGATATTGGGATTTTGGAACCATCTTTGAGGCCTCATGTGTATTTATATGTTAGTATTTCCTTCTAGGCTATCTGTTGCCATTTTCAACAAATTATTGGACTTTATGGATTAATTTTGCATCTAAATATGGAAACCTTCAAGTGGAGATATCTTTCAATGGAAACCAATTTATTCCAATTATTTTAGGATGAAACCCATATGATCCAAAGAGTTAATTCAACACAAGAATTGTAACATAGATTCAAGGAGTGTAAGTTCAACAAATGTTTAATGTTTTATGCCAGTTATTAATATGAAAGAGTAATTTCAGTTGGTGGGTGGTTATATAATATATCAGGGGTATTTTTAGGTTATTTATATGTTATTTTATTATTTTTAAATATTATTTACTCATTCTATAATCATTATGTATCCAGGTGATGTTTTGAGAAGTATTTGTAGTGCATGTCTGTATAATTGGCAAGGATTTTTTCCCAACTTATGTATTTCAATATAAGATAGATTTGGGATTATATTTTAGTAAATTTTAATTATTTTTGGACATATTTTAATATAGATAATGTGCCATATGCATTGGGTTTTATTATTTGTTATTTTCCATAATTTTTTTTAAAATTTGGGTTTTCTAGCTAGTGTAAAAAGGGGCATAAATTAAACAAGAATGGTTCCCACTATTAAATATATTTTAGATCTCATATTTTTGAGTAAAATTAATTAATTGGACATGACATGGAAAAAATTTAGAAATCAATTAAGAATAATCATTTGTCCTAATACATCTTACTTCCAAGAGTTTTTCCAACTCTTTCTTGACTAATACAACAATACAAGGATGCATTTTATGCATTTTTCATTTCACTAGTTTGGCATCAAGATGTACCACAAGGTGGTGAACAACCAAGGTGGGGTCCAAACCTATCATGTTAGAATAGGTCCATGTAAATATATCAATAAAATCCCTCAATAGGGATCTAAAGACTTCATTTTCCACCTCAGTGAGGGGTGCCTCATTTGATCCATTTTGGATCATCTAGAGTCCCAATGTTTACCTCTATAGTATCTTCCACTAGAAGGTTATAACCATATTATATAATAGTGGGAAAATAATTGAAATAGTGTTTAATAGTAGAGTCTTGTATTAAGACTAGATCTTTGAGTTCTCCTATGCATGATGAATCAAAATCCCCCAGGGTTAGGAATGGCCATGTGACAAATATAGTCAAAAACTCTTGGATTATGTGATTAAATTTTTTTCTGTCCTCAATACTAAACTCAAACCCATAAGCAAGTTCATCATTGGTGTTCTCCTGGATGATTCTATCAAAATCCTATTATTCTTCAAGAATAAACTCAGACCCATAGGAAAGTTCATCATTGGTGGTCTCCTAGTCTATGTTTGAGGAAGGTTGAACACTCCCATCTAATGACACCTAAAATAGGTCTTGACCATTAGAATGGCCTTTATATTTACTATTTCCTTGGTCTAAAAGTGATACGAAGAGGTTTTCACTTTGGGACCTCAATTTTTTATTTAATTATTTTTGGTTAAGGGTGTTCTCATGTTCTCAAAAATAAGATTCAAGATCCAACTTGACTAACAACTCTTATTTTTTGTCTCCTAACAAAACAATATCTCTAAGGTTGAGAAAATTTAAAAAATCTTCATCATTCTAAAACTCATTAACTAGCACATGTGATTCTTTTTTGCCACAGTTTATTAGTTAGGGATAATACAATGGAAGTGAGTTATGGAAAATAATAAGCCTAAGGTTAAAATAGGGAATTAATTTCAAAATAATTAGAATTTTATAGCTTATCAAAATTACTATGATCAAAATTTTCTTTACTATCGGCATTATCATCACTAGTCATTAGCGATGGAACTTGAATCAGATACATGGGGTCACCCTTAAGTAGTTTAAATCCAAGTCCATAATTTTATTTATTCTGAGCCATATAAATTGGCTCAAGTGTCCCTATTGATTTGTATTGAGATCTCCTCCTTCATAGGCTTAGTTTTCCATGATTTGATTAAGAATGGGGTATTTGGAATTTTTTTAAGAATCCACTAATTTGTCATTATACAACCATGATTCATCATCTATAAGAGGGTGTTATTCTTGGTCAGAGTTTAGTATGAAAGTGATAGGTGTTCGACTATGTAGTTTGAATTTGCCCTATCTTTTCCATTCCATGTAATTTGGTTTGGTTTTTGGTTTTCCAAAGGACATTAGGTTCTATTGAAGTTTGGCAATGTGGAATTTATTATGGGTCAAGTATTCTTCTATGTCATTATACAAGATAGTGTAATGATTATAAATTTTAGGAGGCATCATAAGGGAAAGTGAGTCAAGGGTATGAACATAAATATAATTGGCCTTTAGTGAATCAATAAGTATTTACTTTCCCTTGTCCTTCTTGTTAATCAAATTCATGCCAAAATGGTAGTTATATATTTTGAAATTGGCCTCTAAATTATTACAATGCTCGTATGGATTCAAATCTCTTAGAATAGTAACCTCCATACCTGAATGGGAGAACATGATATGTATGCAATCCAAAATACATGTCTATGAATTAATCCTAGATTAGATAAGATAGATCACACCTACACTTCTAATTGGGGATACACTTGTTAAGTAGGAGCATGACCAATATGGGGATCTACTAGAATCGATTAGGGGATCACTTGTATCACTTTTCATAACACATCATGCTATTAAGGGTTCTAAATCCTATATTCTAACATAATCACACAATAACCCTAATGGATTCCTAAAGTTTTAAAATGTTCACTTATACTAATAACAAGAAAGTAAAATATAATCAAGGGCATGCCAAATCTTGTGACACAAAGTGGGGGTTAGAAGTAATAAAAAAACATGTATATGTAACTCTAATTAAATTAAGTATGAGTAACACCCTAATACATAAGATATGAAATACTGTATTATTCGAGCCAACACTTATACTACTTATATATACTAAAAGATAGGATAACAAAGTTAAAATATACTTACCTAAAAGTGAACCCATCGAGACTCTATCTCTCCATTGGCCAAAGGGGCTTCACAAGAGGTTGTTGTGGTTTATAAATATAACTAATAAATCCTAAAGCATTTAAGACTTATCCACAAGACTAGATTCTACAAATAAGAAACCTAATCTAAGTCTCCTCAAGTAGAATGGTGAAAGAGCAGATTGTGAAGAAGTGTAAGTGAATAATAACTCTTTATTGCACATATGAATAATGACAAAAATTATCTTATATATATAGGTGTATCTTACCTTAAATCCTTTTAGGAATGTCAGCTATATGAGGTGGACCCATTTGACCTATTGTGTTTTTAAGGACAATTTACGAGGTCTATGTTAGGTTGGCGAAAAGGATAACAAACCAAGAAAGTAAAGAATATGCCTAAACTATACTAGGTTGACCCGATCGACCCAGTATAACCAATAGTCAAAAAGGAGTTTAAGATAAGAAAAGAGGAATGGAAAGAGGAAAATACTGTAGGAATAATCAAGTGAGGATAAATAGCTTAAGTAATGTTTTAAGTGCTAGTTGGATTGGTAATAATGTGGAAAAAGGGATAATAATCCTACAAAGCACCAAAGGTATACCCACCCCTTTCCTAGTGCACCCCTTAGGGCATAAACTCAAAGACATTGAGTCTCAATGGGTTCCTTTAAGATGTAAAGCATTAGTAATCATAAAAGTTAAAAATATTATGTGTATACATATGCCCCACTTGAATCTCATCATGTTGCACTATGGTGTGATAGGGGATGGTGTTTTGAGAAAGAACATAAGGAAACACACAAATCTGATGCTAAAAAAAGGTTGTAGTATTTTAAAATCATAAAACAATTGAAATTAAATGACTAAAATGAAATCTAATCTAAAAAATAAATAACTAAAAAGTAAATGAAATTTATACCTTGACTTACCTTTATCATAGGATGGTTATATTTTGTGTTGTTAGTTTTGGTTATGTAGGGCATAGAAAGTACTTTTGATGAACCCAATAATAAAAAATTAAAGAGTAAAAACAAATAAATGCAATAAAATCCAAGATAGTTAGTGTTATGAGGATGGGAAGTACTTGGGAAATTTGGTAAGTTAGGGCTATAGGTGCTATGTTAGACCAAATGACCAAGTAAAAAATAATATTAAATTAGGTAATCTAAAAATCCAAGGCTACTAAAGACCGAAAAACTCAAATAAGCTATCCTTAAGTAAGAAGGGAAAAATCACCAAATCAAACCAAGGATACATGTCAAAAAAGATGAGAAAATAAAATGAAAAAAAACTAATGGTAAAAAGACAAAAAAAAAGGTAAAACAACATTAATGAGTGAGTAATAATCCACATCTCACTCAACAATGGAAAAATATACATGAAATGGAAAACAACATTGTCGAGTGAGAAGTAACAATCGAACCACACTTGATAATTGAAAAAGGGTATGAACTCAAGTGTCCATGATAGCGGGACAAAAAAATCTTGATAAATGGTAAAAAGAAGGTAATTTAAGTGTCATAATGTAAATAATGGTATAAATAAAGAAAGAAAGAAAGAAGAAATCCATAGTCACTCAAACATGTTGTTTTGCTCTAGGAATAGATAAAACTAAAACAAAGTAGTGATATAAATTTTTTTAAGAGATGGAAAAAAAATTAAAGAAGGGAAAACAAAGTTGGAATCACAATTTTTCTATCAAAGGGGGGAGATGAAATGGGTGGAGGGGAGAATGAAGGAAAAACCAAGGTAGAAATCTTTATTGAAGTTAAGCCACTCAAATTAGGTTTTTCAAAACAAGAGTAATTTTGACCTTAAGGACTATAAAGAACTTATCTTAGTGACACAAGACTTGGGTAAGATAATAGAGTATATAGATCATCCCATGAAGGCTATATGCATGAAAATTTAAATGGACCTACCTCCCCATAACGTGTTTCCTATTGTTCAGGACCCCTTATAGAGCCATCAAGCTACTATGAAGATTGGGTACTCGCATGAGAAAGTAGGTAGCACCATAGAGTTTTATAAAATTCCCCATTCTAATATACTAGCATACCAAACCCTAAATGTCTTTGGATCTATGTAAAGTTGACTATGGAGTTTGATCTTTTATTGGACATAGGATATGTGTTTGAAATCATGTCTTTTAGTGTGAATTTGACTTCTGAGATTTTTATGTTGATTTTAAGATATCATTTCCTTTTGTTTTAAATGACTTGGATTTTAAATTTATTAATAATTTTTCTATTCCTCCTCCATACAGATTTGGAAAACCAAACATGGGTGCTAAAGATGAATTTCATTTAAATACTTGGGACAAAGTTCCTAAGAGAGAGAAACTTTAAATAACATGGGGTCTAAGAGTCTCATAAATCAAGATGAAATAAAAGTATTATCTTGAATTTGACCTTGTTTTATCTAATGCAAAGATTAAAGGAAGGGGAAGTCAAGAGTAATGACACATGGAACAATTTAAATCACTTCAAATTAGAATAAAAATTAAAAAGGGAAAAGAGGGATACAATGATAGTAAAGTGTGATTCCTTATCTTAAGAGAAGAGGGAAATGGAGGAAAACATGTTAACATAGATTGTTGTGTAGATTTTATCTAGCAAAAGCTAAAGTTGAGACCAAATATCAATAACATGAAAAGGTGGAAATTTTATGAGGATGGCTGAGTTCTATCCATGGGATTACAAATAAACTCATAAAAGAAAAACCCATGAGGGTGTTGATAAGTAATAGAAAAAAAGTAACCCTAAGGATGCCAAAATAACATTGGCAAGTAGTAATAAGATAAAGAAAAATAGATAAAATATGGTGGGTTTGTGAGGAATATCAGGTCCTATCCATGGTCTTACAAAGCAACTCACAAAATAAAAACCCACAAGGGTGCTAAAAATAAGAGAAAATACAAGAAGATAAGGAAGACTATGGTACATCAAGAAACCAAAAGACCAAAAAGGACTAAAGGTTTATTAAAGGAAGTAAATTACTTTAAAGGAAGAGACCCATGCTTAAGGAACCTATAAATTTTTTTAAATAGATATAGATATAAAACATGATAAGAAGTAAATGAATCCTATGTTAATGGCTATATCAAGGATGAGCATGTGAGAGATAAGCCTAGGTGTCTCAAAATATTTCTTGAAGTTGAACTAGTTTGGTAGCATGTAATAGAGAATAAGATTGGGCATCATAAGATTCCCCAAAAGGTAAGTGGATGAATGGATGGGCATCACAATATTCCCTGAAGTCTAAAATTACATGTGGGTGGGCATCACAAGATGACCCAAAGGCTAGAGTAATGTGTGGATGGGAATCACAAGATGCTCCACAAGCTGAAAAGAAGAAGAAAATATAGGGAAATATAAGAAGTAAATATAATCCAATGTAGTGCTTAAATGGATTCAAGGTGTTCAAGAAAAATTTTATAAGGGACATTATGCTTGAGATAAATGAACAAAAATGATAAAAAAGGGAAATATAAAATTGGATTGGTAAATAGAGAAAGCAAAAAATAGTATAGGGTTGACTAGGTCGATCTAGTATAGAAAATAGGGCCTATAAACTATTTTGGGTCAACTGGGTTAATCCAATACAATAAATAGAGGTAGGAAAAAGAGACAATAGGAGCTATAAACTATATAGGGTTGACTAGTCAATCAAGTATAGAAAAGAGGGCCTATAAACTATAAAAGGTCAACTGAGTTGATCCTAAATAGTGAAAAGAGGTAGGAAAAAGATGGAAAAGGAGTTGCAGACTATATAGGGTCGATGGGGTCAATCTAGTATAATAAATAGGGGCTAGAAAAATAAAACTCTTTGTTTTACCTATATCTTTGTTTTTACTCATCCATTTTACAAACCATAAAATGAATTGGATTCATGATGATGTAGAGAATAAAAATAGGAAAGAAATAAGTGATAAAAATGATGATCAGAAAAAGAAAAATAAATGAAGATAAAAGTGAACAAATATTGCAAGGGTTAGTTCATGTCAAGTTCACCAAAATGTATGAAATCAAAAATGCATCATGTCTATGAATTAATCTTAGATAAGATAAGATAGATCACACCTACACTTTCAATTGGGGATACACTTATTAAGTAGGAGCATGACCAATATGGGGATCTGCTAGACCTAATTGGGGGATCACTTATATCACTTGTCATAACATATAATGCTAAGAAGGGTTCTAAAGCCTATGGTCTAACATAATCATAAAACAACCCTAATGTAGTCCTAATGTTTTAAAACATTCACTTATAATAATAACAAGAAAGAAAAATATAATCTAGTGTACACTAAAGCTTATGGTAAAAAGTGGGGGTTAGAAGAAATAAAAAAAACATGTATAAGTAAATTCAACTAAATTAAGTATGAGTAACACCATAATATATAAAATATAAAAGATATTATTATTTGGGCCAACACTTATGATACTTATATCTACTAAAAGAGGGGAGAACAAAGTTAGAATATACTTACCTGAATCTAAACTCATTGAAACTTAATCTATCCCTTGGCTAAAGGGGCTTCCTAGGAGGTTATTTTAGTTTGTAAGGATCACTGAGAAATTCCAAATCATCCAAGACTTATCCACAATACTATATTCTCCAAATAAGAAACCTAAGCTAGGTTTCTTGAAGTAGAATGGTAGAAGAGAAGATTGTGAAGAAGCACGAGTGAATAATAAATCTTTATTACACATATGAATAATGACCAAAATGATCTTGTATATATAGGAAAATCTTACCTTTAAAAATTATAAGAATTTCACCTATATGGGGTTAACATAATTAACCCAATGTGTTTTTAGGGATGATTTACTAGGTCTATACTAGGTCAGCCAAAAGGCTAACAAACCAAGAAAGTAAAGAATACCCCTAAACTATACTAGGTTGACCCAATCAACCAAATAAAATTGATAGTCAAAAAGGAGTTTACGAAAATAAATGAGGAATGGGAAGAGGAAAATATTGGATGAACACTCAAGGGGGTATAAATAGCTTATGGAATGGTTTTAAGAGCTGGTTGGATTGGTAATAATATGGAAAAAAGGGAAAACAATCCTATGAATCACCAAAGGTCTACCCACCCATTTCCTAGTGTACCCCTTAGGGTATGCACTCATAAATATTGAGTCTTGATGGGTTCCTACAATATGTAAAGTGTCAGTAATAAAAAAAGTTAAAATTATTATGTATACTTAATACACTAGTACAATATTGATGGGATTACATGAATCTCATGTATCCAAGGTCTACCTAAAATCATATTATATGATAAATCAAGGTCCAACACATGTCATAGGGTATTGTGGGTCAAGGGATAAATAATAAATGGCAAGATAATGGTACCTTTTTATTCCCATTCTTCATTATCATAGGCTTTGATCATGATTTTTTATGTTTGGAGATCTACTATCATGTACCCAATAAGATTGATGAACTTTAGAGACACAATATTTAGACCCAATCTATTGTCTATGATGAAACACTTCACTTTGTGTCACGTTATGTAAACTTTGATGTATAATGGATTATTATGTAATGGGCCAAGGGATGACATATCACTTTGGTTGAATGTTAATTGTTAGCCTGGAGTTAGATGTCCAACCAAATCTTGAAATTTGTCTAGAGATATGTCATTAAGAACTTGGGATTAGCCAAGGAATTCTATCAATATGTTTATATGGATAGTAGATTTATGCAAAAAATCTAAAATAGATATTTATGTGTGCATATTTTGTAACTATTCCACAATGTTAAACATCTTTTCTTGCATAATGGTAAATGGCGTGTTCCTATCTAGAATGGGTGGTTGTATGATGGGTGAAGTGGCAAATGGATATGGGCTTGGTATTGTAATCCTTGACCACCAAGTTGTGATTACACAATTAAGATTAGGTATAAGACCATTGTTACTAACAAACAATGGTAGAGGGAGACTAGATAGGATAATTTTCAGTTGTTGGTGCACTTATGCATGGTCACAAGATAATGATGAGTTATCAATGTAAGTTACAAAATTAAGAATCCCCATTTGTTGGTTTGCCTGTATGAAGTCCTAAGTAAAGGAAGGATTACAAGGATGGGTTGGTTGATTAGGAATGATTATCAATTATATTGTCTAATTTTTACTTATTCTTTGATTAATGGAAATACTTTTAATGCAATATCCTACAATATGGCCCACAACCATATTGTAGTCATGTGCAACTACATGGTAAGTCTAATGGTTGTTGGCATCATTATGGCCTTGGTTTTATCTATTTTTTATTTGTTTTGCTATTGATTTTGTTAGTTTTACCTTGGTTGTTGATATTATTGTTGTTGTTATTGTACTAGTCATTATTGTTATTAGTTTTAGTTGTTATGTTGAGGAAAGGGATTATGATAAATGTTGAGGTTTTAATTGGATGTGAAATCTCCATGATCCTATGTGATCTCTACATTTTACAACATATTATCAATCACATGTTTAATTTTCACACAATAACACAAGTTATTTCCATTGACCCATTGATACTCACATAATTCATTTGGCCTATACCAGTCTAGATAGTCAACACCTTCAAGATAGTGCTTTAAAATAGGTGAATTAATTAGATTAGTTATGAAGAGATTTCAAAACATATATTCAAGGGGTTATCCATGGTTACTAAATACATGATGAGTATGCACATTTATCCTTGGACGAGGGGGTTACAAAGGCATGGGTTTTTGTGTTTGTTGTACTGGTCTAAGTTATTGCATTTGTTATGTTTGCTAAAGAGGTTGTTGGTTAGGAGTTATGTGCATATACAATGTACACTATGCAAAAAGTTTTTGAACCATTTGGACATGTCATGACTATATTAATCCATTCCATACAACATTATTATTGTTATCAAACTGATTGAATTTTTCATAATTATTAGCCTAAGCTAGTTGTGATGCTTGCACTGTGACATGGTTCTATTTTTGGCCATAATTATTTTTTGGTTTTGGCTCTAATTTTATGAAGTGAGTTTAATGGATTTTTTTTAATTAGGTATATTTTAATCACCAGGACTTTGTCAATGATCTCTTTAAAATTATGTGCACACTATAACTCCAAATTGTAAGATATCTCATTGTGTATTTTTTTTGTAAACATAATAGTCAGTTATTTATTTGGTAGAATTTGGTTAAATCATCTTGTAACGGCTCTCAATTACTATAAATAACTTGTGAATCTTTCACAAACCCTTTTTTATTATGTCAAATCTACCAACTAAATCTCATGTTTGATATTGTAAGAGAAGTGTTGCATGAACTGGTCTAAATGATCATTAAAATTATATACTTAATTCTGGGCAACTTTAGGAACTATTGACCATTTTTTTATAATAGGCCAAAATTGGTCAACCCCCTATAGTTATAATCTTTTATAGGTAATTTTTTTAATATCATGGTGTATGTTTTATCTCTTTTCATGTCATTTCATATGCCATTTTAGCTTTGAACATAGTCTAGTTTAGTCCTTGTGTCATTTCATGTCTTAAGGGTCATTTTAGTGTCATATAAGCAAGTGATAGGTCTTCATGGTGATAAATGTAAACCAAGATCATGTAAAGGGCCCCAACATGGCCTAAAGGAGTTAATTTAGAGCTAAAAAAATTTATGAATGAGCTTTGTGAAGCTAGGTCATCATCAGGATGTCATGAAAAACTATAATGGAATAACTTACTTGTGAAATTTATAGATATGCTAAAAAATCCTTGAATTACCATCAGACCATGTGAAATAAATCTCCTTAGTGACAAGATCATTCTATATAAGTTTCATATCATGATGATTCTTCTATCTTGAGATCTAAATCTTCCAAGTTTATGTTACTGAGTTTAAAGGGCCAAGTCATCCTGCACATCACACAAGAATGAATGAACCATCTCATTTATGAATTATTTTATCTTAACTAAGGAATACCCAATGTGATAAAATATTTTAGTGTCATGTATTTTCTCATTCCAATATCATCTTATGAAATTTTCAAATTTGTACAAGCTTTCTAGCTCAAGTTATGAAGCTTCAAATTTGAACCAATAGAGTAAGACATCCATGCAAGCATAAAAATAACGTTTGATTAAAACACACCCTTTTAAGATTAAATTTTATGGTTGAAAAACCATATATTATGGTCATAATAATTCCATTTGATGTGAATATATACATAAAATTTAAGCTTGTGAAGTAGTCATTGGATTTCAAACAATGGGTCTCAACATATCTCATAGTCCACATCGCATTGTATATATTGATCTAATGGTATGAGTTGATTTAAAATTTCAAGGAGATAGAGTGTTAACCACTTGGAATAATCACTAAATCTTGTAGTCTAATAGTGGTATCTTAAAACTAATACATTATTGACATGTGGTGTAAACAGTAAAGCTGAAAGTCAAACAATGGGATCTTGAAACTAATGCATGTTTGACACATGGTGTAAGCTTGGATATTGTTGAAAAGTAAGGGAAAGATAAATGTATCACAATAATTCATACCAAATAGGATTAATGGTGTGATATGGCTCAATATGTCAATAGCTTGATTTAGATATTGACAACCAATGAAATCAAATATTGAGAAGTTAGGGGACTTCATGGAGATCAAACACATGAACAAATTCAAAGTAGTGAAAGATTTCAAGGATCATAAATCCACCATTATATCTTGATAAAATTTCATTAAATAGACACAGTGATATAACCAAGGTGATAAAGAACATAAAGTGATGTCATCAAGGTTAAATACAGACCTCTAGTTCATAGATGCATGGTGTGTAGGGTTTATTCTGAAACTGTGTTCACCATTCATAAAGGGACCTATGCATATGGTGAATTATTAGCTCTTACAAATATATAATGGGTCTACATGCACCTATTTGGATCTATCCAAGGCACTATATACTCTATAGGTCTGTATCAATATAAATAATATAAGAAAACTAAGAGTTTGAGATTATTTTTTGT
The DNA here is from genome assembly GCA_037957365.1 of Torreya grandis. NCBI lineage: Eukaryota > Viridiplantae > Streptophyta > Pinopsida > Cupressales > Taxaceae > Torreya > Torreya grandis. The sequence goes on from JARHVA010002021.1 coordinate 680,910, forward strand.
CTATAGTGAACCTTTGAACATGGGGATAGGTTCAAGAATTATCTAGTTAGAAAAAGATATATATTTTATAATTATACCATGAAGGCATACATAGAGACCACAATGGTTTCATTATAAGTACCAAATTTCATGAAAGGGACCCTTCTCTCTACATTTACATGCTATGACAAACTAGTTAGGAGTAGTTAGCACCAGGACAAATTTATAATAGATGGATTTGATTGATGTAAATAAATTGACATTAAAAAGTGGCTCAAAACCACTTTATACCATCATTTGAACTATACGGATCATGATTGAATTAATAATGAACTGTTGGAACTGATTTAGATGACTCAAATCAATTATGAAGTTCTAAAGAAGCATACTAGTAGAGGAAGTTGTAACTATGGTTCAAATTAAGTTGAACTCATTTTATTCCCCTTGGGACTTCTCTTTTCCCACTTCTCTTTTTTAAATGCTATAAGTAGTTATCATTTTATACATTTTAAGAGACCACACCATGTATGGCAACCCTTATTATACTAATGTCATATTTTGCCTTTGAACATTAATTCAAGTCTATTTTTGAGTTTTGAATAATTATCTAAGTCTACAAGTGATGTATGGTAATTGATAATTATCTATCCTTACTTCCCTTATCCTTTCATGTTCGAGTAAGAGTTCCTAGTCTAATAGGTCATATAAAGCGTATTCTAGTGTGCAAATAGTTTTTATGTGTATAATTGTCCTTGAAGTGTGTAATCTTACCACTAGTTCCTTTGCCTTGTGTTGTTGCTCACATCTCACCTCTATATGAAAATTCTCATGTTAGAACTCATTAAGACTTAGAGACTAATTTTTATGCCTTGTTTCATGATGTTATAAATATGATGGTCACATAGAAGACATTTTGGTACATCACCTCCTTTATAGTAGGTTTAAATTTATTCATTTTCTAACTCTTTTCCCCATAATTAGGTAGTAGCTTAAGTGATAAGCATTGCACGATATATTCAAAGAGCTAGACCTTAAATCTAGAGGCTCATATCTAATATAGTTACACCCACATACTTGGAAATGTTCCCATGTTTCTTAAATATAGAATAGTCTTGAACTCTCTTGTCTAGGGTGTGAAATTTGGTTATAATTATTCTAGCATCCTTAGTGGGAATCATTAACTTCAAGACAACTTATCAAGGTGAATGTTGGTATTGACAACATCAACTATAAATTATTTTAATACTCAGCATTTGGTGAGGTATGCATGGTAAATCTATTTTGAGTCCATTTTTTTTGTTATAAACATTCCCTCTTAATTCATGTTTCTCACTCAGTAATTGTCTATTAGAATATTCAATCCCATTAACTAAGCCATTCAGCCTAAAATCCCTCTTACAATTTAATATACATAGCCTAATCTACCCTTTGAAAAAAAGTAGACTTTGATTGAGAGGAAGAGGTTATAGAGGCTAAATAATATGAATATATATTGAACAAGAAGAAGACATGGCTAGACCTCATGATTTCCCTAGCTTCAATACTAATAATCCAATTCAACTTCATGCATATGATTCCATTACTCTTAATACCACAAAAGGTGTGCCCACATTCAATGGTGAGAGTCATGTCAGACCTAGTGAGCACATTAGAGATGTTTCTAACTTTTGAAGTTTCCAAAATATTATTTGAGAGAACATTTCCATTATACTCCTTTCCATATCCCTTAAAGGGAAGGCTCTTGATTGGTATATGATTCTAGAAGGTGGATGAATCACAACATGGGATAAGTTTGGAGTGTTGTTGACTTCCATATTTAGAAATGAAAGTGACCATGCTTCTCTCATCCATTAGCTTAACATGATAATAAGGGGATCCAAAGAAACAATGCATTACTTCAATGAAAGGTTTCAAAAGAGTTGGCATATATTTCCTCTTCCTATGAGACCACATGTTAGATTTTTGTTCCCTACTTACTTGAAATACATTGGGACTAAAATTATTGTCATGATTCAATCTATGGAAGATTTCACTCTTCCTAAAGCATATGATCTTGATATCAAATCTGAGAATAGTCTCATCCAAGCTACAATAATTAATCTTAAGGTGTATATGAATCCTTTATCTCATATGTTTTCTAATTCTTTATATGCAACCCAAGTTCCTAATACCAATACCAAAACTAATGTTGGTTCTAGATAGGTAGAAGATGATGCTTATTAGAAAGCAAAGTTCCTAGCCTTAGAGGCTCAAACTAGTAAATCTAATATGAAATAAGGTTCTTATAAAAATAATTACCCCTATCAACAATAATATATAAGAGGAAGAGGCTAATGGAATCATAATCCTGATATGCCTACAAATGTATACAATGTTAACTCTACCACCAATGTAAGAGAGATGGTACTAGTTCATAGTAATTTGGTGTATGGATAATATTTGAAGAAAGATAATTTCATGGATTCAAATGATAATGGAGATAAATCTCTAGTGGCCTAAGGATTATTTACTCCCCTCCTATCAAATTAAGATGAGGTGATGATGCAAGTTAATTAGGACTACCAACCTCAAGGAGAGATCTTCACCAATTTTCTATTTGAATACAATTTTATTCTATATCAAAGAGCCTCTATCATATAAAATATAAGGTCCAAGAGGAAGGATATATGAGGTGGTGGTATCATTCCCATAGTCTCATCTAATACTCCTACAAGGCAACAAAACATATCTATAAGTGTGACAGTTCTAAAAACCTCTACATCTCCATTAAGTCAAAATATGGTAAGGTTTACTCTTATTCCTCAAGTTCCAAGTAATTATCTACCTATAATATCACAAGATAATGTAGGTATATCTTATTTAAACCTTTTATATTATTTTAAGAACACTTAAACATCTATTTGTCTTTGGGATGTCCTTCATATGCCTGATCAAAAAGAACTCTTACAAAAGTAGTTATTTATTATCCTTGCTAATGTCTCACATCCAAATCAAATTTATGGCCATGTTTCTCTTAAAAGTGATACTAGTACCATTTTTAAACCATCTGCTAGAGCTTATAAACCTCAACCATTTTACCTCACCCTTATTATAGGTGACAAGTTGGTACACAATTGCATATGCGATAGTGGAGCTTCTACTTTTGTCATGCCCAAAGTTGTAGCTGATAAGTTGGGCCTAAAATATGAAACACAATTTTTTTTTCCTTAAATTAGATGGTACACTTACCAATATTTTAGGACTGATAAAATTCTTGAAGGTTTTCTTGCATAATTGTCCTAGTTTTGTTATCTTACAAGACATAGTTATGGTTGATCTCCTAGCCCACTTTGCAATCTGCCTATTAAGGGACTTCATAACTAAGATATGTAGCTATCTCTTAATTAAATAGTATTTTTTAGGTTTTATAACAAGATATGGGGCCAAGGTGACAATTAGGACACAACCTCTTGCAAGGTTTCATATTGAACCTTACATTGAGACAAGTTCTAATTTGAATAATGTTGTTCATGAAGAAAAGGATTCTATTCAAGATTATGGAACTTCCTCCAAGTTTGATGCCATTATAGATTTATTTTCTTATGAATATGTTACTAAAAATTTTGAGCATGATCCTTATGCTCTCATATATGAAACTGATCTAGGATTATTTGTATACATGAAGAAGGAGTACTAACACCTCTACTTACCAAGGAAGAGGGTGAAGATGATGAGCTATGGAAGATGTTTTCGATGGTTCAAGAAGTAAATTTGGTGCAAGGGTTAGTGTTATGTTATTATCCACATATAAAAAATAATATTATGATTCATATATATTTCATTTTAGTTTTACTTATAATGTAGCTAAGTATGAAGGTTTAATTTATGGCCTTTAATGGGTAATGAGAAAAGGAGTCAAGAAGTTGAAAATATATGGAGATAGTGAATTGGTTATGAATCAGGTGAGGAATTTGGTTTCTACCAAGAAACCTTTGATTAAGTCATATAGGTATAGGGCATGGGATTTTTTATAATACTTTAATGTATTCAATATTTAATTAGTCCTAATGGAGCATAATAGTCATATTGATAGACTAGATATCATATGAGCTCAATTTGATACTCTCACTACCATAAAAGAAGAGGGGAAAACGTCTCATATTAAAATCATTATTAGACATGTTTTACCTAATAATTAACTATATTGGTAAGTTTTTGATAGTTATAAACAACATTGCATGCTTCTTATAAATTGAGGCTAAGTTTTCTTCAAGGAATCAAAGGAGGCTCTAAGAATAATTGGGTGACCAAATTGTGAAACTAAGAACTAATAAGATACCTAGGGTTTTTGTGACCTTAGAAAGTATATTAAACAACAATTATCAAAATAAGAAGGAAAAAGTGAGTATGTCTACAAAAGAGGAGAATTATGAAAGAGTATTGGTCTTCAAGGATAAACTCCTCAAACTAGGTAAGGTATGTTTTATATTGGAGAAGCAAGCATTCATTTCGTTGTGTAGAGAGTTACATGATATATTTTCTTCAGAATATATGGACCTCAAAAAAATTGATCTTAGCCTAGAAAACCATACCATTGAGTTTGAACTTGGAGTTAAACTGGTTAGACAAAGGGAAAGACCCATCAACCCCAAGGTTGAGTAACTCATGAGGTTAGAGCTTACAAAACTCTTTGAATCTAAGATAATATTTCCCATCAAGAATTCAAAATGGGTAGCTAACCTTTTTCCTATTATAAATAAGAATGGGGAGATAAGACTTTGTGTATAATTTAGATATATTAATAGAGTATCACTCAAATATCACTATCATCTATCCTAAATGGAGCATATTTTTCAAATGGTTTCAAGTTCTCAATGTTTTTCTCTTATAGACAGATATTTAGGATATAATCAATTTTTATTTAATGAGTATGATAAATTTAATATGGCCTTCTCTACTAAATGTGGGATGTTTTCTTATAGAAAGATGCCCTTTGGTTTGTCCAATGTCAATGCCACATTTGAAAGAGCAATAGACCGGGACTTAAAAGGTTTGATTAATGAGATGTTGTTGGTATATCCAAATGATATAATAGTATTTTATAAATATGTTAATTAATATGTGAAATTCTTAAGACAAGTGTTTGAAATATTTAGGTAGTATGGAGTATCTCTTAATACAAATAAGTAGATCTTTTCCATTCACAAAGCTAATTTCTTAGGACATATTATTTTCAAGGATGGTTTGACTGTTGATCCTAAAATAATAGAGGATATTATAGGCTTATCATTTCCATTGCATAAGAAATGTATTCAAATTTTCTATAGAAAATATAAATTTTATAAGGAGGTTGATACTTGGTTTTGCATCTTTGGTGAAACTTATCACATCTATGCTCAGGAAGAACCAAGTCTTTTCTTGGACCAAAGAGGGTACAAGCAATTTTGATTCCATAAAGAAAGTAATTACTAAAGATCCTACTATTTTTAATCATAATTTTACTAAATACTTCATGTTTTATTCATTTTCTAACCTTAATACTACATTAGCCATGCTAATTCAAAATAATGATGAGGTTGTGGAATAAATAATTACATTCTTTAGTCAAGGTTTAGAATATTATGAAGTCAAACACACTTTTAAAGATAAAAGAGTCCTTGTTATTTTAAGGGGAATAAATAAGTTTAGACATATAGTTTCAAATAATAAGATTCATCTTATGGTCTCTTATCCTAGTACCAAGGAGTTTCTTTTGAGTAAAGACCTTAGTGAAAAGAGAGCAGGGTGGATCACTAAAGTAATAGAATATGATTTTGATATCAAGGTGAAAATTTTGATAAGAGGTAAATGCCTTTGTGAAAATCTAGATTCAAATCTTCATGAGTCAAAGGAGGAGGCTCTAGTCAATCATGATTATTCCCAATCAACTAGTTCATTACCTCCACAAAGTTGGACATAGGATGTGATCAAATTTCTTCAAAATGGTGAGTATCCTAAAAATATGAGTAGTTCACAAAGGATATATTTTAGATTGTAATATATCCCCTTTTATTTTGTGTATTGTGTGATTTTAGGAAGGACATCAATGGTGTGTTATTGATATGCATTGATAATTATTAGTTTGGAGAGTTTCTTGAGAAGTTCCATGATGGGACAATAGGAGGTCATTTCTCTCCGAGAACCATAACTACCAAGATCATGAAGCCAAGCTATTACTGGCTTAGCCTCTTCAAATATTGACATGATTGGGTAAGAAGGTGTGGACAATGTGATTTATTTGTATGAAAATATAAGATTTCAACTCTTCCTTTGAAGCTTATCCAAGTTGATCAACCTTTCATATAATGGGGGTTTAATTTCATTAGCATGATAAATCCCCCATCAAGTTCTAGTCATAAATGGATACTCATATCAACTAAATATTTTATAATATGGGTTGAGGTAGTATCACTAAAGGAAGCTAATGAGAATTTTATCTTGGAGTTTTATGAGAGCATCATAATAAGGTTTGGCACCCCTTATACAATTATTTTAGTTAATGCTCTTGCTTTTATGAGTGCTAAGACAATTGATTGGGTAAATGGTAATGGCATATTATTGATAAATTCATCCAAATATTACCCTCAAGGTAATGGATTGGATGAATCTACTAACAATAATCTTATTATAATCATCAAGAGAACCTTGGAGCATAACCAAAGATCCTGACACACCAAATTGAAGACAACCTTATGAGCTGATAGGATAACTCCAAAGAGGTCAATAGGTAAATTTCCTTTTTTGATTTTCTATGGGATGGAAGCTAGGTTGTCTATCTCTCAAGATTTTTCTACCTTAGAGTTAGTACATACACTAGAGTTGCTTTAGAACATTACAATGGAGGTGAGATTGATAGAATTTATGGAATTTTAAGAGACTAGAAATAAAGATCATCAAGCTATAGAGCATCACCAAATACTAATGAAGAGGTATTTTGACAATAAGGAAACTCCAAGATCATTTCAAGAAGGTGACATAGTATTGAAATGGGATGAATATAGAGCAAAAGTAAGGAGACATGCCAAATTTGATACCTAATGGAATAAACCATATGTCATCATAAAGTGAAAGTAAAGTAACTCTTTTTAGTTACAAAGGATGAATGGAGAAGATTTGCTTATCCCTATGAATGGGATACATTTGAAACCCTATTATTGAGAATAAAGGGTCACTTTTTTAAATACTATATTAGGTGTGTGTTTCCTTTCTTATTGTATTGTGTTCCAATAAGTGTTCTTGAAGAATATATGTGTTTATGTTTTGCATTTTGTTCTTGTTATTTTCTATCATTGTTGTGTGTTTTCGAGAGTCATTTTATATGTCCATACTATATAATTATGAATCTATATCCCAATGGATAGGATTAGGTAATTGGTCATGGCATAGAAAACATGCCACTCTTGACAAATTGCCAAGAATTTTGACCATTTTTTACCATAAGTTAAAATGGGTCAACCCCCTATAGTTAGAATCTTGTACAAGGGATTTTCATAATGTCATGGCATATGTTATAGATCTTTTTATGTCATTTTATATGTCATTCTAGATTTGATCATAGTCTATCTTGGTCCTTGTGTCTTTGGTGTCTTAGGGGGCATTTTAGGGTCATATATTTAAGTGGTAGGCCTTCATGGTGATCAATGAAAACTAAGATCATGGAAAGAGCCCAAACATGGCCTTAAGAAGTTAAGTAAAATCTATGAAAATTTAGGAACAAGATTTGTGAAGCTAGGACATCATCAAGATGTCATGAAAAACCAGAAGGGAACAATTTACTGGTGCAATTTATGAATATGCTAAAAAAGCCTTAAATTACCATCAAACCATGCATGATTAATGTAATTAGTGTCAAAATACTTCTGTATAAGTTTAATATCTTGATGAGTCTTATATCTCAATATCTAAACCTTCCAAGTTTATCTTACCAAGTCTAAAGGGTCAAGTCATCTTGTACATCACACAAGAATGAATGAACCAACTCATTTGTGAATTTTTTTAATATTAACTCAAGAAGCCCCCACAATCCAAAGGATTATAATGCCATGGATTTTTTCATGTCAAGATCATCCTCTTAATGTTTCAAGTCTACACAAGCTCTCTATCTCAAGTTATGAAGCTTTAAAGTTAAACCAACAGAGTAAGATATCCACACAAATGTCAAAATAAATCTCACACAAAACAAAACCTTTTGAGATTAAATTTGATGGTTATGTTAACATTAATTATGGTTGTAAGAAAATCATTTAATGGGAGTGAAAATTTCAAATTTGAGCTCATTAAGTAACCATTGGATTTCAAATAGTGGTTCCTAACAAATCTAATGATCCACATTACATCATAAGTCTTGATCTGATGGTTCAAGATGAGTCAAAAATGTCAGGGAGCTCAAGAGGCCACAACATGGGACAAGAACTAAAGCTAAGAGTTTGATACTAGGATCTTGAAACCAATACATGATTAACACATGGTGTAAGTGTTGAAACTGGTAGTCTAACAATGAGATCCTAAAACCAATGTGTGACTAACATGTGGTGTAAGCTTGGATAGAGTTGACAAGTCAAGGGAAAGGATAATGACTCACAATCATTTGTACTGATCAAGATGAATTGTGTGAGATGGGTCAATATGTCAAAAGGTTGAGTTAGATATCAATGACCAATGAAATTAAAGGTTGAGAAACTAGGGGACTTCATGGACTTCAAACACATGACCAAAGTTGAACCAAGGAAAGATTTCAAGTATAATTGATATGAAATTAGAGCTTGATCAAATTCCATGAATTAGAAACAATTATGTAGCTAATGTGATCAAGAACATAAAGGTAAATCATTAAGGCTAAATATGAACCTTTGGTTCATATATGTTTGGTGGGTATGGTTTATTTTATGATTATGTTCACCATTCATAAAGGGACCTATGCATATGGTGATTTCTTAGCTCTTGTAGAGATAGAATGGGTTTGTTTGGACCTATTTGGATCTAGAAAAGGGATTATGTATTCTCTAGGTCTACATCAATTTAAAGACTATAGGAAAACCAATAGTCTGAGATTGGTTTTTTTTTATAACGAACCTATGAACATGGGGATAGGTTAGAGCATGATCCATTTGGAACAAGAGCTATATTTTGTAAGGATGTCATGAAGTCATACATTGTAAACCCCAATATTTTCATCCCTAGGACCTAATTTCATGAAAGGTACCCTTCTCACCACTTTTTCATGCCATGATAAACTAGTTAGGAACATTTAATACTAGGATAAATTTGTAACAAATGGATTTGATTATTATAACTTCATTGATGTTAAAACTTAGATGAAAACTACTTTATCACATCATTACAACCATATGGAGCTTGAGTGAAGGAATAATGAACTATTGTAATTAATTGAGATGACCTAGATAAATCAAAAAGTTCTAAAGAAGCATATTGGAAGAAGTTATAACTATGGTTCAAATAAGGTTTAACTCATTTGATTCTACTTAGGAGTTCTCTTTTCCCACTTCTTCTCTCAAATTCTATAAGTAGCTACCATTTTTGACCACACCATATTTGTAAGAGATGCCACACCATGAATAATTATCTATGTCTGCAAAGATAATTCTCTATCCTTCCTTCCCTACTAGAGTGTAGTCTAGTGTGTAAAACTTTTTTAAGTTTATCCTTGGAATGTGCAATCTGCGCTTTGGTTCATTTTACTTGTGTTACTACTCACATCTCACCTGTACATTGAAATGATCATGTTATAACCCATTAAGACTTAGAGACTACTTTGTATGCCTTATTTCATTGTGGTAGAAATATGATGGTCATGTGGAAGAAATTTACATCACCTCCTTTAGATTAGGTTTAATTTATGCATTCTCTAACTCTTTTCCCCATAAGTAAGTAGTAGTTTAAGTGACAAGCATTACATGATATATTCAAGGAGATATCCCTTAAATCTAGAGGATCATTATGTCTGCAAGTGATGTATGGTGATAGGAAGTGATAATTCTCTATCCTTCCTTCCCTTATCCTTTCATGTTTGATTAAGATTTCCTAGTCTAAAAGGTCATATAGAGTGTAGTCTAGTGTGTAAAGCTTTTTTAAGTTTATCCTTGGAGTGTGCAATCTGCCCTTTGGTTCATTTTACTTGTGTTACTACTCACATCTCACCTCTACATTGAAATGATCATGTTATAACCCATTAAGACTTCGAGACTACTTTGTATGCCTTATTTCATTGTGGTAGAAATATGATGGTCATGTGGAAGAAATTTACATCACTTCCTTTAGATTAGGTTTAATTTATGCATTCTCTAACTCTTTTCCCCATAAGTAAGTAGTAGTTTAAGTGACAAGCATTACATGATATATTCAAGGAGATATCACTTAAATCTAGAGAATCATTTCAATTACAGGTACACACACATACCTTAAAATGTTCCCATGTTGCCCAAATTTGGAAGAGGCTTAAACACCCTCTTATAGGGTGTGATATTTGGTGACAACATGAACTAATCCAATGCTTACCCTATTAGGCTCCATGGAAACAAAAGCAATAAGTATATGTCGATATAGGCCATTGGTTGGCATGCAACAAATATTTTTTGTCAAATGGGCCTTGGGGTCACCTTTTTCCCTTGTATTTATTTAACCTTGGTGGTTCATAACTTGGAGGAAATTGTATCTATAAGTACTCCATGTTCAAAAGGTAAGACACATGTCATCCAGCTTAAACTTCTTAGTTTATTTACCATCTTGGATGAGGATAATTACATCCTTAAACTAGTGGGATGATTATTCTAAGGTGGAGGCTAGGAGGTTACAAGTGGATTACTTTGACCAGGATATATGGAGGCCTTTGTTGGTGAATGTTGGATTGGCTAGGGAATGGACCAGGAATATGCATTCATGGATTAGGGTGTGATTATTGAAATTACACATACTATGGTGCAATATTCTAGTTGGTATTGGGTATATGGGCTTAGTTTTAGGAATACTATAGTTGGGATGGAGGAATATTATTGTATTTTTCCTATTGAGGTTGAATAGGGACATAATACTCACTACTCATACCTTTCTAATTAAGGGGAACTTGTAAAATAAAACCCTCTCATTGAAATTGTGGCACATTTTACACGAAAGGTAATTATTTCCTAATAGATACCTATAAAACATTATAAATTCTTGGATGCATGAATTCCTATTAGGAAGTAGACACATGTTGGAGATTCAACATATATCACTAACAAATACTTGTACATTATTGATTATACATCATTTAGTTTTGGATTAACATATTAGTTTGTGATTGAATAGTTATGGTCACTATAAACTAATGAGGTGAAACATTGGTTGCCTCCTATTGAGGTGTCAAGATGTTTTACCTTTGTTGTGTGGGAACTTTGGATGGTGCTTATTGCTATTGAATGTTAGTCATCACCTATTGGGGTGGAGTAAAATTTGTCACATTTATTGTGGTATGGCACTGGTCATTGGTTGACTACTTAATCCTTATTGTTGTATGCTAGAAGAAGCAACTATTTGTGGATTAGAGGTAGTTGGTTGAGGTTGGGAAGTAGAAACTCCTATTATTGGATTTTATGAACCACTCATGGTTTTCTTTAAAGAAACATTTTTTTATTGACTATTTTTTATTGTTAACACTGCTTTGTTTTAAATTGGATGTTACTTATGTATTGTCCACTATGTTGAACTCACTATTCTACATGAAAGCATAAGATACTTCCTTGATAGTTTGGGTACTAAACATGTTTACTCTCAAGGTGATTTATGTAATTAGGTATAAACCCTTATTTTATTGGATTTTCAGCTCAAGTAAGACTCATGTTTAAGGAACTAACTTAATAAGAGGTGTCACTTATGATGTTAGGAATTTTATAATGGAGGGGAGGTTAGATCAAGTATTAGTTTTCATATAAAACAATGAAATAAACAAACTAACAAGCTTAACACTTCTATTCCTACATCATATGGGGAGCTTAGTGAACAAATAATAAATGACAAATATCAACTAAAATGCAAAGAACTTGAAAATTTCTTACCTTCCTTGAATGTTTCAAATGATGTGTTCATTTGGCTTTCTCAACTTGTGCTAAAAAAAAACATTAGAAAATAGAGTTGTTTGCCTTCTTCTCTCCTTGGCACCATTGTTGGATTATGCTTACTTGATGTATCCTAATGGATTGGCCTATGATTTTGGCATTATAACCCTATAGCTTTGAATTATGCACCAAATTCTTATTTATAAATTTAGTATACTCAAGATCTCATAAATTAGAGGAAAATGTTTGTATTTATAGGTTTAGAAATTAACCCCAACACAAGGTGAGTTAGAGTGTAGTTAGAGCCTAGAATGGGTTCAAACCTAACCTTTTTGAGTTAGTTAACACTATTAGAGTTAAAATGTGTCAAATGGTCATGATTAGAAATGAATAGGCATGTTAATATATTTTAGGATATTTGACAACTCACAAATTGGTAATTATGAATTCCTAGGATATTCTTGATTTTTTTAATTCCATTTTTGATAATTCATTAATTGCTCATGGATAATTAAAATAGGCATTTAATTAGAATTAGCATTATAATTAATTTTGTTTAGGATTGTTAGCATTTTTCAAGATTTTAATTAATTATATGTGTGTATTTTCCCAATTAATGGGTTTATATGCCAAAGTACATGTTATGAAGCTAAATTTGAGATTTTTAATGATTCTTAGGCTTGATTGGCAAAGGTTGGTAAGAATCAGTCTAATGATATGAAGCCATTGATGGCCAATTTTAGGTGTCTACATCTTTCACATAACCTAGTCAAAGTGACCTAGGTGGACTCTAAATTCACCCTAGTCAAGTATAGTTCCATCCAAGTGGAATAACATTGAGATATTGACCATATTTAAGTAGGCAAATGTCTTCTTCTTGCCTTCTCCTAGGGCATTCACCAAAACCAGTGTTATGGCTAGCCATTCCTTATTTTTTTCCCTAATGCTCCCATCATATATCTGGTACAAGATGGGTTCTAAAGTGGGCATAAGCTTTGGCTCTAGTAACATTCCCTTATTCACTATGACTACCAACTTCCTACATTTACTCTCTACCAGAGCGATCATATACAAATAGGCATGGGTCCTCTGAATATGTGTCATATAGCTAGATTAAGTCTCCACCACTTTTCCAAGTACTAAAAAGATATACAAAAGAGCATCCTTGACTTTATTGATTAGGCCCATTGGGAAGGAAATTTTCACTTTCACCTCATGAACCTAGACCTGCTCAACTTACCCATTTTACTTTGGCATCTAGAATCAGATACTTATCCATAAGATCTAATGACATATGTATGTGGATGCATGATGCCACTAGTTATTTGAAATACATTGATCTAAATAAGTATATAAATAGCTTATTCTAATAAATCACATTCTCAATCATATGGACTATGAAAAAATCAAAAATCTTAAGATCAAGATTCTTGGATATTAATAGTATTACAATATAATGTAGAATAGACACATGCCTATTCTAAACAAGATAAGTAATAATATGGACATCCAATTTATAACTAATATTATATAACATAAGCTTGGTTGGATTATTCAAAGGATTACTTCCAGTCATGTGCATTTTAAGCATAGACACCTATCATCTCATTTAAATTTGCCATGTGACACTCACCCATTCATGTAGAATACCTAGAGATAAAATCCCATGTGACACTCTATTTTGGTATTTTAGGTCAATATGATAGCTTTCATCTACTTTATAATATATTTCCTTCATGTACTTATAAAAAATTCTTATTTTCTCAAGAAAGTGGAGCATCAAGATTTTTCCAAGTGTCACAATCTTGATCACTTGAGTACATGCTATAAAATATAAATACTAACAATATGCCAATTTTACACCTGATATTTCATAATATGTCACAATCCCACTTACCTATAGCTTGACACAACAAATTTCACATTTTTGTAAGTTATGGGCAAATGAAACCCATGGATCACAACACGTGTCATAATCCTATTAACCCATTGCAATTAAATCACTCTGGGAAAATAGATCACTAAGATTTCACCAAATTTTACAATATAAATCACCCAAGTTCATGTCATATGATAAAAATACTTACAATATGCCAATTTTACTCATGAGATTTCACCAAATATCATAATCCTACTCACCCTAATCTTGACATAATAAATTTCAAAATTTTCTAACATTTGGGTGAGTGAAACCTAAGGATCATGATGTGTATCATCATCCCATTAACCCATTGTAATTAAATCAATCATATAAAGTGGAGCACTAATATTTCACCAAGCGTCACAATTTTGATCACCCAATCACATGCCAACTTATCCAAATACTACTAATATGCCATTTTAGACCTAGGATTTTTCCAAATGTCACAATCTTGCTCACATAGAGCTTGAGAGAACAAATTTAATTTTTTTTAATATTTGGGCAAGTGGAAACCAGGGATCATGATTTTTTTCATCATTCTATTAACCTATTGTAATTAAAACTCTCAAAAAATTTCTAAAGCAAAAAGATAAATAGATATATATTTTAATAATGTCCATGAGACAAAATAATCTTTAGGACCACAAATCAAAAAACATATCCCAAAGGGAAGAAAAAAAATAAAATACTACCACTAATTTAGATGAATTTTCAAACTCAATGTATTTAATTTGAAAGGCCATTAAATCTAAAAGTAAATTATATATGTAGTTTGTAGAGCATAATGTGATCACACAAGAAAATAATGCATATTTCATGAATGAGATTAAATGAAACTAATGTCATTATTAATTTCATAATATTATTATCAATTAATAAGATTACATGAAATTAGAAAAATGAAGTAGATGACTATTCATAGTGACTATTCTATCATCTGTTTTATGTAGAGGATATGACTTAAATTTCATTGAAATAGTCAACTTTATTTACGTTTGGATTGATTTAAATTTTATCAAAATAGATTAAGATGAGAGTGAAAATTTGAGTCTAATTAAATACTAAGTGTTGTATGCCAAATTTTATATCAATTTATTTTAGTACTTTTTGAAAATGGTCCGGTAGATATCATTATGGAATTAAGCCAAGGCACGAGAAAGATGTGGTGTAGAAGTCATTCGTGTAGAAGAATAAAATCATGAGGAACAAGGATGTAAAAAACATGAATGAACCAAGGGAACAAGACTAAAAAAATAGAGAATGACTTATACAAGGTCCTATAAGATGAAGATGATTAGGGAACAGTTCATAAAATCATCAAAGAAGAATAGTCAAATATAAATCTAACACTGATTTATGAGAAGATAGGAGAATGATAATGATTACTAAGTTACAAAGGGTATATAGGGGTAGCTAGGCCTAAATCAATAGGAATTGGTTGTAACAACTTCCCACCATGAATTTATGTTAATGATCATTAGCAAGTCAACACTTATATATCAATGTTGTAATAGAATGGCCAGGGTAAAAACCATGTATAAGCACCCCTTAGTTCTGATTATGGAGATGATCTTGATTGTGATCATGTAAATGTAATCCCTAAGCTTAGTCATGATATGGATTATGACCTATGTATGGGTATCCTTGATATATATATGCCTATCTTTTTCTATGATGAATAGCTTATGGAATGAGTTGTTAGGACTAACTTTACTATGATGTTATTGATTAAACATATGTGCCTATTTAAATTCCCTAGTATAAAAATATCAATACATAAACCATTACATAGCAGAAATGATGAGAATTGGTCTTAAGTTGCATACTTTATGTGAGCATGTGAGACCATTTCTGGGATAGACTATTAGCTTAGGTACACGAATAGGATAAGTCATGATAAACTAGAGGAAAAGATCTCAACACTATATTCACCATATAAAAATATGTTACTATAAATTATTCAACTTAATAGGATGACAACTTTATTTATATGCACAAAAATGATTGCCTTTATTTGTAGATACAAAAATAATCTCAACTATCAACTATAAAATTAATCAACCTTCATATAAATATGCAAAATAGTTAGTGATTATAGAAATCCCTTTTGTAATTCAAAATAATTCCATATCTCACGATAAAATTTAACCAAAAATTATTGGGTTTGTATCATATTTTAATAAATATAAGTTATATAATAGTAACAAGACAACATAATCAAAGTCCCAAATTTTTCTTTTGTATATTTCTAAAGAGTGACACATATTTGGGTGTAGCCCTATATTATATAACTATGTACACAAGTATGTGAATATTTTATTATCATAATGTAGTGTGCCATAAAATTTATATCTTAAAGGAAATACAAAGATAAGGGATTATTTTATTTGCTAAAAAAATAGGTTTTATCACCTAAAAATAATATGTTGTCTATCACATACAAGTGAGTGTACTTGTCTACAACCTTTTCCATTTTTTAGTGTATACTGGCACAATATTTCCTTTTTTTGAGTTGATGGATTTTTCACTAGTTTCACATTATAATATACCCCACATCAAAAAAAAAATTCATTTCATAGCCATTCGAAGTGTTGAATGAAATAAAAATTAAATCTTGAGTTGAATAACATAAATCACAACACAATATCGAAATGTTTATTTACAATATTCAACTAGTAAGGGCTAAAATTATGACTAAGGTATTAGTAGCATTAATATGAAAATTTTAGGTGTTTGGTCTATGATATAAATTTTTTGGTCCATGGAACCTCAAAAAAAACTCCTTTTACTCCCAATACCAACAACTTCCTTCCAAGTGGAATGATAATATATGAATTAGTAAACCAATAAAAGAATTATTTTTCAATAATTGGCCAACTACTAATATTATATTTGAATACATTTCTTGACACCATTGAATAATATGTTATTTTTAACACTTAATCTTATAATTTAATTTTGAGATTCAGTTATGAGAAATTCATAGTTGTAAAAGTTTTTGGGGAAAATCTCATAGTAGAAAAACTTTTTGGGGCAAAATTATTATTTTTCAATGGTACCTATAATCAATAAATCATGATTAATAAAAAAAACTTAATAAAATTAATATAGAAAATGTTTTAAAAGTTAAAAAAACAAATCACTAGATTCTAAGTATATTTAAGACACCAATTTGAGATTTAAGCCAAATATGAATAAAAATATATAAGAATCAATATTATTAATGGATAGTATTACAAATTGAATAATGCTCACATTTATATATTAATTAGTGTAATTTCAATTTTATTTTATTTCTCTAGTTTAACACTTATCAAACATAAAGTTATATCTTCTTTCAATTATAATCTTACATCATTTGCATCCCCAATCAAGGCTAGCTTTGTAAATAATTGCATCATAAGCCATTTTCCATTTATAAATTCTTTTTTAATGAAAATTTTCATTGGAATGATAAAAAACTATTTAGGTACACCTTTGCTTAATGCTTTTAATGCTATCGTGCTTCCAAAATTAAAATGAAATCTAGGTTCCTTCCAAATCGTATTCAAATTCTTCATAAATATTCTTGCATTATTTTCGCAATGCTCAGAACCCCAAAAAAACAATGGGAATGCATACACTTTAACATTTAGCAGTAGTTTTGTTTTAATTTTTTATACATTCACATTTTTATGGGTTGTAGGCAAAAATTCTAATTAAAATAGTGAAGATGTATCCATTAAAAACTATATCAAATGTCCTCTTGCTTGTATACACTTGTTGTTGACTTGGAATGGAGTATTACTCTTTTTTTAAGAATGTTTTTGAATTAACAATCCTTCTAAGTCAAGAATGAGAAAATTTATTTTGGAGGCACTGTAGATAATAATTATTTTGAGATTCAATGTTTCATTCAATTTATTTTTTAATGTTATTATATTAATATTCATGTTAATGTTTTACATGCATTCATAGGAATTTGCACATATTATACATCTCTAGTCAGATCTACACAATAATTTAAAATTATAATTATTTAATTATTGATAAAAATAGTTATACTAAATGTATTGGGACTTGTTCATGAAGTTCTCAATAATTCATTATTAATTTAAGTAATTATTAATACCTATTTACAATACAAGTGTGACAATTGTCGTTTCATGCTCTAATGATGTTTATGTGTTTACCATAACCAAATACATGTTCTAATAAATTTCATCTTGTCAGTTACTTATATCCCCTTGAGATAAAGTTGATTATTCATTCAATTCATCACCTACATTCATCACTATTTTTAATGTCTTTATAATGTCTACCAACATGAAACATACTAGTTTAGAACAAAAATAATGTGACTAACTACACAAATTGTATGATATAAATTATTATCAAACCATGTATGTACCTAGGGGTGTCATGAGATATTTATACTATTTTTTAATCATCATATCCTACTTTGGAATTTTCACTATGCATATTAGTGAAGTCATCTTTAAAGTTATAACAAATTTTATTGAATTTATTCCTCTATAAATTACTATAACAAGAAATGAGTATGTGATACATATTGATAACGTGTTCTCCCAAAAATGAACGTATCTATCATAATTGAAATGATTCTTTGATAATAAAATCCTAATATAGATTGTACTCATAATGTCAAAGGGCTCAGTGTATGACCAGACAAGTTTTATTTCCACTTATTCATTGACCTTGTCTTTTGAATCATAGACACCAAAAATTCTAAAGACCATAGATAATCCCTTGAACCCACCTTCCTCATTTTAAATCCTTTATCATCCAAGAGGTCAATATAATATTTTGATATCACCATACTATATTTTGTTGTTGTCTAGATCCCTCGACCTATTTGATTTTTTTATTTTTCTCTTTTAATTTTTCAATTCCTCACATAGTTGAATAAAATTAGATTCATGGATTTGAAATTTTTATTTCCCATTTGACGCATCACACCCTAGAATATCTACTTGTTTTAGGAACCCATGAATTCAAATAGTTTATTATTTTCAACCTTGATACTTTTGTCTCCTTTAATTTTTGTAATAATCACTTAAATTTTCTACTTTCACCCTAGGGTAAATAGTCACACTCATCCAAACATGTCCACTCCTAAATTTATATATGAGAAATCTAATTCTTCTATAAACATACCCCATGTGCCTCTAAATAAAACTACTATAAATTTATCCAATAAATTTGCATTTAAATCTGGGTCACTATCTTTCGTAGGGTTAAAATCTATCCCACCATTTGTGTAAAGATCAAAAAACAAAACTTATTTTTCCCATATGTCATTGACAAGAATGATAAATGTTAGCTTATCATTAAGGCTGTCCACCTTCTTTAATTTCTTGTATGTAAACATAAAATCAAATTACATTATTAATCAAGCATATAGAGTAGTTAAATGAATGATTTTGTAAAATTATTTTTTATTTTATTAATAATTTATCTTAATAAATAATTTAATATTTAAAGTACCCTCTAGTTACTTGTCTTTTCAATGCCTAAATTGGAGCATTATGGTCTTTTTTCCATGATCCACAATGCCCTGCATTTGTACAACTAGTCAATAAAGTATGTTGGAACTCATGTTTTCTTAGCCATATTTTATTATTTGTAGATACTAATTACCTACTATATTGTGGCCTTGGTAAAAATAATATGAGCTGATATTTTTTAATCTACCATGAAAAATGGAAACTCATAATTTTCATAGCTGTAATGTTATGTTATCTATCAATGATGTAGAAGTTAGTATTTAGATCATCTAACTCATGCTCAATATTAATGTCTAAGATATCACTAGTTATTTTTATAAATGGAATCAATACTACCTCCTACCAGAGAGGTACATGATTACACAACATTGAGCTAACTAGTCTATCAACATTGACTAGATCAAGGAATCAATACTGGTATTAAAGAGGAATTTGGTGGTAGCATTCAACTCCAATTTTGAATGATTTTTCATTGAATATGAAAATTTGAATCTATTCATATGTTTAAGATTCAATTTTATTAAATTCATTTTCAACTAATTCAATAGAGTTTTCTCCTTTGTATATGACCTTAGCTCTTAGAATTTTGATATTAAAGTTTCTTTTTCTAGCTTTACTAATAGCTTCCACCTTATATATGTAAACATTTTTTGAATGAAAATTTTTATTCCCCAATTCTTTGTCCATATTCAAGTAGTGGGTGACAAATGAAGTGAATGCATATTGATAAAGTGTTATAAATGTTAGCTTAATTCCATTTAAAATATTTTTATTGTTTTCTACTCTAGTGGTGTCTCTATATAAACAATTCAATTCTCTAACCATAAGAAAACTAATATTATTTATTATGTTTTACAAAATGAACCATGCCACTTTTTATAAATAATGGAACCTCTATCTCCATTTGAATAATTTATGATAAGCATTCATTATTTATGTGCTCCACATAAACCCTTATTACATTATTTGAAATGCATTTCATATTTAACACTATCCCAACTACTTGATGTTCCCATGACATGTAATGAAACAACTAGAGGTCATTATGATAGTTAGATAGAGAGTAGATTCCTATAAACCACTCTTCATCTCTTTTCTCCCAGTCTAATGTACCTTTAATAACTATAATTTATTGGTAGGGAACACTGCCCACAACAACCAGTCTAATCCATGCTTTAAAATAATAGTCATAATTTTGAGTTTAAATATATCATGATGATATTTGAAATCTAACATGTTTTTAAACCATGTAAAAAAATATTATTTAGATACATTAGTCACCAGAACATATTTTTTTTGAATGTATGGTTATTACTTAAACTTCCAAAGTATTAACAATGTAGGATTGATAGAACATAAAAATCCATTATTATTGGCCACTTATTGATAATAATCTTATAGTTTTGTATAATGGGTACACACCCATTCTGAATTGAGTCTATTCTAAATTTATATTATATCATGTTTATTGATATTTTGTATTATAAAATTTGGTCTTTATAATAAATTGTACTTTAACAAAAATGATATTTTATATTGTTTATAATGGACTTGTTCCTACTTTTAATTTATACATTAATATGAATTTTATCAATTGATCCCATTATACACCATAAAAAATGTTGACAATTGATAGTATTCAAATATTGTGTGGAATGGGTACATGCCCATTCTGAACAAGATAAGAATAATATGAACATCACATTTCTAACCAATATTATTTAAAACATTCCCTAAATTTTCCTATAGTCACACATAACTTACTCACACATATCCTTATTTTACCTGGCCACCTTCTTTCACATAACCTAGTCAAAATGACCTAGGCAGACCCTAAATTCACCTTACTTAGGTAGAGTGCCATGTGGGTGGAATAACACTAAGATATTGATATTATTAAGTAGTAAAATATATTTTTATTGATTTATTCTAGGGGATTCACCATAGTTATCACTAGGGCTATCCATTAATCAATTATTTCCCTCATGTCATCAACGTATTTTTCGTACAATTTGAGGTCTAATGTAGGCATAAGATTCAACTCTAGGAACACACCTTATTTACTATGATCAAAAAATTCCTAAATTTTATCTCTACTAGAATGATCCTCTTAAAATAGGCATGGGTCCTTTGTATATGCATCCTACAACTAGCTTGAGTGCTCACAATATTTTCCCAGTAATGATAAAAGTTATAATAGAATGTCTTTGACATGATAAATTAGGCCCACTAGGAAGGAAAGTTTCACTTTCACTTTAAGGACCTAGACCTATTCATACATGTGAACCATCAATTTATTATACATGTTATGGGTGTCTTAGAGAATTAATATTAGGTATTCAACCACCTTTTCTTCTCTTGTGATAGTCCTCACCTTGGTAAGAGATGACATATCATATTCAGTTTACTAGACCATAGGGTTCCCCTCCTACATGAATTTCTAAGTGAGGATCCTATAAATATTTCCCATGGTGTATTCAAAGTCCCAATACACATCTGAATCACCCTACATTGTCATCTTAGGTGCCTGAGATATAAAATCCATACCTAGGGTTAAAGGAGGTGTCAGTGGGTGATGTAAATGTTGGTGATATGTGGAATATATGGTGGGGGAAATGAAGGAAGTGGAAGGGATAAATGAGTAAAGTAGTGGAGGTGGTGGTAAAATAGGGGTGTAGAGAATAAATATGAATTAGGAGATCCAAGGAAACACTTACACCTACCACTAGTCATGAGTCATGTTAACCTAAGGAGTTATGACTCTAGGGTTGGGAGTATTAATAGAAATGAGGAAATTAGATGGTTAAATCCAAATCCATAAGAAATCAAAATTAGGGAAAAGGGAGGCTAGGAGATAATTCATGAAGCCAATAAGGGTGGTGTAAGATGATATAATACCTTATTATTTTTCCTTGGCATCTTGATTGGGTCAACCTAGGTTACTGTAATTGATGGAGTAGTGGTGTTGGAATCCATGGAGGTTAACTAGGGAAGCTACTAGACATAGAATGACATCACTAGAATAGTATAATCAACTTGATTTATATACCTAATTATTCTTATCATAGGAGATACAACTAAATTATCAAAAGGTAGGGAGATCATGAGCATACAGGTCTAAAAAATGACTAGTGGGGGCATAGAGGGGGTCACAATTGAAATGTATGGAGCTAGACACCAAAGAGGAGATGAGGTCACTAGGTAAAGCCAAATCTAGAAGTACTTTGGTAAATTATATAGGGGTGTAATAGATAAAAATGGAGGTTTCACTTTCATGTATGGTAGGGTGGTTATGAAATTTGGTGGTTCCCTAAGAGGTTATTGGAGAGTGGATGGAAAGGGGGAAGGAACTTGTGCTAGTGCCAACTACTAGTCTCAATGTGGACTAGTTTATAAGATAGGATCAATATAAAATTTTAAGGTCTTCATAACTTGAATCCAATTAATTTTAGCTTGATCCACTTGGGCATGGGTTACACAGGTCTAAATTTTTTAGGTTCGATCTACTTAAACTAGATAAGGTGGTGGTGGAGTTGAGGGATGAGTTGCTCAAAATGTAATAGGTGGTGGAGGAGCTAAGGGATGAGGTACAGGAGGATCTCTATGAGGATAATATATTAGGAATCCCTATAGAATCATTTTAGATATATGTGGGGTAGTTAACTTGATATTCTCTACATGTTAATCCATAGTAGAAGGTGAAATAGATGGGTTGAACTAAACCTTATTCCCTTTCTTAGGGGGATTATATGGAGT
This sequence comes from Torreya grandis, assembly GCA_037957365.1. Classification (NCBI taxonomy): domain Eukaryota; kingdom Viridiplantae; phylum Streptophyta; class Pinopsida; order Cupressales; family Taxaceae; genus Torreya; species Torreya grandis. The sequence continues at coordinate 704,141 of JARHVA010002021.1, forward strand.
ACTATCAGTATATAATTGATAGTGTATTCTAATAATGTAGAATGGGAACATGCCCATTATACTAAATATAAGAATGATATAAACATCCAAAATTCTAATCAATATTCTCCAACACAAGCTTGGGGGGATTCTTTAGTGGAGTAGTGCCAGTATGCAGTTTGTAGTATTCCAATTTTGTGTAAAATGGCAACATGCCCATTCTAATCTAGATAATAATTATATGAACATAAAAAATTCTAAAAAATATTATACAACACAAACTTGGGTGGATTAGTTAATGGAATATTTCTAGTATGTAGTTGATAGTATTCCAATCTTATGTAGAAGGGGCACATGCCCTTTCTAAACAAGATAGTAATAATATGAACTTTCAAAATTCTAACCAATATTTTGTAACACAATATTTTGGATTATCTAGTGGATTATTACCATAATGTAGTTTAATATTTTATTATAATCTTATATAGAATGGGATCTTGTGTAAAATGGGCACATGACCATTCTGAATAACATAATAATAATATGAACATCCAAAATTATAAACAATATTTTAAAATATAATATTGGGATGATTCTTTAATGGAATCATGTTAGTATGTAGTTGATAGTATTCCAATCTTGTGTAAAATGTGCACATGCCCATTCTAAACAAGATAAGAATGATATGAACATCAAAAATTCTAAACAATATTATGTAACATTAGCTTAGGGGATTCTTAAGTGGAATACACCAATATGAATTTTATGGTATTCCAATCTTGTGTAGAATAGGCATATTCCAATTTTTAAAAAGATAATAATAATATGAATATCAAAAATTCTAACCAAAATTCTATAACACAAGCTTACAAAGATTCTTCATTAGAATAATGCTAGTATGTAGTTTGATAATGTATTCTAATCTTGTGTAGAATGGGCACATGAACATTCTAAACAAGATAAGAATACTATAAACATTTAAAATTATAAATAATATTATACAACACAATCATAGGGGGATTCTTTAGTGGAATCATGCCAATATGCAATTGATAGTATTCCAATCTTGTGTAGAACAAACACATGCCCATCTGAACAAGATAAGAATGATATGAACATCCAAACTTATAACCAATATTATAACAAAATGATATCAAGTTTTTATTATTATATTTGTGTTTTGTTGTGGATAACAAATCCCCTTATTTGGAAAAGTGGGGGACCCTCTAAAAAATGATCAATTCCACAGTTCTTAGATGTAGTCTTATTCCTATCATATCCTTTGTAAGAGAATCATCAATGTTTCTTTTTTCCCTAGATATTTGATCATAGTAAGTATTTTTGATGGCTAGTTGATCATTTTTAAAATCACCTATGGCCTTCAAAGATAACTCATTTGGGCCCTAGTTGTATCCTAAAATAAAACAAGCACTTTCTTTCTTATAATATTTATGTGTTAACTTTTATGTAGTTTCATTTTCATTTAGAGGTTCACAAAGCTTTGTTCTCCTAGAGTCCTATGTGGCATCCTAAAAATCTTATCTAGGGTCTATGTTAGCATTTAAATACATCAATATTATTTTATTTTAATTGGTCTTTTTGTGATTTTATGTAGGAGTAGTGGTTGAATTGAAGGGCACTACATGGATCACTTATAGAGATGTTAGAATATGTCAAAATCCTAGCCAATTAGGTTTCCCCCATGTTATAATGGTTAGAGGATCAGATATTCCAACTAAATCAATGGCTACCATGTAGTCCATAGGTCTGACTTACCAGTAATGGACCAATGAGCTCACACCAATGTTAGATGTGTTAGTTTCCTAGATCTAATAGATTTTTTAGAACTCAAGAGATCCCAATAAAATTAAAGAGGGCCACATGCCCTATCTATAAACTTTTAAGTTTTAAGGATGATGTGTATTTTCACCTACCATGCTCTGGGCATTAATTAGATGGGTAATGAGGCCTTGATTGGGAAATTTAAAACATCATGTCACACTAACCAAATCTAGTAGGCAAAATATATTGGAGATCTTTAAAGTGTTATGCACAAGGATGAAATTTTCTATCTGAGTGCATATTGAAGATGCCAATCCATATAGGACTTTACACATTGTAATCCTTCTTGTGCACATTTATTTTAAACTTCATGTACATCTCAACTACTTTTCCCTATTACGTGGCATCAATTAATTCACTAGAAGTCAAAAATAGTCAAAATTTATCAGAATACTATCAAAAAGATGGGAGTTTGCACAGGGCCTGGGTAGTGGTAGTTATTGTTATCAAGGCACATACGACTGCACTCACCTACTCCCTCTAGTGTGTTAAGAAATGTGTTTTATATGTATGTGTGTAGAATTTAAATTCTATATTATGAAATAAGTGGGAGGATAAAGCCACTAAATAAAATTTAAATTCAAAGAAAACCATTTATATACCCATTATCTTTACAAATAAAATCAAGTGCACTTTCTTTACAACTTTCAAGTTAGGATGAAATTTGAAGCATGTTATCCTTAATGGTTCAATGAAGGATGGGATTTGAAGTACACTTTATAATATTTCACATTGGCATATTTTTCCTAAAAGTCAAATTGATTTTAATACCATTAATATTATATGTTGATGATTTAAAATTGTGCTTGATTCTAATCAACAATAATGGGAAGTTTCAAGATGTGGGACTTGTGACTTGAAACAACCTCCAGATTTTTAAGAAGGTAGTTCTTATTTATATTAAGTATATACTGGGAAAAGGGATAAGAATTTTAATAGAAACACAAATGCAAGAAAGAAAATCTAATCTATGGTGATGTGCCTGAATGTTATTCAACCTCAATCTCGAGCAAAGTGAGACTATATGTAAGATTCATTTACATTTAAGAGCAAACAAGTGCATGATGAATGGAAAAGATGAAAATGATAGAAACAGAGGCTCATATCATAGACTACTTTTACAATGATATATAAAATGTCAACAAAGGCATAGGGTTTAATCTTCTTATTTGAATTTTCCATTCATATAAGAGGCATAAAAACATGCACAATTACATAAACCTTCCAACTCAACAAAATGAGACAAAATCAAACGACACTCCTAATCACAACTCTAGAAAGTCTACAGCCTAGACTACTTTTGTAAATGACACAAAAAATACCAATAAAGGCATAGGATTCAATCTTCTCATTAATTTTCTAGTCACATAAGATGCACAGAAACATGCATAGTTACATAAACCTTCCAACCTAAGAAGATAGAACAAAAGCAAATGAGATTACTTAGTCATAGCTCTAGAAAGTCTAAACTTGTTACAATAATTCTCTCTACTCTCCCCTAGCTTTGGTGATCTCTGAACCCTTATTTATAGGTTTGGATTCACTCTAGATTGTCTGCTTGTTCCCAATCTAATGGCCCAACTGAAATCTAACCAAACTGGAAGTGTCTAACAAAATATATTTTATAGATTCTGAAATGCTTTATCTTCTGGTAGTTCATTGGCTAAAATAGATTGTAGGATGTTCCCTTCTCTTAAATGCTAGGTAACACTTAGCCATTTTCTTGAAAACCTTCTTATTACTTTAGGAAACACCAGAGGGTGACACCATGTGTGTTCTACAACACCTTTCGAAGACACACGACACTTTCCGCATAACTTATACTCTTTTGTGTCTTTGCTCAGGAGTGTTTCACCTTTAACACTTGTCACAATCTACTTCCTTAAAACTTCAATAGATTAAAAGAAAATAAGACCCACAACATTTCTTACTTGAGTAACTTTAAAAGGAACATAGGGACAGGTGTCAATCTATACTACTTTTAACTACCCTTTTAGAAACTTGTGGAAGATGACACGTGGCAGTCTCCACTTTACTCTATTTATACTATAGAAACAATTGGGTCTCATTTCACATTTTCATAGACAACAACACCTGGTGGCTTTCACTTTCTTAAGAAACAAAACTTGGGACCGACCATAGTCTTTGCTATATCAATGAAGCAAAATGAAGATAATTTGGATCACAACACGTGGTGGCTTCCACTCTCTTTTGCTGGGGTACATGGCATCTTCCGTCACTTTTAGAAAATCAAAATTGAGACCTTTCTTGATTGCCACTTGGCACTTTCCACATGATCCTAATACTTAGCTTGTTAAAACCTTTTTCTAAAAAGAGATGAAATGCGGGTGCTGATATGAAGCTATGGATGATGACACTTGGCACATTCTGTTGAGTCACTATGAGATACATGGCCCATTCTAAGCAACTCATAAAAAATATGAAAGGTGCGTTAGATGATGACACTTGGCAATTTCTATTTGACAAAGGATGCCTTAGACGATGACACTTGTTAGCTTCCACTTGATCCCGACACTTAGACAAAAAATGAATCAAAAAAGGAAAATAGAGTCCATGCTCTATTTCAAAACTCTGCCATCTCGGACCAAAGTATGTGAAGACAAAATTTCACGGTGCATGACTAAAAAATAGAATGAAATGTAGAGTAAATTTTTACTCTACACTTACTGGTGACCCTAAGGACTTTTGAGCTTGCTCAAAAAGAAACCATAACCCTCCCTAGATCAAAATTTCAAAATCACAGCTTCAATAATGCTATTTGGTAGGCAGACCACTCATCATCAAATAACCCTTACTGTACAATTCATTAAAGGCTAAATCAAGGTTAATAATATCCTTGTGTGAAAAATGTTGCAAAATTTGAACCATAGCCTTCAATTTGAATTCAAGCTGGGAAATAGGAACCAAGATAGCTTCTACTTCAGGGACAAATGAATCGTCCCTTAGATCCTAGAAAACTATTTGATCATTTTGTTTGGCCAATAGCAAAGGTTCAATTTCTTCTACCATCAACATGGTGTTGTCATAAAAAAATAGAGAAGGAAAACCTAATTGTACTAGATCTTCAACATGTTGTTTCATTTCATTGATTCCTTCCTTCATGACATCTAGAAGCTCTCTATAATTGGTGGCTATGGAGTTACAATTGAGAACCTCATTTACTCGCTTGGCAGCAACCATTCTATCATTGATTCCTACTGCTGACAACATTACATCTATTGCATCATAAAGTTTTTGTAGTAATGTTTGTGAGTCCATTACTCTCCTAGAGACTATATCTAGAGTGTTTACAACTAAACTCTCCACCTTTTTGCATAATTTTTGTGCATTTATTAGGAAGGTGAGAGATGGCTTGAGCTGAATAATCTTTGAAGAGATTCTCTTCCACATGGATTTGTATAGATCCTTTACCAGACTTAATACTCTGACATTTCTTGGCCTATTAGCCAATTCTAGTGTCAATTGTGTTACTCTTTATTTATCTGCATGAAATTGGGCTTGTATGGCCATAGTATTATTCTATTTAACCAACAGCTTTTATTACAATTGGGTAATTTGCAATAGGTGTTCCTCACATTTCCCTTAAAATACTACCTTTTCATGCCTTAGGGTTGTCACCGCATCTTTTACCTGTGTGAGCCCTACTTTTAAAGAATCATTTTGGGCCTGAACTACCAGGTGAGTCTGAAGAGAAATAGTATTTTGTAGCTATTTATTTAGATTCTCTATTTCATTGTCTTTTCTATTGATCTCTGAGGTCAAACTATTACAATTTGCCTTTTCCTTGGCTAGCTCAGCTTCCATCTTTTCTAGTCTCCTTGATACCTTCAAGTAGTCTTTAGTAATTGTAGAAGTGGATTCAGTCAGCAGCTAAATTTTGTCCTATGGCATGAAGAGGGACATGTTGATGGCCACCACATTCATCGTGTAATCTTTTGGCTGCATCTGCTCCATTCACTTTATTACATTTGGTGACAAATGAGTCACTGCAAATTACTACTAGATGGGGTCAAATTGTGATTGCAGATGGGGTGTAGCTAATGCTTTATTTTCCTTAATCTTTTTTCTCTCTCTTCGAGCTTCCCTTGCCTTCTTAGCAACATTTGCTTAGGTCTACAAGGTAGAAGGAGAGGCAATGTGCCCACCCGCAAAAGGATGTCCCTATTGTAGACCATATTGAATAGCCAATTATTGGCTATGGGTAATTTGAGGGGAAATTTTCTTGGGAACAGAGGGGGAGAAATGAGGTAATGTTAAAGCCTGAGGTGGCATAGATCGGATGAAATGAGAAATGGGAATGGCAAAAGTGGTATAGGATGTCATCTGGCTAGATGAAATCATCATGCCAATAAGAGAAGAAATAGACTGAGAAGGAAAAGAAGGAATAATACTTACCTGAGGAGCCATTACAGTACCCTATAATTGGCACTATGAGGTGTCTATCTCCTCTTCTGAACCAAATTAAAACTGTACCCTCTTTCATTTCTTGGGTGTCTCCTCTTTTGGCTGTCTTTTTTCCTTCCACATCTACTTCTTGTGGAGAACTGGGAATAGCTATAACTACCATTGATGGGGAATCTTGTGATGGTGTAAGCACCACACTCTTTTGCTTTTCCATGACGCTAAGAGATTGGGGCCAAACTGATATAGTTACTATAGTTGTATCTTGTTTTGAGGCTTGTGACTCTTGGCTTGACCCAACCCTAGCTTCCTGATCTTCACCTGATGTCAGAAAATTACTTGTCTTTGTGATAGATATAAGGGAGAGATGGAACTCATCCCATAGTTCTTCCCATCTCTCATATGTGTTTACGTTCTTGAAAGAATGGGTTATTTGACAAATTTCCTACCTATATTTCCAATAGGCCTCTATCTTCTCAGTATCCCAGCCTTTATTCTTTAATGTCCTCCTTAAAGCAGAAGTCATTCTGACTTTAGGATCATAATCTCTCTGCTTAACATAGAATGTCTCCCATGGACTATTTTGTGGAAGGGGCAAGTTTATTAACTCAACATAAAATCTAGGAGTGTTTTCCCTAGGATTTCTCCTAGTTTCCCAAAAAGGGTGGCCCTCATGTGCAATTTTGATTGTGACTCCATTAGTTATTATCCAAGAATCTATGAAATCATTTGGGTCATAAACCCATTTGTCCTCTATTAAATGTAAACCTAGAAAGGCTATCTTTCTAAGCAACACAACTTCAACATCTCTGGTTTCCAAAACCATGTTGGTTATCATCTATGGTCGATTATACATTTTTCTTTTCCTCTTCCCTGAGCCAAATTCATTGTCAACTATGGATACCTACCTGGTGACCTCTAGGAATGCTAACCTAAGAGTCAAAATCTTAGGTAGCAATATTGGTTCCCCACAAAAACCATGGACTCTTATAATGGTATGGTGGGATCCAAAATAGAAATCACAAGGAATTGGGAAACTGGCTAGAAGATTTGAAACACTTTGGAATAATCTATTCATAACTGGTTTAAGAATGAGGTGGCAAAAACTAAGGGTAACAAATAATTCCCAATATTCATATGGGTCACTAGTCTTTGATAAACTGTGTGTCCATGTAGACATAGGAATGGTCCTTTGGAGATCAAAATTTGGGTCATACATATTAAGATACATATGTGGACCAAAGAGGTCAGAGTTCTGAAAAAGCATGAGGTGGAACAAATAGGAAGAATACCTGAACACTCCTTTTGATTTGAAATGGGCCAGTTGTTTTACCATTGAGAAAGCAATTTTCTTAGAAAAGTTGAGCTGATACTCCTGAGTTTTGTCAACAGTCTTTAGCCTAAAAATGATAGCCATTTGTTCTATGTACACTGCCATATCATCTTTCATGCCAAAGATGAAAGCCATCATAGACAATGCATCTTGGCTGGCCTATGTGAATTGGGCTCTTGGTGCAGGGAGTGTGGGCACCGTAGTGTCATCATCACCCACTTGTAATTTAGATCTCAAGAACCTTGACTGAGTGTTGATGTTTGCCCACATTCTTTACATTTTAGAAATAGTGGGAATTGTATCTGTACTATCATGATACAGGGCTAACATATCCCTAATGGCTTGCAGTGTGATTTGCACCATGAATGGTCCTCATTGAATGGTGCATGAGGGTGCATGGATTAAGTTTGCACATAATTCTTCTAGATTAGGGCATGAATGCATGGCTAGGACAATGAATTGTGCTAGCTGTGAAGTCCATATCCTCATGGCAAATGTTTCAAATTGCCCTACTCTGGCCCATTATAGACACCTTTGATGTGCCCCTTTTCTAAGTGTTTTATTACAAGCTCTTTGAAGAATTGGGTCCATGATGCCATCTGCATAATATTTTATTTTTACTGGATCACTTGTTTGACTAGCTTCAGAAAACATGGTCCATGGATAGGTATTTAATGGCTATGCGGGAGCTAAAGCATATGACTTACTTGCAAGAAATTTATCAATGGATTCATATATCCTAGCTCCTTGTTGTGAAGATTATGCCCCCTCCATCTCTATATCTTCTTTGTGGTAACTTGTATGAACTTTTGAAAAATAGAGACACTTTCATTGAATCAAGTTTACTAAGCACAAAAAATCAAAGGAGCAGGATATTTTCACGCAGATGTAAGAATGTTTGAGAACTTGTAAACTTTAAATATTTCTAATAGGTATTTATTGACCTATCAAGCCTCAAAATGGTATTAAGCTTGGATAACCATTAGCAAATCCTACTCAATATTTATTGAATAGCGAGATAGACACATTATGCAAGTGGTAGTGTAAGGTACCTTGGGGATTTCTAAGGATTTGGGAGACATTCAATGTATTGGAGAATTTTTTGAAAATTTTGAAAATTCTGAGCTATTGACTACATATTCAAAGAACACTTATTTGAAAGAAAAGTGGGAAACAAAAAATGGAAAAATAAAGCAATACCGAAAGGGGAAACTACCTAACTACATTAATCAAGCATCTTTATATCCCTCCTAGATCAAAAGAAGAATTCCTAAAGTCTCTTTCATAACAAGCCAGCTTATATTGCCATACAAGTGATTGAATTTGATATAGCTCTGATGACTTGCTTTCTTTGTATGCCATGGTGTCTGACCTACATTTGGGTGAGTTTGAGTCAAACCTACCTCTAACTGAAGCCTTTTGACATATATCATTTATTGACTTAACTCCTTCTGCTTCAAACTCAAGATCATTTTTTAATGACTTCAAAATTACCAACCTCTTGAAAGGATAATTTTGAAAGAGTGCGGGAATTTTTCATATGTAGCTAATTCTCAATGCTCTCTTATTCCTCTACAACTGGCTCACAACTTCGCTAAAAAATAGTATAACCTGATCCAATGATTTCAAACAAATTGTTCAAATCATGATCAAGTAAATGTCCATGCTCTTCCTCATCATCTTACAAATTAAAAAGAAAATCAGAAATTATTTCTTCTTCATCAAAGATTAAGGCATACTCTTGTGACTTCTCACTCAAAATGTTCAATTCATGTTGAGAGACCCGAGGACTGATAGAAGAGGTATCTTTTAACTTTTCTTCCTCTAGAACATTTGGGATTTTATGATCTTCATCAAGTATAACATAAGTTCCTAGACCAATAAAATCATAATTTCCATATGGGTCTCTTTGCATCATAGCTAATAAATGATCATTTTCTTCTTCTTGATTATATCCAGTCCATTCACCTAGCTCTTCAACAAAAACCCTTTCTTCTTTATTCATCATAGCATGGCCTACCTCTATCTTTGTAGTGGGTTCATTGGTGATATGATCCTTATATAATGGCTCATATAATATCTTCATCTTTGAACCATATTTAGTTCTTAAAATGAGGTGAGACCAATCCAGGGACATATATCCTCCTATCTTGGCTATAAAGTCTCTTGATAAACATAAGCCAAAAATAGGAGGTATATCAATCACTACTACATCTTGATTCACAATTATATTAGGACAAGCATATAATTGTGATTAGAGTTGTTTAATTCTCCCTATGGTTTTTACTACTTTGCCATCTAGCTATATGACTCCTTTAGTGAGTGGTTCATACTTAATTTCTAAAGCATCAGCTATCTGCATGGGCATTACTATAGTCCTAGCCCCTAAATCAATCATTCCATTATGTAACAGTTTCTTACCCACTATCAAATTTAAATAGAAGGGATATGGTTTATATTTTCTTACCTCTATTGTATTATTCACTAGGGTTGTTGTTTGTAAATGAACTGTATCTTTGAGCTTTTCTTTTTCAGTAGGTCCTTCTTTGATAACAATACCTTTAGGCACTGCTTGGCCTTGTAGAGCTTCTTGTAGTAGTGTCTTCTATTTAGGAATAGCCAATATATCCCATATTGATACTTGTGCTAGAGTCTTCTTCAATTGATCCACCACATTTATTGGTCCCAAAGTCTTAGTTCTTTGAAAATAAGGATATCTTATTTTTTCTTGAATTTGTGTAGGAATCCCTTGATTCTGCATAAGTTGAGGCACTTCTTGTTTGACAACTATGTTTCTTTGTCCTTACAATGGAGAATTCTCCATGACTTGACTATTTATAATCACAGCCTATTCCACCATCCTTCTCTTTGATTTGGTGTAATAATTAGATTGCACCACTAGTTTTTTGGAAGTAGATGCTTCATTCAAGAAAACTGATTCTTCATCTTCAACCCATGAGAATAAAGCATGTTTCAGGGCTATTTCTTCCTCTTGTTTTGAGGACATCCCTTTCATCTAACCCACTAAGACTGAATTTTGCATACTAGAAGACTGGTAGGCTTGATTATCACTAGAACTTACAAACTGACCATCCATTCTTCTTTGCTCTACCACCTTTTGTTGTAGATTACCCATAAGATAATCTCTAGGTGTATGAGCATTATTGCAAGGGAAACACCAGGAATTAGTGTTATCCACATAGTTATTTTTCTTTGGAACAATCTCCCTATTTGAATTGGGAGGAATAGTCTATGAGGGTGTGGGGACTGAAACCAATTAGTTTGTTGGCTGATAGTAGTTTGTCTTGGAGGACCCTGATATTGGTTTGGTTGAGATGAAAATATGTTTCCTTGATAGCCTTGATATGGAGGCTTAGGGAAAGTATTCTAGTGCCTTTTTATATTGATCAGCTCATTAGAAAATGTCCTTAGGATATTCTTGATATCATCTAGCTCAGATGACTGAGTGGGGACAATTTATTTAGTAGATGGTTGAGGATAGGTGTACATAGACATAGGTGGAGCTACAGATTTAGGGGATTCTTGAGATAATGGTAAGGAAATTTTTGGGAACATGGGTATGAGAGGCCTTGAGGGTAACTTTCCAGCATCTATCAAATTATTCTCAGTTCTGACCACATAGTCATAAGCCTCAAGCAAAGTCTGTCCTCCAAGTGACTGAATCATAACAGATATATCTGAATTCAAAACCTTAAGATAAAATACTATAGCCATACCTAATAATGGTCTAGATATAGCAGGGATTCTTTTGCAACTCTTTTGAAATCTAGAATTGAAGTCAGTCATGGCTTTTTGTGGTGCCCTTTGAATGGTAATTAATTGTTGTAACAAAGAAGACTTATCACCCTTCTCTTCAAATATTTTAAAGAAAAGATCTCCAAGCTAATCCCATGTATATATGGTATTTGGCTTCAAAGACCGATACCATTCTAAAGCCTTCCCTTTAAAAGAAGATGTTAATAATCTTATGTCCACATTTTGATGTGTGACAACATGTATAACACAGACATCTGATACATATTGAAGATGTTCCTCAGGTGTTTTAAAGTCTTGCCCACTGAATTTGGGTAGAGCTTTTAGGGCATTCACTGGGATAGGGTCCCAAGTGGTTGGGGGTATTGGAAGAATCAAGGGGCTACCAGTGTTCCAGCTTGCATAATTTCTTGGGGGTATAGGGGCTGCCATATTTGCTCTGGGTATTGGTATAAACTAGTTGGCTCTTCTTCTTGGACTTGTTACCAAAGGTGGTAAAAGAATACCTAGATTTGTAGCAAATTGTGATCTGGTTATTGGTCCACAACTATGACTCCTTGTAGCTCTTTGGTTCATACAATCTTGAAAGAAACTTCAAGATTCGTCCCACTCACTGTGCCAAAAATTGTTGATGATTTAAAATTGTGCTTGATTCTAATCAACAACAATGGGAAGTTTCAAGATGTGGGAATTGTGACTTGAAACAACCTCCATATTTTTAAGAATCTGGTTCTTCTTTATATTAAGTATATACTAGGAAAAGGGATAGGAATTTTAATAAAAACACAAATGCAATAAAGAAAATCTAATCTATGGTGATGCGCCTGAATGTAATTTGACCTTAATCCTAAGCACAATGAGACTATATGTAAGATTCATTTACATTTAAGAGAAAACAAGTGCATGATCAATGTAAAAGATGGAAATGAGAAAAACAAAGGCTCACAACATAGACTACTTTTGTAGTGATACATAAAATGTCAACAAAGGCATAGGGTTCAATATTCTTATTTAAATTTTACAGTCATATAAGAGGCATAGAAACGTGCACAATTACATTAACCTTCCAACTCAAGAAAATGAGACAAAAGAAAATGGCATTCCTAATCACATCTCTAGAAAGTCTACAGCCTAGACTACTTTTGCAAATGACATAGAAAATACCAATAAAGGCATAGGATTCAATCTTCTCATTAATTTTCTAGTCACATAAGAGGCAGATAAACATGCACAGTTACATAAACCTTCCAACTTAAGAAGATAGAATAAAATCAAATGATATTACTTAGTCATAGCTCTAGAAAGTCTAAACTTGTTACAATAATTCTCCCTCAAAATTCTCTCTACTCTCCCCTAGTTCTTGTGATCTCTGCACCCTTATTTGATTCAATCTAGATTATTTGCTTGTTCCTAATCTAATGTTCCAACTAAAATCTAACTAAACTGGAAGTGTCTAATAGAGGATATTTTATAGATTCTAAAATGCTTTGTCTTCTGGTAGTTCATCGGATAAAATAGATTGCAAGATGCTCCCTTCTCTTAAACACTAGGTAACACTTAGCCATTTTCTTGAAAACCTTCTTATTACTTTAGGAAACACTGGAGGGTGAAACTTGGCATGTTCCACAACACCTTTTGAAGACACGCGGCACTTTATACATAACTTACACTCTTTTGTGTCTTTGCTCAGGAGTGTTCCACCTTTGACACTTGTCACAATCCACTTCCTCAAAACTTCAATAGCTTAAAAGAAAATAAGACCCATATCATTTCTTACCCAAGGGACATTAAAAGGAACATAGGGACATGTGTCAATCTCTGTTGCTTTTAACTACCCTTTTAGAAACCTACGGAAGATGACACGTGGCAGTCTCTACTTTACTCTATTAATACTATAGAAGCAATTGGGTCTCATTTCACATTTACACAAACAATGACACCTAGCGGCTTCCACTTGCTTAAGAAACAAAACTTTGGACCCACCAAAGTCTTTGCTATATTAGTGAAGCAAAATGAAGATAATTTGGATCTTGACACGTGGTGGGTTCCGCTCTCTTTTGTTGGGGTACGTGGCATCTTCCATTACTTTTAGAAAAGAAAAATTGAGACCTTCCACGACTGCCACTTAGCACTTTTCACTTGATTCTAATACTTATCTTGTTAAAACCTTTTTCTAAAAAGAGATGAAATGTAGATGCTAATATGAAGTTGTGGATGATGACACTTGGTGCATTCTGATGAGTCACTATGAGATATGTGGCCCATTCTGACCAACTCATAGAAAATATGAAAGGTGCCTCAAATGACAACACTTGGTAGTTTTCATTTGAGAAAGGATGCCTCGGACGATGGCACTTGTTAGATTCCACTTGATCCTAACACTTAGACAAAAAATGAATCAAAAAAGGAAAATAGAGTCCATGCTTTGTTTCAAAACTCCACCATCTCAGACCAAAGTATGTGAAGACAAAATTTCATGGTGCGCGACTGAAAAATAGAATGAAACATAGAGTAAATTTTTACTCTACATTATACACACTTGAAAGGTATGTATATTTTAATTATAACACTAATATATGTGGCACTTTTACTAAAATTCAATGCTTAAATACCAAAAATAATATTCCTTTTTAATTGTTTGATATATATATGTATATATATATGTATATATATATATATATATATATATATATATATATAATAGATACTAGTTTTTGGTGGGATCCTTACCCTATTAGATTTTGACTAGAGCTCTAACTAGTCTAGGATATAGTCATGGGCTCAAATCCCTAAGTGATCATCTATCACAAGTACCAAAATTACCAATAAAGGCCATATCTATCTTGAGAATACCAATGAATGGCCATAACTAACCCAATAATATCATCAACCACCACAACCAACCTAAGAATACCAATGATAAACAAAAATCAACCTCAGATACCAAACTAATATTTGAACATGGATGGTGATTGAAGCAATCAAGTCACTTTACCAACTCACCCACATCTCATTGGTTTTTATTTTATTAATATATTAAAGACGTGTTAAAATAAATTATACAATTAGTCATACATTTTATTACTACTAACTACATTCCTTAATAGATTTGTCATCATTTAGAAAATATTTTATGTTGGTACTATATAAGATAGTCAATTAATTTATAGAAAATCTCAAATAAGTGCAATTATAAAATCATGCTATATTGGCAAGCCCTCCTGTATTGACAAATAGAGTACAAATCAAACATATCCCAGATCAACAGGTTCCAAAGTTTATCTAGGTCCCTTATATATAATATAGGCCATCATATATATTTTTCAAATTGGGACATATCTCAAAATTTTGTGGTAGGGTGTTTTTAAAATTTAAAAATAGGTGTAGTTATTACATCTTGTACTTTTCAAAATTTGAAATTATCCTACTTGAATGTTGGGTGGCATTTATTTCTAGTCAGATGTATTATAAAGTTTTATGTATTCAAAGAATCAAGTTTCTTTCCTTAGTTTGTTTTCATGTAAGAGAGGAAATCATACAATAGATAGAAAGAGAGGTGAATGAACATGTCATATGGTCATTGACATTACAAATAAATAGAATATGTGTTTTATGGATACCACCATCCATGTAGGATCCTATGAAAACTAGATAGATAGATAGATATACTCAGGTTTTAAGAATATTAGCAACCATCATGGAGCCTTTTGATAGTATAGATAGATTTATAGTTGAGTTTCATAGATACCAACATCCATTAGGGAGATTATCAATAGTACAAATAGATAGATAGTTGGGTTTTCGGGATACCGACATCCACTGGGGAGCCTATCAATAATACAAATAGATAGATAGTCAGGTTTTAGGTATTATAGTAGAAACCATAATGGAGCCTATTGATATTACAAAGAGAGATATTTGAGTTTCAAGGATACCAACATCCATCTGGGAGCCAATAAAAACCACACTAAATGACATAACAACAATTATATAATTATAGTGAAGAAAAACATAGGAATAAATAACACATCAAAGTTTTTAATTCACTTGTAAAAAATAAATACATTGGGTCCTAATCACATAAATAGCAAGAACTACAACCTCTACTACTAGGTTTTATTTCCTTATTATTTGAAAATTACTTATATCTTCTTCCTTATATCTATAACATGTTAAAATGGCATTTGATGTTTAATTTCAAATCTCAATTGTAATTAAACTCACTCAAACATTATTTTCATTTTTATAATGTAAACCTAAAACAACATTGACATAAAAAATAAATACTTAAAAAAATCATATTAATATCATTGTGTAATCTTAATAAGCTATCTGCAAATGTTATTTTTGGAAAAACAAGAATTAGAAATCAAGTCCTTGAGTAATAACCTTGTCGATCTCTTCCTCACTTCTTGATTTATATTCTAAGGTTTACATGACTCTTATCCATAGATAAATGTGGTTTTTATGCAAAAACAATTAATATCTTATGTTATAAATGAGTCCTTGTGTAATATCCACACCTTCACTTTATCTGTATGCAAATGTTATACTACAAAAAGATAATTATTAAAAACTAAACTTCTAGTTTGTAATGTCTTTTTTATCCTATATAAGAACAAATTTCAAATCATTTCAATGAAATATTTTTAAATATATCCCTCATGTTAATTTCAACTTCTTTATAGGTAAAAATGTTTTTTAATGAAAAAATAAGTATAGTTAAGAGATTTATTTTTGATAATATTAGTTATTCCTCTCTGAATGTGCATTACTACCTTATAATGAATTATTGATGTTTAGTTCTTCAAAAATTAGAATTTATTAATAACTAGAGTCCTATATTATACACATTTAGATGATAATATTTTATTCTTGATTGATTCAATTATTTTTAACCTATTTAGAATGAGCACAATAATTCCCTATAATACAAAGGTCATGTATTAATATATGTGAATATTATGAATTAAGAATCCAATGGGATTTGCATGTGTCCATGAATATATATTATTAAATTGAAAAACATATTAAAAATTCTAGTATGCCCTTTGTACACATTATATATTAACTGTATTATGAACATACTAGAGAAATAATTAAACATGTTACACCCCATTATACTAATATATTAAAATTATTACATGAATATTATTAACTAGGAATTACATATTTATATCTCATGTAAAATGTGCTTGTTTCCCTTTCACACATGCTCAAATATCTAGAAACAATAAGCACATCATCAATTAAGAATCTAATATTATTCTAATTTAAGATGTGAAAATTATATTTTTTAAATGAGCATGTGCCTATTTTATGTAATCCATCTAAATTATGATAATCGGTTCAATTATAAAATATAACCTTGACATAGTACCATGGCATTAGACAACTATAAGATAAGAATAATATGAACAACCACATGATTTCCATTTTTTATGTAACACAATCTTGGGTTTTTTTTTAGTGGAATACTACCAATCTCTAGTTTTATAGTGAATTCCAATCTTATGTAGAATGGGCACATGCCCATTTTAAATAAGATATGAATAATATGAACATCCAATATTATAACCAATATTATGTAACACAACATTAGGGGATTCTCTAGTGGAATACTACCAGTATGTAGTTGATCATATTACAATCATGTAGAATGGGCACATACCCATTATGAATAGGATAAGAATGATATGAACATCTACATGGCTTACATTTTTATATAATACAAGCTTTGGGGAATTATTTAGTGGAGTACTACTAGTATGTAGTTTGATAGTGTATTCTAATCTTATGTAGAATGGGCACATGCCCATTATAAATAAGATAAAAATAATATGAACACCCCATAATTTAACCAATATTTTGTAACATAATCATGGGCAGATTTCTAGTGGAATACTATTAGTATGTAGTTGATAATATTATAATCTTATGTAGAATGGGCACAAGTCCATTCTAAACAAGATATTAATGATATGAACATCCACATGGTTTTCATTTTTTCTATAACACAATCTTAGGGGGTTATTTATTGGAGTGTTGATAGTTTTGGTTTTTTTTCCCTTAGTCTAGCTTACTACTATAGTTGCATAGCTAGAATAAACTGAGGAGTCCATTAGGATAACACATTGGCATTTCACGTGTTAGTCTCATTCACTCACTCAAAGTGTGAAGATTAAGACTAGCCCATGTTAGTTTTATCATGAGATAGTGTCTACACCAAGTACTTAACATGACTGATTGAACAAACATAGTTATAATATTTATCATCAATTGTAACTAATTAAACCATTCGTAATTAGTTTAACATGAAAATAAAGTAGGTGTATAATGTGAAAATAGTTTTAGTGCCAACAATTCACATGAAACCATAAATGTAACACAAACATTTCATTATATTAAGTATAAAATTAAATCATGTATTCTAGTAGTTCCTTATCTTAAACATTCATTACCAAATATAGACAATAAAAATGATTGTAGTTATAGTAATAACTATTTATCCCCTTCCTAAGTATAACTACAAGGTATTTATACAAATTTCCCCATGTTCTTTGAATCCTTGTTCTCTATGACTTGGTCCTTTTGTGCCAAGGTATTATACACCACTATCCACATGCCATAAAAAAGGGTAGTTATCCAAAATTATACGAAATTGGGGTCCAACATCACCCCACACTAATTTGATATTCTAACTTAGACTATACACCAAGAATAGGTCCCTTGGGATTCAAGAACTTAGGTCCTATTATCTCAATCTAGTGCCTCACCTCTTTCTAATGATTGAGGGTGTTTTGTAATTTGAAGGTTCATTATACAATCTCTCCCTTGAATTTATTTGTGTTTTTAGTATGTTAGATAAATTCACCCACTTGAGTTGTCAAAATTTCAATGTTAGCAGAGGCATTCTTATGGACATACTCTGATAATCTGACTTCTGTCATCACCTACCCTCTAAATACCATAAAATTAGTGTTGATTTCCTATCAATGCATAATTATTTTGGCCTCTAATGCCATAATATGTCCATTATCCATAGAATTCTATGCTCATTATTTTTATGTTAGAGAATTCTCAACCAATTTTTGGCACTATTATTCCTTTTTTTGGGGGCCTTTCTTCTAAAAATATAGTAAGTTGGGCTAAATTAAAAAAACTCCATCAGTGATGGAAACCATAACACCAAATCTATTAAAAAATATTTTACATACTTTAATGGACTACGCAAGCTTCTTGATAGCTCATGTACACTTGTGTTGAGGGTCTGGCTGGTTCTTATACTTTTATAAAAAAATATTCACTATGACCTCTAGCTTATCAATGGTGTCTCCTTCCACATGAACTCCATCAAGGAACACTATCTCTTTCTAAAAAATGATCTTACATAGAGTGACAATCTTTACTCAAGTCACCATTAATATTTCCAATTAGTTCTTGAGTTCTTATATCTCCTCTTCAAGACATCTCCTTTCTCTATGTTCCTCCCATAATAGATCATCTTATTATTGGTCTTTTCTCTTGATCTAGTTTACATCAAAAACTTGAAGAACATTCTATCATGAAACATCTAGAGAAAACTTGGGAAGACCCATGCTCATTTGGGTTGACATCCATTTGTAAGGATCTACTCAAAATGTTTAAGGGAACTCTTTGCTATCTAAGGGAAGCTCAAATCAATTCTCTTCATTAAATCATTCATATAAACAGAAAGCCTACATCAAGTTTGGTTGGTCAAATACTTTGGGAGAAATTATTTCCACATAAAAATTTGTTCCTCAATAACATCCTACTAGAATTATGCTTAAATGATGGGATCATTTCTAGGAGATAGTGGCTGATGTTTATATTCATTAATTGTCTCTTTCCCTTTAATTGTATTTAACTCAAGGATCCCTCTCTTGCTACTCCTACTAATGGCTTGAGTTGACACCTATTTCCAACATAATTTTTATGCCTTCCCCCTCTTCACCAATGATGGGTGTGTCTTCAAGGGTCAACTTTTTATATCACACTAGTGATAATTGTTTCTTTGGCTCTAGCTTACCTTATATTTGAACCTTAGGGGATGGTAAAATTTTATAGGTGCCTTAAGAGTCACTATTCCTTTCTTATATTCTCTAACTTTAACTATAAGAATAACTTGTCTACATGTCTACTTGAAGAGATCCAAGCCCTTTTTATCTTCTCTTATGAGATGGCAATCTTAGTCTCTAGGTGATGATGGGGTAGTCATTTGACACTTTGACTATTGCTATTGAGTGTTTGAACTAGAATCATGCTCCTAATTCTTCTCTTTCTATTTTTTTCAAAATTTGGTTATAGGGGGAAATGGTTCCCTTTTGTCATATCCACCAACCAACACTTTATTATTTGGCTTTAGCATATAATATAATAAATGGATTTAGTTCTCAACTAGAATTAATGGCCTTCATATCTATTTTTCTTGATTCTTATTTTGCCTTATACACTACCTTGCTCATGTGTGTGTGTGTGTGTATGTATATATGCATATATATTTATGTGTGTGTGTGTGTGTGTGTATATATATATATATATATGTATGTATATATATATATATATATGTATGTATATATATATATGTATATATATACATACATGTATATATATATATATATGTACATGTATATGTATGTGTATATATACATACATACATATACATATACATACATATATATATACATGTATATATATATATATATATATATACATATATATATATGTGTACATACATACATATATATATATATATATATATATATATATACACATATATATATATATATACACACACATATATATATATATACATATATAAATACTCATGCCCACACACACACACACACATATAACTAGAAAAGAGTGTGGGTGTCAATGTCAATCCTATCACCATCAATATTAATTGAGCACACATCAAATATCTAATTTATCAAATTCATGAAGTACCTATCCATGAATGCATAAGATAAATTTAACCATCTAGACAAATTTCTTGTTATCTCCATCCATATATGTTTGAATGATTAGTGATTCTTCACTAAAAATTTATATTGGTCTCCAATCTACATAAGAAATTATTTAGGAATGAGCCACTCATTCCCAAAGTCTTATTTCAATTTTTTGAACCATCCCTTCATTTTTAGGTTATGAGAGGTGGTAATGGTGCTAGGTCAAGTGAATAGTTTGAACCTCTTAGTTGAGTACATGTTCTCAGTTGGATAGGCCAACTTTAGTTCTCTACCAATGTATTCAATCACCCCAATCACATTTAATACCAATAAAAGAAGAATTTTGCCTAAAACAAACTTTTGATTTGGTAGATGATGGGCCAACTCTACATCTTTAATTATTTTATAAGAAATGTACCAAGAAAATTTATACTTGTGCCCTTAGGCTATTATATGTGCTATGTATAGATGCACCATATCTACCTCCTTCCACCTATTAACTTCTCCCAACTTGGTCATTACCAAGAACATAGCTATCTAGAGGGAAAAATCTTGAAGGGTAATGATATATATGGTGTGGCCTTGCTTATTGTACTCCAATGCCACCATCATTTTCTCAATTTTTGTCTTGGTCATTCAAGTCCACAAGAACATCATATCTATTACATTAAAGTCTTATAACCTTGATTATTCTTTTGGATATGATCCACATCTGATGCCCTACAAAATAAAAATAGCCTTCATGGACACATAAGATAAGGATCCTCACCAGGTCCATGAGATTGCCAAAATAAGGTAGGTGGAAGAGTTAGAACACTCTAGAATCATTTACTCTATTAAAAATTGTCATATCATAAATGGTTTCATTCCAGGTGTTATGGTACTCAACCTTGTAGTTGTGTTGATTATGTCCTTTTTTAGGCTAATAGTGATTGTAGTCAACCACTTGGAAAGTTGAAACTTTGGATTCCAAGCTCCTGATGTGAAAAACCATCTAAAGATATTGAATTTATTATATTATTATAGGGTATGGAGAAAGTGATACAACCTTTTATGGCATGCACATCATCTTTGGTTCTCTAATGTAAGTTCATATTGTTGGGTTTTCTACTTATACAATGAAGTCACTATGATCTTCTTCTAATTAGTACTAGATGTTCTCCCATGCCCTAAAATTTTATTCATAAATCATAGGCAAAGGTTTGATTAAATGTGACTTCTTAGGATGTATCACCCTCTAAGGATTGAGTCATATCCATCTAAATCTACCAAATGAATATGTGATTGCTAATATATGTTACCCCAACTTTCAACCTTAAGTGTTTTTTAATGGTGGTTGAAAAAAGTTTAGACCTATAACTTATCCCATATATTTCTCTTAACACCAATTCCATATCCTTATCTATCTATTATAGTCACTTTACTCTTTAGCATTTCAATTTTAACTGAAATTCACTAAACCCACCTTAGAAAGCTTATGAATCTTGAAAGTTCTCTTCATTTGAGATATATAAAAGTTTTTAAGTTATAAATAGTAAAGTATTAAAATGAAACCAATTAACCTATATAGTCTCGAGAGGTTAATTAAATTTACTCTCCCATGCCATCATCTATCATCTCACATAATAAATGATTCAAATAACATGCCACAATGTCTACTTGGCATGATTTCCATTTAATACACCTATCTTATCCTTGTATTTTACCAATATTTCATGCCAATTATGACAAGAGTTGAATGATAACCAAAATAGGGGGAATTTCATTTCTCCATAAAGATAGGAACTTATCTCTCTTTAATTCAGTGCATTCCTAATGTATTACTCTTGTCATTTTTTCATCACTTTCCTAGTCATACACCACATCTTATATGATTTATTATCTTCATGTGTCCTTTTTTCATGATCCAAACCTTGAACTATTTTTTATATAAAGTTCTCTCTTCTACATTGTGGCTTGTACTCACTCCATTAAAAAGGTACTCAGGCAAAACTCTTCAAAATTTGGGTCCAATAGCTAGTATGTAGTTTGATAGTGTAGTCTAATCATGTAGAATGGGCACATACACATTATAAACAAGATAAGAATTATATGAACACCCAAAATTCCTAAAAAAATTATATTGTAAAAGCTTGAGGGGATTCTTCAATTTAATATTTATAGTATGTAATTGATACTATTCCAATATTGTGTAGAATGTGTATATGCCCATTATAAACAAGATAATAATAATTTGAACATCCACATGGTTTCCATTTATTTACAACACAATATTGAATGGATTCTTTAGTAGAGTACTACCAGTATGTATTTTGATAGTGTATTCCAATTTTATGTAGAATGGGAGCATGCCCATTGTAAAAAAGATAAGAATAATATGAATGTCCAAAATTCTATTGAATATTATGTAAAAAATTCTTGGGAGGACTCTTTAGTGGAATACTACAAGTGTGCAGTTGATATTATTATAATATTGTGTAGAATGGGCATATTCCTATTCAAAACAAGATAATAATAATAATATGAACATACAAAATTCTAGCCAATATTGTGTAACATGAGATTGGGGGATTCTTCATTGGAGTACTCGACATAATAGTATAACGTAAAACCTTGTGATGGTACCATAACATTGGACAACTACATATGTTTCTCATTATATAATCTATTGTACATAACACCATCCCATAAAGAATTAGACCTCCACTATATGAGGATGATGTATATGTTGATATTATGTATTATTGCGTTTGGTCTTTATAATGAATTGTAATTAAATGGAGATGATATTTTATATCTTATTCAAAATTCCAAACTAATATAAATCTACATAAGATAAAGATTTTTGGTAGTTGATAGTATCCAAGCTTATGTCAAATAGGCACACACTCATTTTGAAAAAGATGATTAATATGAACACCCACATGGTTTTTATTTTTGTATGACACAATTTCTATGGGGGGATTACTTAGTGGTGTAATTGACATAATAGTATACTATAGAACCTTTAGATGGTACCATGACATATGATAGATTCATATTCCTCAAACCATTACATTTACAATGTAGATAATCCTTACATCCAGATTTATAATGTCAGGTGGGATAAACACTAGTGGGTAGAGTTCTAGGCCAAATAAATCTCTTTCCATTCCCATTATTTCAAGTATTACTAATCATTTTGGAGGTACAAGGATTAGTGTTAGACAAGGTTCTATTATCACCATAGAGGAATGTTCATGATTTGTAAAATTAGTCATGTGATGTTTATAATGATCATAATGTAAGAAGTATCCCTTTGCTTCAATTCATAACTTAGGATAATGTGTCACTAAAACTATAATAACATATGTGATGCCTATACACACAATACTAATGACTATTTAGTAATCAATGGATATCATGAAACACGTTCATGTGGAAAACACACACATGAGGGGCACATAAGTGAAAACACATAGTAAGAAGTCATGTAGGATGAGGTTAATGAGTTAAAGTTTGGAAAATAATGACAAGGGTAAAGCCATGAAGAATGGGTTAGGAGGGTAAAAGTATCTCTCATCTTTGAAATAGAAAATTTAAATCTTTTTTACAACTAGCATGCACTACAATAAAATCATGAGGATGGGACATGTGTATTAAATTTAAATCATTCAAATATAATGTAAATAATGATGAATAGACATCATGACATATCATTTGAGAACATTAATGAATAAAGTAATGGATAAATGTATGGGAAAATAAATTGAAATCTTATATTGTTGTAAATTTTTGAATTCAACTATCCTAAGCAAAGTATTATTAAGCCATTAGGAAGAGAATTAATAAAAATATTGTGACAAATTTGAATTTATTAAGTGAGGTGATGATAAATAATTGATAAAAGAGTGAAATTATGATTTTATCAATGTGGTTAAGAGAGTTATAGATTATAGATATTGATGTTTTTCATTAGAGGATATTGAAGCAAGAAAGCTAAGGAAGTTCAAATCAGGAAACATGTATTCTGTCAAAAGAGTTAGATGATTGTGCCTCAAAATTTAGCCTCTTTAGAGGGTGATGAAACCAAAGTAAAAGGCCAAAATAATAAAACCTTTACCTATCATTCTTTAATTAGAATATGATGGCATAGGAAGACATCCTATTCTGCTCTAAGAGGAAGACCCTAGTGAGTCTAGTGTGAAAGTAGAGAACATGTCACAAGCAATAGAGACTTATATTAAAAAATAACTAATGATGGAACATGAGGGGGTGAAAAATAATAATACACCACCTCATCCATCCTCTAAATTGATTTAAGAAATGCAATACCCTAAGTTAGTTTTGCATGGTCTAGATTTGGAGTCCAAGGTGTCCTCTTATTAGGTGATCAACTAAAACTACCATCATCTTGTGAATGAGGGAGATTTAAATCATGAATATATATTCAAGAACCAAAACACAAAGAATAAGGTAAATTATGACCTCATGGTGTTTAATCAGATGAACGATACTAGGGTGCTCCAACTTTCCACTTACTATATTTTAAGAAGCCCATAGAAGTGGTGAGATTTTTGGTATCATGCATCCATGAGGACTATTTTAATTTTTTTGGGTGTAGTATTTTAAATACTTCCCATTGAGTTATCTAAGTAACAAGGATAAATTATTCAATCTTTGAAGTTAGTGAAGATCTAGATAACCATAAGGCAATTGAAAAGGTGGTAGTAGTGTTGAACTATAAAAAAGAAGGCCACATAATATACATTTATAACATATATAAGCCTTACATTAATATATATTAATTATTTTTAATGAAAAATATTGTGGTGGGGACAAATATAAATATGTTAACAAGGCACACCTCTATATAGCAAGCTGAATGGTCCAGGGGTAGAAGTTAAATTATGCTTGTATTTTGATAAAAAGATTATGGAGGACACTAAGAAGTCTCACCACCTTCTAAATCCTAAATTTACTTGGGGTTAAATTATTATTTTACTATTATTTGATGAGATTTGAATTCCATAATACATTGGGAATGACCTAAAGTGGGTGTACCCACTAGAGAATAAGTCCCCTAAAAATAGTTAAAAGAGTTCATCTGTCTTGTCTTAATCTGTCCTTCCTACAATATGAAGATGAAAGGGTGGTTAAATGGTCTAAATAAAGCATTTATAAATGAATGGTGCATCCCTAAAGAATTTCCTACATACATGGTAACTCAATCCCAATTATTTGTAATGTAACATTATTCACTAGTGCCCATCTATATGGAGCCCAACTAAATCTACCATATGCTTTTATTGCTAAGTAATTCAAAAATTATGTGTCACATTACCAACATATGCAAGGTGTGCATTGACACTGATAAAATTTATGTTTATACCCATACTCTTTGGTAGTTGTATGTCTATCTTGAAAAGAAGAAATATATGGATAAGAATAAGATGGATATAACTAATATCAAGGCACACCAGATTCACATTAGGGGGAACATTCATGTGTTGTTTTATATGCTCAATTATAATAAGGTTTTAGGAATCTAGGAGGACACCAAAGAAACCCTTCCCCACCCATGATAAATAATAGTGCAAAGAAGGAAACATAGACAAGAGAAGAGTCTTGGGCATGATTCTATTGGAAGCACAACATCAAAAAATTATAAATAACAAAGGATGGCCCCATAACCTCCAAAATACCATGTCATGCCTATAATACAAGGTTTCCTTGATATCACCCAAAAAATTACTATTCCTTAAATATAGGAACATTTGGAACCAAATATTAGTAAGTCAAAATAAAGGGTGGTGAATCCCTAGGCATCACCTAAAAGAGAACCCAAAGAATCCACCCCTAATTTGGAGAAAAACCTATATAAAAAATAAGAGCTTACACCTAATGACACACAATTGGACATCAGACATCTCATTAGAGAAGAGGTAGACAAAGGCATAACTCTATGTTCTAGTAATCAAGATGTTGGCTCAAGCAGTTCAAAAAATATTCACCTGGACATTTAGATACTTGAGCATGATCAAAATGAGTGTTGGAAGCTAAATGATTAAGGATGGGGGATGAATTAGTTTTCAAAACTCTTCATTCAATTCCACTTAAAAATATATAAACCATTCTAACAAGCATGTTCATATTAACAAGTATAAGCACCAAATCATAAAATCATGAAACACATGAACAATATATATATATATATATATATATATATGTATATATATATATATATATATATATATATATATAATATATATATACATTAAAGGGAATAAAACCCATCGATTAATAAAATGGACTATAGTCCTATAAGACAAACATCAATATTTAGTGAAGCACCTACTTCATATGGAACACCAACCCAACTAGCTCAACACTAACTCAGTTAGGCTTTAACAAGCACCTACATTCAAGGAGGCACTAACCCTCTATATTAATTAGCACCAACTCATACACATTATTTTTTGATCACATTAATAAACCCTTGTTACTTATACAATATATGGTTATATTTATCTATATCTCTCCACTTACTTTCATCCCTCTCAAACTAGCTTATATCCCTCTTCACTCTACAAGCCCTATTCATAGCTTGATTAGGTATTATGACCTTGATATTCATATGAAAAATATTTTTTATATATTTATGAAACTTCTCCTATGATATACATGACCTCATTATTCTCACCAATAATCTATATCATTATTCTCTATACTCTATTACCACACAAAATAGGCCTAAATTGCCTTGCTTTTACATAAGTCACTTGATCATATCATTCTTAGTCAGACACACATTCAAATAACTTAGGTAAAACATTAATGTCTTATAATATTAAAATAAAATTACTTAATCATGAATAAATCAAAACATTAAGTTGGCCATACATCAATTAGCCCTTACTCCTCTTTTACGCTTATAGAGACCTAATAGGTCTTCGTGACAACACATTACCCTTTGATATTTATTCAAGAATATTAAAACAGCTCACATGGAAATAAAAAAATCATATGAAACTATAATATACCTTATTAAACATTATTTTACATCCATAACACCTTTTAGGTCCAACCACGACTTGAACCCTTTCTCAAATCACTGTTCATAAAAGGCTTATGCATATATAAAAACTCTGTCTCGAACAACTAAGGCATAAACTAAAATTTTACAAACAACCATGGAAAAAAAATACATATTCCAATACCTCATTACATTAGGTTCATTAAAAAATTCATTATATGCTTAAACTAAGGGTATATAGGCTCAAACTCTTCTCTACAAGATGTTCACCTAGAACTACCAACTGACTTCAAAACACAGTAAGGGAAACATGAACTTATAACACCTAATTAAATACATTAAAGGGACTTAAATCAATGAAAACTATCATATAACATCCTTAAAACAACCTCAACCAGTTAGATCATAAGCTCTTACAGAAATTATTGGTCTTGTAGACTAATCTGTTGATCTTCTCTCTCATAGACTCCACTCAGTTAGATAATCCATTTTGGCTTCAGTGATATAACCTATTACACTATCTTACAATATTATTCAAGGAATTTATATATTATTTAATTCCTAAAAAAAATCATCAAACACTTAAATCCATCACTCTTATATGAAAACACATCAAAAACCATCTTTTAACTTCTACCTAATTTTTTTACTTTCTGCATCACTAGGTCTATGAGTGACTAGCCAACTTAAATCACCAAATTTTCACCCCTAAGATAAAGAACCTATCTATAAAACTTCATGGAAAACAACTAAAAGTCTCACACTTTTAACTTCTTTCATTGAGTAAATTTTACTTGGTCAAATATACCTGCTACAAAAAATATTTGTAAAACAAACACTTTCTTATAGGGTCTGTTCACTCACCTAAGAAACCAATTAAATATTGATATGCCTAAGGGAGTTTAAATCAACATCCAATCACTTAACTATACATATCAAACTATTATGAGCTCTTTAAAACAAGGTATTTAACATTGGGTCACTGTTAGGGTTATTTGAGGGTTTAGACCATTTTCTAGTCTTAACAATCATTCATAAAAATTAGCTCCTCTTTCTAGAAAATAATGCTTATAACTTTGATATATAACCCTTCATAATCTACCAAGATTATCTTATATTCTCATGTAGAATCTACATGTGCCAATTATCACTTGAAAAACCTTCTCAGGTAGATAACTCTTTATTTTGTGCACTCAAGAAACCTTGAAACACTTTTCAAGACTTTTCTTGTAAACCATGACCTCAAAATTCATACACATACTTAAATAACTTGAATCACCTTCGTCAATGATCACCTACTCACCTATGTCATGAAAATGTATCTTGATACTCCATCTATCTACCATCTCTCTTTTAATTTTAATCCTTGACCTGTAAGTCTCATTAAGCCTTAAATATGACATTCTAGCCACCCTGTAGGATTCACCTTGAAACTATCTTATGTTATAATGCCTATTATCTATGATCAATCATCCTCATACACTCACTTTTATTCATATCTTTGATAGAGGATCTTCAAATATTTTTATAGATCTTCAAAGTTTGACTAAAGATCTTTGTAACATCTTTAGATCTATGCACACATATCTTTGAAGCTGACCTTTTAATCATTTTCAAGGTCCTGAACACATTATGTATAGACTCAAACAGCCTCTCTCATGCTCAAAAACTATCAGGTATTCTTTGAATCTTTACTAAGAGTCTTCATAGCTCATTAAAAGCATCTTCAAAGCTACTTACATAGATATTTGGAGCATACAACTTCTTCTTCATATCTCACTAATTACATCATGTTTCCTACACATAGCATCTCACAAGGTATAAACAAAGCATTACAACATTATTGACACTTGATATACTAACCTATACTCACTCATATTGAATCTTAATGATATCACTTAAGCTAACATAAGAACATCCTTCAAACAATACTCTCACATTAATTATATTTATACAACAATCACACTCACTATGTTGGCATAATAACTCATTATACATATGCCTTAAGGCTTACTTGACTAAGCATATTCACAAAAACCTTTGACATCAATGCCATTAGATTGACATCAATGAAATAACCATGCATCTTCATAAGAACCTTTGACATCAATGAAAATATTATATACCAAAGCTCAAAAATATCCCCTTTAATCAATGATAATGTTAAACAATATTCCCCTTTATTATTGATGGCAAACACACTCAAAAAACCATGTCAATCGGTCTAGATGGCAATCATCTCTTAAACCTAGTTCTTGATTTTTATCACTCTTTTTGATCTTTCTCCTTTTCTCATCCTTTTTTCATATTTTTTGATCTTTTGGTCCTTCTATCATATGTTTTGATATTTCACCCCCTTTGACATTAGTGACAAAGGTCTTCCAAACCTATCATCTCTTTCATAATGAACTCAGATTACAAGACATACATCAAGCTCAATCAAAAACCTGAATAGCTCCCCCTTAGCCAAGTCACGACCATGATTTTATAAATAATAGACCTCAAGGGTCACCTATAACTAATAAAATAATAATCTCTCCCTTTGAGTTGATATCATCTCTCCAAGATAGTATTAGTCACATAGTCTTTAGAAACTTATGACAACCATTCTCAAAAAAACTTATCTCAATTAGGTTACTCTCTAGCTGATCCATTAAAATATCAACAAAAAAAGTCTATAAATCATCTCAGACATAATCTCTCCTTAAATCCATGCATATAAAAAATCAATCACTTTCTTGATAGAAAAACTCAGAGCTACTAAGCTCCCCCTTAGAATAAACATATCTTCTTCAAAATAACTAGATACTCAAATCACTTACCTTTCTTGATATGATAGAATAATATCAAACTTTTGACTATATATAAGGCTATCACATACTTGATACCAATTTCAAAATTAGGGACTCCCCCTTTGTCTTCATAGATCAAACTCAACTAATCAAACAAATAGATATTAAAAGCTTACATCTTATATACCAATTGTCTATATATTTTGACTTTAGATACTTGATAATTACCTTAGATCTATCATCATGTTGTCTACTATACTTCAAACCACATGGATATCAACATAGGAATAGACAATGTTCATCTTCATCTCTTTGTTTTTAACATAGATAAAATAGAATCTTCTCAAAAAAATTCTTCTTTAACTACACCCTCATGCTTATATTAATAGAATAATGTCTCCTTGAAGCTTAATGGATCCATGTATTTTTATAGTGTACTAAAACAACATGAACTGAGGAGATTCCTACATCTCCATTCTTTCATAAGATTTAATATAATACATCTTCTTTTTAGACTTGATTGGAACTATAGGCTTGATCTCATCATCAACCATTTGATCATCAATGTGAGATAATAACATACATTACTTAATTGATTTCACTTATGAGGCATGATCTAATTTGTCAAGTAGTCCACTTGAGCTTATATAATGATCATGACTTATCTTTACTTACTTTGGTTTCCATACATTCATTTTCATTCTTTCATGCACTATAAGATATCCAAACTTCCTTTTTTCACTTGATGACTTTCTAAATTTGTTAGGACAAAATCTTATGATGTGTTTTATATTAGGATAGATTAATAGATCACCTTATACATAATATTTGTCTAATATAAATTATGACTCCTTCCATAGTTCCATGAGTACTCATTATTGGATGGTCTTCTACATTCTCTTGCTCAATGACCAAACTAACTTCATTTAAAATAGTAACCATTGAAATAACTAGCATACTTATAGCATTGGGATATCTAAAAGGTTTTTTTATGTTGACCTTATTTCCTTCAATAGTCTTCTCCTTGACTTGAGGTTTTTCCTTTTGGTTTTATTTGAAACCAAGACCTATCTTTTCACTGACAAACTTTTGACTATTCAATATATGATCTAGATCCTTAGTTCTCTTTTCAAAATTCACAAAGCTCTTCACCTTATTAGATGCATGATCCAACTTGAATTTTATCGATCCTACTTTAGTTTCATACTTGATGCATTCTTCCTATTTAACCTTTAGGATTACATTAACCATCTCCATTTGTGCGTCAAAAAGATTGATAATCTCATCATATTCCTAAAAAATGTTGCTCAACCTTTCCTCAAATAAAATGATCTATTCCTCATAGTAATAAACTAATGACTTTAGTTTTTTGTTCTTCTTCTTCATAATCTTCAATTATTCTGAGGTACTCATGACCTCAACTTCAAGATCCACTTCAACTTCTCTATCTTCACTATTATAGTATACTTCTTATTCTAATTATATATTAACCATAAAGCCTTTTCTAATTCAACAATTCTCATTGTCTAATTCTATGCCTATGAAATTTTTTTCACTATTATCATGTTTGGATTAATTACTGCCATCATCACTATTAGCTGTGTTTGAATCACTTATATCAAATGATTTATCTTCTTTGGTATAAAAAATCTTATTATTTTTGAATCATCCTTTCCATCCTTAATTATTATTAAAATCTCTCTTGTTATTTTTAGACTTGTATACTTTTTTTTCATCTCCAAGGTGTTCATCATGTTCTTAATTATACTCAGACTTGTGCTTATCATGAAAATTATTTGAAAAATGTCCAATTTATCCATATTTAAAACACTTAAATGAAAACATACCTTTATTCTTACCTAAACCTATTTTTAGATTTTTAGCAAACATGGTAATAAATTCATCATCATAAATATTTGAACATACCTCATCCTTGACCTTCTTGGCCTTTGACTTCTTTTCAACCTTTAAAGTTGATTCCTTATTGAGAGGTCTTCCTTCATTGGTCCTCATCTCATAGGTAGTCGAGATGCCATGAAGTCCATCCATCTCTAGCATATCCAAGTCTTGAATCTCTTCTACTATAAATACCTTAGAGTCAAACTTAGGATTTAGTAATCTTAACAAATTTTAGAAAACAATAGACTCTTTCAATTTTTATCATAATTCTCTAATGATATCGACAACTTCATCAACACTTAATAGGTAGGATGTACTAGTTCCATCTTCATTCATCTTCAGGATTTCAAACTACCTTATATGATTCTAAAACTTAGATAAATTTCCCTTGGTATCTCCTTCATAGATAGTCTTTAATTTTTCCATTATATCTTTGGCTGATACATAATTCATTACCTTTACAATCTCTACCTATGATAAGCCACATAGTGTGGGATTCATTACCTTAGAGTTATTTTCACTAGACTTCTTACTGCATTTGTTGGTGAAATAAGAGGTGTAATATAACCATACACAACTAAATTCCAAATATCATGTCTTTTTGACATCATATATATATATATATATATATATACAATCTACCATTCTAAAAATTATAGTTAGATCCATTGAATAATTAATGCTTATTGGTAGAGAAACTAACTCAAACTTGGTAAGTAGCCATCCTTGCTTCTTAGGATCTCATTTAGGATTTTAAACGTACTTCAAATGACCAAGATCTAATACCAATTATTAGAATCCAAATGAATGAGAATGGAGGTGAATAATTATTTAAAAAAATTCATTCAACTCTACTTAATCATATATGAACCATTCGAACAAGCATGTTCATCTTAACAAGCATAAACAACAAATCATAAAAGCACGAAACACCTAGAAACATCATATACATGGAAAAACCTTAAAGGGAAGAAAACCCACTAATAAATAAAATATACTATATTAATATAATACAAACATAAATCTTTAGTGAAACACCCACTTCACATGGAGCACGAACCCCAACTAGCTCAACACCAACTCAACTAGGCTTTATAAAGCACCCACTTGCAAGGAGTCACCAACCCCCTAGATGAATAAACACCAACTCAAAAAATATATTTTTTTAACACATTTATAAACCATTTTTTTATTATAAAATATATAATTATCTTCATCTTGATCTCTTTGCTCACTTATATCACTCTTTAACTAGATTCTATCCATCTTCATTCAACTAGCCCTCTTCATGGCTTGATTAGGTATTTTGACCTTGATATTCATATACATAACCTATGTTAGATATTAATGAAACTCATATTATGGTTTTAAAGACCTATTTATACTCACCAATTATCTATATCATTCACATGTTCTTTGCACTCTCTTAGCACACAAAATAGGCTCAAACTACCTTATTTTTATACAAGTCACTTGATCATATCCTTATTAGTTGGAAACACATTAAAATCAATTATTTCATCCATGAATAGGTATAATCAGATTAAAATAACATTAATTAATCATTAATCAATAAAAACATTAGGTTAGCCATACATCAATTAACCCTTACTCCTATTTTATGCTTGTGGAGACCTAATAGGTCTTCTTGACAACACATTACCCTTTGATCTTTCTTGAAGCATATTCAAACAACTCACATATAGGTAATACATAATACACCAATACAATATACCTTATTAAAATTCACTTTATTTTCGTAACACCTTTTATGTCCAACCACCACTTGAACCCTTTCTAATATCATTTTTCATAAAAAGGCTTGTGCATATACAAAAACTCTATCTTGAAAAACTAGGGCATAAACTCAACTTTGAAAAAAAAACATGGAAAAAAATTAAATATTTAGAAACCTCATTACGTCAAAATCATTAAAAAATTCATTAGGTGACTCAATTTAGGGTATACAAGCTCAAACCCTTATCTACAAGATGTTCACTCAGAACTACCAATTAACTTCAAATCATAGTCAGGGAAATATGAACTTATAACACCTAATTGAATGCATTTAATGGATATATATACATGAAAAACATCCTATACCATCCTTATAACAACCTAAACCAATCATATAATAAGATCTTAAAAAAACTATTGGTCTTGTAGACTTATCTATTGATCTTCTCTCTCAAAAACTCCACTAAGTCAGTTAAGCCATTTTAGATTCAATGATCCAACCTATTAAAATGACTTCCAAGATTATAAAAATCATTTATATACTATTCAAGTAAAAAACAACATCATCAAACACTTTAATCCATCACTCTTACATGAAAACACATCAAGAATCATCTTTTCAATTCTACCTAATTTTCTTATTATTTGCATCATTAGGTCTATTAGTGCCTAGAAAAATTAAATAACCAACTTTATATACCTGAGATTTGGAACCTATACAAAAACCTTCATGAAAAATAGCTACAAGTCTCACACTTTGACCTTCATCCATTGATCAAATTTTACTTAGTCAACTCTACCTACTACATCAGATCTCTAAAAAATAAGCACTTTCATGTAGGGTCTATTCACTCACTTAAGAAATAAATTAGACTTAGAGATGATTGGGAGAGTTTAATTCAACCTCCAATAACTTAAATAGCCATATTAAACTATTTTTAGATCTTTATAATAATATTTTCAACATCTAGTCATTGTTAGGGTTCTTTAAGGGTTTAGACCATCTTCCGTCTTAACGATCATTCATAAAACTTAGCTCCTATTTTCTAAAACCAATTATTAGAACTTTGAGATAAAAACCTTACTCATCTACCATGAATAAATTAAACTCTCATGTAGAATTTTTACATGCCATGAACACTTGAAAAACCTTCTCAAGTAGATAACTCTTCATTATATGCACTTGAGAAAGCTTGAAACTTCTTACACATACTTAGAAAAACTTGAATAACCTTTTTGAATGATCACCTACTCACCCATGTCATTGAAACTGATCCTAATAACCCATCTATCCACCATCTCTATTTTGCTTTCTAAACCTTGACCTACAAGTCTCATTAAGCATTGAATCTAACCTTGTAGCCACCTTGTAGGCTTTGCTTTGAAAGTGTCTTATGTTTCAATGCCTCTTGTGTATTATTAAATAGATTCATACACTCATTCTTCTTTAGAGTTTCAATAGATCATCTTTGGAGATTTTTATATATCTTCAAAGCTCGTTTAAGGGTCTTCATAACATCTTTACATCTATACATATAGATAATTAAAGATAACATTTTAATCATTATAAAGGTCCTCAACACCTTATAGATAGACTTAAACAACCTCTCTCATGCTCAAACATTATCAAGTATTCCTTAGAGATTCACTAAGAGTCTTCATACCTCATTTGGAGCATCTTCAGAGCTGCTTACATAGATCTTCAAAGCATATAGTGTCTTACTCATAGCTCACTCATTTCATCATGCCTACTACACATACCATCTCTCAAGGTCTAGACAAAGCATTAAAATATGATTGACACTTGGCATACTAACCTATACTCACTCATGTTGATTCTCAATGATATCACTCAAGCTGACATAAGAACATCTTTCAAACAATACTCTCACATTACTACTATTTATACAACACTCACTATTCTAGCATAAGAACTCATCATACACATGCCTTAAGGCTTACTTGACCAAGAATCTTCACAAAAACCTTTGACATCAATGAAATTATATTGACATCAATGGAAAAACCATGCATATTCATAAGAACCTTTGACATATATGACAACATTAAATACCAAAACTCAATAATCTCCCCCTTAATCAATGATAATGTTCAACAATAAGGTAAAGGGGCCTACTAAGGAATTAAAGAAACAAAAAAGAACCGAGGGAAAGAACCTCAAGGGAGTCTCCTTCCAAGTTTATTTCCAATAAAAGATCTTGGAAGAATAATTTTATATGTGGGAGTATTTCCCCAAGGAGGACTTGTCTAATCTAACTCACCATAATATCTCTTTTTATATGGATGTTTTTAATGAGGAACAAAAATTTTAAATCCCATCATCTAACATGGATTTAGTGTGAGTGGGGGAAAATATTTTTAAAATATTTTAGGTGCATCCCTGATAGTATTTGTTGTCCTAAGAAAAAACAAACTTTATTAATATGGCTCTCACGATAGTGAGGCATAACGATCTATAGGGATATGATGTTAACTATATTTGACAAAAACATCAAGAGGTCCTTACCCAATACCATCATTAATGACCAAATGAATAAATCTTGAAGATAAATTAGATGAGGTCTAGTATTAGAAGGAAGCAACAATGACATCTTGATTAAAGACTCTCAAACTCTACAAGTCAATTCTACAACAAGAGTTGGTACATTTTTATGGATACCCCCTTATAAGAGAAGACATTGATAATATGGAGACCCTAATGAATGTTTTATTTTAAAAATGCAAAGACCAAGTGAATCCCCAATGAAAGAAAAAATGGGATACAAAGTAGTTTATAGAATTTGTATAAGTGTGAAAGTGATTTTTGGCTCATGTGGGTGACTCATCTCCCATAGTTTATGGGGTTTTTGTCAATTTGGCTTATCTAACTAAAGTTTTTGAATCTAGGCTTTAGTTAGATGAACTTTTGTTCCAAAAATTGGTTGATAATACACATAAAATAAAGTATAGAATAGATCATGTAAAAATCATTCTATGATGTGGAGGCACTCAAAAATAAGATTAATGCTCATCACCAAGAGATTAATACCAATTATGTAGAACTTTAAGGATAGGTTTTGATAGAGTTTGAAATTCTTGAATATGTCCACAAGGATGTTATTACATCACTTGAGCTTTCAGTAACTCTAATAGGTGATTTTATACAAAAACCCAAGGAGACCATGTATCTAAAAGGTGAAGTTAAGGAATTACCTCCAAGATATATAATTATTTAAACCACTAGGATGAGGTCAAGTTATAGGTTGAGAAAATAGGACTTAAATTTTTGGTACCTGAGGTGTAACATCCCCACTAGGATCTACCTATAAATACATGATTTTTTTAAAATTTAAACACATATACTATAAATAAATTACACTAAGAGAATCTAATCATAGATCATATAAATACTCTAATTATGACAACTATAAATTAATCATATTTCATCATATATAACTAATCACTATCATCATAAGAAACACATCATAGTATGAATATAGAAAGCAATTACAATTAACCATGTGTGACTGATACATGCCTATAGCCACTGCTATCAATATATAATGAATAATTAATTACAACTCATCATGATAATGTTTTAATAGTAAATACAATACAATACAATGTGATATATATATGATATATGGCTTCATGGAGCATAGTTCCCTAGACTCTAGTATCTGTGGCAATCTTAAGTGTTGTCTTAAAAGTAATATTGTTTTGGGGAGGGAGAGCACCATCTGAACACTTTTCCACACCAACCATGGAAAAATGATACCCTAAACTAATCCCATTAGGGAATGGCCCTCCCTTCATAGATGAGTATATAGTGATGGTTTGTGAATCTAGAGAGACAAGCTAGTACCCGTGTGCTATATAATTTCTAAAACTAAACATGTGGTACATCATAAAAACTGATTCCATTGTAAGATATCTCATAAACATGTAAATCATACTATTGAAATGACAAATGTCTCACTAAGCATTACTTTAACCAAAGTTTTCAATAAAATAATGATCTATGGATCAATCAAAATTCATACACACCACTTGATCGGATTACTTTCATCTGACATTGTCATGTTAGTAAGCTAGTGAAGTCCATCTCACTACTTATTCAATTTTAGTAATGTGGTATTTTATTAACATTATATAACCAATATATTCATACAATTTACATCATATTATCAATCATATCACATAAAATGATAAGCATAGGATAATCTATAATATACATTTATTCCATCAAACATATGAATGAATCTCACATTATTATCTACCCCTTAATATAAATAATAACCATAGTTGATACTATTTTGGTATAATATACATCTAACCACAAATTCCGATTACTATAAGTAGTTCTCAAATATACTACACCCTATGATAACCCATATTATCATAGTCTAGGGTTCTTAAGTACAACCACTAATTACCACAACTAGTCATAATAAATTAGTAAAAAGTAATGGAAACATAAAATTTTATTAAAATAACTAGTTATCTTTTAATAGTCAAAAGTCCATAAACTTAACTTTCTTTTATATGAACATAATTCTATATTTAAATTCTAGGTTAGGAGTCCAGATTTACATTGTCATAATTTCTCAACTCTCAGAGTCCCATGACCCATTTCTTTACATTTGTCAACAAATTAAAGACATTCAACTTGGTATATCCATATATGATAAACTCTTTCAATAATATTAGAATATTCAGTCAATAATGTTGTCTATATATATGAATATGTTCAGCAATACACATATAACTATGATTTAAAGATGTCAATTGTCTCATAATATTAGTTATGCATTGAATAAACATGATCCCTATTGACAACACATGTCAAAATCAAATGATAAATATCCTCTACATTAATATTTTTTCATGAGGATGTAATTAACCTAAATATAAAACTATTCCACATAGGACCTAAAGGTTCAACAACTAAATTAGTAATTTGCTATGTTATAACTCGAATAGTCTAGTTCATGGATATCAAATTTAAAACTATGACTGGTATCCAAATCTACTATTGATCAAACTTTATTGGACATAACCATATTATTACATTGATATTATGGATATACGAGAATATTTTTGATATTCCCATCTATGAATATACTTTATCAATATATAGGATATTCCTTATGTCTAATATATATATATATATATAATATATGTATTTTTACATCATCAGTAGATATCACTCTTATCATGGTTTAGCATTAAAATTACTACATAAACTCATTAGTTTTTATTTTCATATACACATAATATTATCCTAGACCTTTATACTCTTATTCTCTCATGTCATATAATAATCTATTTTATCCATGTTATATCTCCACAAGCTATTTGGTATTACAAATAAATTACTAATATAGATTTATCAGTGATTACTAATATGGTAGTTTTAAAATCACTATAAATAGAAATATCAATTTTCATGCATAATATAATTAGATTTTTAATATATATAATATTCTTGTAGGATGTCAACACAAGTTATTTCTAATTAATTGTGATATACCTATTAACAGGTGATATAATAATTCATGTGTTAATAGTCAAACATCTATTAACATGATAGGTCAACAAAAATGTTAAGAAAGCCAATATTAATAGTTTGAATAGATTTAAAAATAATATTTTTTTACTAGATCAATTACACTAAATATATATTTATATGCCTAGATCAACTTAGTTAAATAAACTATGGTTTTAAATCTACCTACTCCATATAAATATATACATCAGATGCCTATTAAATTGTGATAAATTTTACTATATAAAAATAAATACATCAAATGCTTACTAATTTATGCACCCCTAAATTTAGTTTTAAAGTTTTAAAGATTGAATTGATTTATACCATTCACCTAACTTCCTATTTTTAGTGGATCTCCACACCCAAACTAGTCTTGGCATCAAGCATATTGAAATGTCTCTTTTGCCACCAGATTGCCACACTTAGGTGACTCAAATATAAATCAATGTGTAATAAATAACTATCCTTTTTCATTTCCATTGACTACTCTCTCCATGAGTATATATTAGTCTACTAAACATTGAATTGATATGTAAATTAGGCATCTAAATAGGATCAAAATAAGTCAATCCTCATTGGGTAGCGCTACCATAACTACTTGGTTGAATACTCAACACCAAATTTATGAGATTAGTCTATAAATATAGGGATTTAATTACTTTTAATTCTATTGTCATTAAAATTTATCAACATATAGCATATGAATGGTCATAGTTCACTGGGTTATAGTTATCACAAAACCCAAATCACAACATCCATATCTATTATTCATTAAGTATCTCTCTTCTTAATTGCCATATATATACCAACATATGCTCAGGGGTTATGCATTCTAAATATTATATATGTATTTAGTTTACCAAATCATTATACAATAAATACACACAAACCTGATCACTAATTATATAAACTCTGGCATGTACAAATAAGTATATAAATTTAATAACATGGCCTACCTAGCAGCCTGTATACTTGCTATCTCTTTTACTTGTCCTTGTTTCTTCTCCTTCTCTTCCAAATTCCTCTTCTCTATGTATTCTCTATGTGTTATGCCTCCCTCTTCTCTCCTTGAATATTGTTATGATCCTATTTCATATTCTACATTAAGATAAAAATGGTGTAGTCTCTTTTTATTTCTTTTAAAGATTTTTCTACTTTTATTTTTCTTTGTTTTTTTATTATTTTATGAATTTATCTATTTTTGGCTTTCTTAAATTTAGACCATTCTATTTATCTTTATTTTATTTTATTTTATTCTTTTTTCCTCTCAATTGGAAATTTCTAAATTTTATTCATTTTAACATTAACTAAAAAAATTAGTAAATTCACTAATTTAATTAGAATCTCCTATTTCCATGATGAATTAATGATAAATCAATCAACAAATCCAAATTTAATCTATTATGATAATTTCTAAAACATTAATGGACATACACACATTTCATGCAATATGAATTCTAAATAACCATTTAAACTATGTTAGCAACCATGTTTAACTATCTAATGAAAATGACATCAAAACACATTATGCTGACCATTTGATTATGAATTCTAGCATGTGATAGCTAATGTGGTGTGTCCAGGGTTATAGCTAATTTCTAGGTCATCCTCCAATATCTCCATCTGCATCACCCTCTCTGATGATATTCTCCCTCCATCAAACTCTGAGGAATGAGTTCTCACGTGTTAACCTCACAAAAAGTAGGTAGTTAGACCATATCAACATGATATACATACATCATAAAATATATCTAAAATAATAAATCAAGATGTTTATAATGTAAACATATACACTACAACTAACTCATAACAATGTAATCATGTATCCTAAGTAATATCCAACTATCCCATAACATCATAAATCTCAATGTTTAGAAAAAATAACTAAAATAAAGTTTGTTAACTATAAATACCATGAATAGTCAAAAAATTTGCTTAGCAAAGAATTGGGATGTAACATCTTTCCCCCTTAAATCTAGTCATCATCATGGATGACTCTTATTCAAACATAAGTTATGAATTAAAAATATTATTTAGTAAAAAAATAACATAGTATAATAGTATATAATCAAGTAAATAAATATGGAAATATCCTATAGAACTCATCATAGTTATCCCAAGTAATACTATCCTTAGAGTTTTATTCCTAATCAACCTTGCACTATGGCATATCTCTGTTACACAAAAAAAGTTTACTTGTGTCAATTATCATGATTGGTTCTACCATGACTACCCTAGGATCCAGAACTTATAAAGCATTCTAATCCAACACATGCATGAGTTCATCTATATACATTTAATGATAAAAAAATGGAAGACATTATGTAATATAGCTAGGTCTAGTGTAAAATGAATCCTATAAACTATAGGATTGACCACTTATAACACCTCTAAAGGTCCCACATATCTCGATGATAGTTTCACTGACTTCCAAAATTCAGTTGAGCTCTTATATGGCTTAACCTGCAATAACACTTTATCACCTATTGAAAACTAATTATCTATATTTTTAAGATTAGCATAACTCTTATACCTGCCATTGGCCTCGACCAATATATACCTAATTAATCTTATTTTCTCTTACATTTCTAAAAGCATCTTAGGTCTAAAGACTACCCTTTCCTCTAACGTATCCCAACTTATTGGTGTTCTGCACCTTCTTTCGTATAATGCCTCTAATGGTGTCATCTTCAAAGTTAATTGGTATGAGTTATTGTATGTTAAATCAACCA
Organism: Torreya grandis; assembly: GCA_037957365.1. NCBI lineage: Eukaryota > Viridiplantae > Streptophyta > Pinopsida > Cupressales > Taxaceae > Torreya > Torreya grandis. Next base: position 746,189 of record JARHVA010002021.1, read on the forward strand.
ATATAAGATAATATTACCACCTATATTATTGATCCATAAAATACATATAAATAAGATCATCTGACAGCTGATTAACTCTCTCAATCTATCTGTCAGTCTTTGGGTGATATGTTGTGCTAAAATTTAGTTGCATACCCAAAACTAAATTTAGAGTTACCTAAAATATAAAATTCATCTTTGGATCATGATCCAAAATGATCTTCTTTGGAAATCCATGAAACCTATACACTTCATTTACAAACCTCTTTTATAGGGTAGGTGCATCATTTGCCAAATTATATGGTATAAAATGAGCCACCTTGGTTACTTTGTCACCCACTACCAAGATCCTATCATTCATGTTCTATGAAATCAGTAAACCTTAGACAAAATCCATACTAATCACCTGCCACTTCCATTTTGGTATATCATGTGGATATAACAACCCAATTAGATGCACGTGCTTAGCATTCACTTGCTAAAATTCTAGACAATATGATAGATAGTCTACTACATTTTTCTTGATTCTCTTTTATAAATATAGTGGTATAAGATATACCATGAGCTTGGTTAATGTTGGATGTCCTAAATATGGGGCATTATATTATTCCTTTAACATGGTGCTCTATAGATTCTCTTGATCTAGTACATAAATCCTTTCATTGTAATATAAAATACCATCACTCTCCAATCTAAGTCCTTTATACTAAGGATTTTGAACATTCTCAAACAATGCTTTTATGACCTAATCATAAAATTCATCTCTTAGTGAGAATTTAATCACTCAATCTCTACAAGTACTCCTAATAGTAGATACGATTACTATGTACCTTTCACAACTTATGGAATTAGCTACTCTATTTTCCTTGCCTTTGATATAGTTGATGTCAAATTTTAATTAGACAATAACTTAAGCTAGTGTCTCTGATGAGCATTAAAACTTAATTAGGTGAAAATGTACTTCAGTCCCAAGTTATTTGTCTTAAGCTTAAATGGGTTTCCCAATAAATAATGCTACCACACTTGCAAAACATGCACAATTATTACAATTCTAGGTCATGAGGGGAATAATTCACCTCATAAGGATTTAGCTTCCTTGATTCATAATCCAACATTATACCATCATAAATAAGTACTCCACCTTTTCCATCCCTTGATGCATTTATGATCTCTTAAAAATGACCACTAGGGTTAGGAACTCTTAAAACTAGAGCTAAAATAATCCTTATTTTCAATTCCTAAAAATCTACTTTGCACTTATCTATTCAAAAACTTTGGTTCTTCCATTGCAAAGAAATAATTGGATTAGCTATCTTGGAATAATTCAAAATGAAATTCTTGTAATAGCCTTCTAACCCCATGAAACTTCTTACCTCATGCACATTCTTTGGCACCAACCATTCCATAATGGCTATTATATTTATCATACCTACTAAGATACCATTTGTAGAGATAATAAGTCCCAAATATTGGATTCTTTCTTGTAAAAATGTGCATTGAAAACTTGTCATATAGCTTGTAAGTTAACAACCATTACAAAACTAGTTCCAAATGTGAAATATGTTCCTCTTCAATATTTGATTATATAAGAATGTCATACAAAAAAACCAAAACAAAGTTATCAAGATAATATTTAAATACATTATTCATGAGATTCATGAATACTACTAGAGCATTAATTATCGCAAATCATAACACTAGAACTCATAATGCCCATAATGAGTTATGAATATTTTCTTTAAAATATCTTCATCCTATATCCTCAACTGATGGTATCCCATTCTAAGATCAATATTAGAAAATACCATTTCTACTAGGTATCTTGGATTCTTTCATGTCTAGGAGGCAAACCCAATAACTCTTCTAGAAACACATCATGAAAATATCTAATAAATGGGTAATATTTGAGCAATGGTTCCTTAGGTTCCTCCATTTAATTATCTTGATGATAAATGCTTGTCACCCCTTTCCTCAATCCCTCTTGAGTTGCATTGCATAAATCTACCTAATTTTCAACTTTTTTTTCTCACCTTGAATTTTTATCTAATTTCACAAACCAATTAATCCCTAAGATCATATTGTATGACCCTAGTGGTGCTACATACAGACCACAACTATTGTGAATTTGGGAAACCTAATCTCTACCTTAACTAAACACTTGTTAACCATAACTTTTGAGTCAATCCCATACTATACTGACCATGTATTTTCCATTACTCCATATCTTATTGTTATCTTACTAAGAATTCTAAGACCTATAGAACATTATGTGGCTCATATATCTATCAAAATGGAAATTAGATGGTCAAACAAAGTACCTAATAATTGTATGGGTAATTATTGAAATTTGTCTTGTTGATTATCAACTATTGCATGAATATACTACTAAAAATTTTAATATTGAGGATTAGGACTTTTTCCCTTTGACTTATCATAAGGGTAATAATGAGCATAATGGTCATCTCTACAAATGAAACAATCTCTAGGTGGTCTGTTCCTATCATTCTATTAGTTTCCCTTGAAACCACCTTATTTCTTGTTACCTAAACCATTGTTGAACTTGGAATTTTGAATTTTCAACTACTTCCTAGAGTCTTCACTCCTCTATTTCCATTTTTTCTTCTTAAAGGTTGACTTAGAATTTACAAACTTTTTCTTGAACTTGTTCCTAGCCTGTGAAAGTGACTTTAACTTCTATTCCTATTTAACCACATTCTTAAAGATTTGGTCCATGGTAAAAGGTCCATGAACATCCACTTCTCCACCAATCTAAGGTTTCAATCCCATGATAAGATTTTTGATCTTAAATCTCTCATCTCCCTGGTAATGAGGTACGCACTTCACATGTTTGGTGGACTTCTCCAAGTACTTATTCATTGATAAGTCTCCCTACTTTAGATTCTATAAATTTGTGACCTTTTAATCAAAATAAATATGTGAAATCCATCGTGACTTGAATAATGCCATAAACTAATCCCAACTAGTGATGGTCGAGTTAAGATTCATTTCCAAATCTTTATTGGCCCACCACATAACTTCCACACCAACCAACCAATATGCTCCCCATACTACCTTAGTGACCTTAGAGTAGTTTCAAATCTCAAAATAATTATCCATCTTGATTAACCATGCCTCAACTCCATCACTCAAAATAGTTCCATCAAACTTAGGTGGGTTCACCTTCTTCTTATCTCTAGCCAACTCTATAACTACCTAAGATATATCATCCTAAGGAGTTTCCTACTTAGCGAGATGTTATTTAGGTATACCCTATTGTTCTTCCTCTTCATGGCCATGAACCACATGCTCAAAAGTTGTAATCAAGTCCTTAGTCTCATTCATGGCTATGAGGATTTGATCCATATTTGTTGATTACTCAGTGGTAAATTGACTATAATTAAATGGAGGGTTATTGTCATTGACATTTAATGGACCCTCTCCACAAACTCTAGCTTTCAGCATCCTCATTTCTATCAATATAAGTATTTTAAAATGTTAGTAAACTCATTAGGTCCGAAATTTAAACCATAGATTTTATACCACATGTAACATCCCCACTGGAATCTACTTATAAATACATGATTTTTTAAAATTTAAACACATATACTATAAATATAGTACACCATGAGAATATAATTAGAGATCATATAAATAATTTAAGTGTGGTAAATTTAAATGAATCATACTTCATTGTATATCATTAGTCACTATCATCACAAGAAACACATCATAGTATGAATATAAAAAGTAATTACAATTAACTAACCACTACTAATACATGCCTATAGACACTATTGTCAATGAATAATGAATAAGTAATTACATCTCATCAT